>CACRXP010000019.1:0-82524 GCA_902702965.1 Spirometra erinaceieuropaei | reverse complement strand
TTTCTTACAATCCGCTGGCAGGAAGAGATAAACCTGAAAGAAACTGTCAGGATACCGGCCGCCATATTGGGTGCTCCAGTTATCGTTATTTTTATACGCAACATCTGCGGTAAGTAGGTATCAGCTGCAACGCCCCCGCTTGATAGACAAGAGCAGGGAGTCTTTACGAGTGTTTGGGAGAAAATAAAGCTATCTTTCTGTTTAAAATATTACACAGACACAAGAAGTTAGTGCTTCCGTTTCTATTTAACCTTAATGGCGTTGAGCACGCATAGCAATAACCGAGAAACATCCGGCGTTCTTAGCTTTCTACATCAAGCTATAGCATTAAACGACGTTTGAGGAATGGCGTTTTAAACCGAAGTTACGGCAATCTTGTCACTTTTTGCATTTGGATGGTATTTAAATTTCCCGAGTAATAGCTCGTGTCACACAAACGCGGGAAATTAGCACAATATTTCACTGACTATGAGACATGCCACTGACTGTGGTTCTTTACACGGAACATCTTTTCACTCGCATGCATGACTTCACCAAGCAAGTAGCTCAAACGGCTTTGGCAGATTTTTGATGTTTGCGTTATTTTGCTTTCTTTCTTAGGAAAGAATCCACTTTAAATTCAATTTTTCTGGACTATAGTAAGATATTGCCTCTTCTTTTAACTTTAGTCCATAGCATAATTCACGAATTCATGCTTTTTGCAATGACTTCTGAACATTGGAAATACAATATGATGTCATGCTGAGGAAGGACCAATTACTACCCATGGAACTTGAAGTGGAAGCCGTAAAAACAAGTCAGAGGTAGATTTGTCTTAAACAAACAGGCATTAGCAGACTCTTAATGCTGACCTAGGTGATGCTTTGTTGCTCAAGAATGGAAGAAAACGCAAAGTTGAATTTCACAGGTGCCATGATGATCGCCCACGCCAGAAGCATAAACAGTCGAAAGTTAAATGAAACCTAGGCCACGGATGAGACATTAGTAGATCGATATAGCGATCTGACGCCAGCATACACAGTTAAATGCAGTTATCTTCAAGCTCGCATCCCTGACTGCTAACTAGCTAATACCTCACATAACGCTCAATTTTGTTGTTGCTGTAATTTCTGATGATGGAAGTTCAAAAAAATACACAAATTATGTACATCTTCGGCCAGCTTTACGTTCCTGAAACACAAAAATTTATCTTTGTTTAGGAACTAAATGTATTTTGGGGAGATTCCCATTAAGCAGTTTCCTACAACAGATTTCGTCAAACGATTAATTTTAAATCCATTTCCCAAGAGAGCTAATTGCCTATACTTTCATCGGGTGCTCAGATTGAACCGCTTGCTTAATTTAATTTGCTAAATAAAATTTATAGAAAAACGTTTGTCAACCTATCTTCCATGCTGTAAATTTATTGCTCGTATTGGTTACCACCTACGACTGAATTTGCATAAGAAACAAAAATTAGTAAGACAAATTGCGAGTGAATTATTCCCGAAGGTAATTTATCGAGCTGCGTGGAATGATATTCAATCACATGGTAGCATAACCCCGTACATTATATTCTTCGCTACTTATATTCTAAGTTTCTTTGAGTTACATCATGCGAAAAGCAGCGCACAACCTATTAGGTTGCAAATTCTAAATGACTTTCGCACACTTTCAGCAAATTGTTTTTATTTTTCTTAACAGCCAACTCCTGACACTTTCTAGCAACGCGCACAACCAATTGGTTACTAAAGCTTTGTACGGATTGCTCTTCTATTTCCGCCGGTTAAACGATGGTCAAATTCCTTTAATCAGTATCTTTAGTCTGCTCAGTATGTTCAGCATTCAGAGCTATCGAACATTTTTCAGAAACCTTGCATGTTTCCAAATCCCTCACGTTGTCATGGTCATACCCTTGCACAAGTTGACGCAGGCACAATGAATCTCGCCCTTATTCCTTTGAAACAGGGATTAATTGGTCAAGCTCGAAATTGTATGCAAACGCTCCAGATTACTTCAGAAACCACTACTAAGTCATATCTTCACACCCGTTGGACTAGCAACAGTATCTCACTTCAGCTAATGTGCACGTTTAAAGCGTGATGACACAGATCAGCATGCAGTCATTTTCCATCTCGAGGCATCAGTCGATGACTGAGCATCACCCCTATAACTGTCGCACTCACGTTGTGTGAAATCCTGGCGCTTGTGTTTAGAGTGCCAGATCGTACATGTGGCGTACTCAGACAAGGTCACTTGAGATGTCAGCCACCGTGCTCATTACCCGCACCTGACTCAGACAGCTACTGGGGCCTGGGAACGGGAAGAGAGAGAGTGAGTTTGACGAGTCAGCGCCGTTTCCTCATTAAAACCAATCTGACGCACTTGAAGTTGTCACGGTGCGCAAAAGACCGTGGCTTATAAGGCTGCCAACTAAAGGGATAACATGGACCCCGCAGTCGGCTCATTGCTATGTTTTTGATTGGAGTGGCCTATGGCACTCCCTTCCGTGCGATCCGAACCTGATGTGATGGCACGCCTAGGTGCGGCTCCGGCCGCGTCAGCCTTCATTCTTTGTTGGTGGTTAAAATCCTGCATGGAGCAGGGTGTGTGGAGTGGAGCGTAAAGGTGCGGGCTCGACCGTGTCATTCACCTGCGCTCTATCTCGTCTCTGGTCTCCTTGACTACGTCTTGACACCGGGTCCAGGTGGGGAATGGGAAGAGATAGTGCAGCAGATGCTGCGCAAGTCTACATTCCCCAAAAATTAAATCACGCGCATGTCACCGTGTCTGCTGAACCTTGCCGTGGAGCACACGGTGGACATCGTCGGCAACGAAGGCCGAACTCTCAACTGCCACTCGTTCATTTGTAACAACTATTTCTGAGAATGGACTTCTGCTAGGCTCGAAAGTACTAGGCAACAAGTAAACTGCTCCGCTGCTCGATTAGTCTCTCTACTTGCTTACACATGCGCAGACCTACATGCAAAAAGCATGCTTTGCTAGCCTGGAAGGTGTAAAACTGAAATTCTCCAAATTCTCGTAAAAAATGGGGAACGAACCCAATGAATCAAATTTGAACGATTCAATCGCAGGAAAAAAGATAACGATAGCACAATTAGGATAGCCTTGCCTAGCTGAGCACTCATAGTAAAGGCCATTTGGCCTAGCATTATCAAATGTCGGTGGAATGTCGGTGAAGCTCATGTCTGTGCCACTTTTGAAAAGGAATTGTAGGTTTCTCAACTGCCGTCTCAAAAAGCACTTTGCCGCTCAGTCTATCAAATTCCCGTTCAAACGTTAGGCGCACAACGGAAGATGATCAGACCGAGCTTGCATTGCGAATTGCGAAAGGAGAATCAGGCTGCTGACATCGTTTGAGAAAAATTACCAAAAGACACAATTTAGACGTCGCTCATCTCCGTTATTTCGCAGAGAAGAGTTCAAAAAATGGAAGGGGACGCTGACCGATCGTTCATACGGAACTCACTCGTTCCGTTGTGCCTTAAGGACTCTCTCTCGAGCCCAACCAGCAGCCGCACAGCGGCGCATGATATATAGGCGGCATGCTATTACCGACAAAGACAAGGGAGACTGGAATGGCCATTTCTGGCTTAATAGCCGTCGTCAGCCAGCCATACCCAAGCCCGAAATGTGGAACACCCGAGCCTCGAACTCGCGACCTGTTCCACACTTCGGGCTTGGGTATGGCTGGCTGACGACGGCCATTAAGCCAGAAATGGCCATTCCAGTCTCCCTTGTCTTTATCGGTAATACTATTCTGCCTATATGTCATGCGCCGCTGTGCGGCTGCTGGTTGGGCTCGAGAGAGAGTCCTTAAGGCACAACGGAACGAGTGAGTTCCGTATGAACGATCGGTGAGCGTCCCCTAAACCGACAGGGCAACGGGCTCGTGGCCCGGTGGGTAGAGGCGGGGACTTCTAAACCAACATGTCGCGAGTTCGAGGCTCGGGCGTTCCACACTTCGGGGTTGGATATGGCTGACTGACGACGGCTGATGAGCCAGAAATGGCCATTCCAGTTACCCTTGTCTTCTTCTGTAATAGCATTCTGCCTACAGTTCAAAAAATGTCCACAATTTTATTTCCGTACGTCATTTCTCTTTGTCTGATTGCAAAGACAATAATGTGTTTAAGTGCGAAGCGTATAGTACATGGGATGGAAAAGACATTTTATGTTTTAAAATGTTTGCAAAAATAATGCTAAGTACTGCTGCATTATCTGCTATTGTCTATGGTTAGTTCTTATACATACAAAAGCACCAACTACCCAACCCTACAGAGAACTTCCTAAAACCTCAAACGCAGTCGTGCGTTTGTATGACAGAGCGCAGTCAGTCATCGTGTTGGAGAGTGTTTTACTCAGAATTGAGGTATGTCCGATTACCAAATGTTAAATCCACTGTCACCAGCAGTTAACTATTATTCTTTCTGACCATTAACCGGAGGCTGCATGCGAGGGGCTTGCGCGTGAACCGCAAGTCAAATCCTCGTTGAGTTGCCATGGATTGGCGAACGCAACTTGCACCGGGCGTGCACATTTTCGATGGCAAGAGTTCATTTTTTGGTGGGAGATCGCACATTTTTGGTGTTCACTGGTGCCCGAAGCGACCAATTTAGCATTTTTAGTCTTGACGCGCGACCCTTAATAAATCTTGGCTTTCGACTTTGCATACTCCAGCATCATGATGGTTGTGGAAATAACTGGCGTAAAACACGTGCAGCCCTGGTGGTCTGAAAACCAGTTGATTGGTTCCTTCTAAATAAGCTAATATCTCAGAAACAGTTCCCCATCCCACTGAAACGCATAACTTCAAAAGGACTTTCAAACGTCGGATGCGAGGTGTCCTTGTCAATATGGATTTAAAAGGAGCTTTTTCATGACTTTGTACCCGTGGTAGATGCCTAATCCTCACATTTCTGGCTTTAAACGCGGCGGCAACTGTTGCTACTTTTTGACTCATTGACGGAAGTCATGCGGAATGTAGCGAATCTTCTGGGTTGCTTCGTTGAGAGCAGTTGAATTCCCCGTTTTTTCAGAACTCCCGCCCATGTATGGGCTCTTTACCACCGTACATCAACCGGATTCCTGTTTTTCGCCCTTCAGTCAATTCACACCAAAGAATGCCAAAACATTATAATATTAGTCGTCACATTTAAATGGGCACGTCTTCCCTGTTTACTGAAGTGGACAGAATGTGCGATCCGCCTACAGTGCGACTGCATTACATTAAACAAACGAATCATGGATAGAAAAATTTATTGGGTTAGGAACTTAGTTGGTGTCAATTTGTTTTCAAATTTGTAAGAAGTACAAGTTGCGGGTAACTAAAGTATTTAAACGAATTTGTCTTATTTAGTTCATGACATTTGATTGAAAAGTTAACAACAGTGTTTTTTATTTTATGGAGAATGGAAAAGTCTGCGTCAAAAAAAACCATTGGGGAGGCATCGCATTGAAGTTTAAATTTTTCAAACGTTCTATTGAGAGACGTTGTTTACATAGGAGATGTTGTAAATGAAAAAGTGTTTTCAAAAGAAAATAAGAGAAATGGTTGAGCGCATTAAAATAGTGCTTTTGATAAGGTAAGTGATGAGCCTTCAGAAAAGGTTTAAAAACATAAAGTTAAAGATTTAGAAAATTTCTATTGGCCAGGATCGATGGTAAACACCTAGAAAAATGTTTCAAGTATTCGAAGTTGATAGGTCTCCCATTGGCAAATGCTTGCGCTTATTTGGAATGGTACAATAACAAGGAATTTAGGTGCTGCCTAAATTAAATGAATGACAACAAGAAAAGCCTAAAGCCTAGGGTGAAATATTGTTTTCAAGACGCTCATTTTTGTATCAAGTCGGGAATGGTAACAACAAATTTATCCGTTACGAAGGCCCTAATCACTATCTGCCACTGGATTCTGCAGAAGTACAAGGTCATGCTTGAACAGAATAGGGTGAGGTGTGTCAAAATCTTCAGGTGTTCTGTCAAAAGTCGCCTGAGATGGAAGGTCATCATTCCGACATATCAGGGGCAAAGTGACGAGTTATTGAATTTAGAGGAGGCATCAGTAAATGTAGGACCCAGACTAGTGGATAACATCAAAATGCTTCGCAATCTCTCATGCTGGCGCCACATAAAACGGCAAACTAAAATCTGCAGCAACGTGATAACTGCCAGACCAGTCAACTAGACTTTTCACTTGGCAATTATGAAGGACAAAATTTACTGTACCATTAAACGAACTACTGCCGTTCTATTGATGGCCTGAACGATCAGTAGGTCTACACCACAAAGTAATTCTAGGGAAGTGGTAGAATTTCAAAATAAAAAGGCGGTTTGCAATTACAATAATGTACAGAATGGACTCGCGCAAGGGAGTTAAAACCTTTTAGATGGTGAATTTGACGGATGAGTCCAAACATACACAATTTAGCTTCTAAGAAATCATCAAACCGTAGGGTGATAGTACCGTTCCGCGCCCGCTGAGAATATTTCTCCCATTAAACTTAGAAAACAGCCGAGAAACAGGGAGCAGTCTGTTGTTCTGAAGAAGCAAACGGCTAAGTTTCGGGAACCTAGGGAGCGGGGGGCCCGTCAATTGTGATATTTAATGATAAGTAAGAGTGTGAATCCGAAACATCAAACAAATAAAATTTCTGCCTGAACTATTCGATCTCATTTCTTTGCCTCTGTTCATCTATTATACTTTGCGCCCAAGTTCCGCTTAGGGCTGTACAAAATAAACCTGACGGAGTTAGACGCTCCGTCTACACACAATGATAAATGTTCACAAAATCGCAAATCCTGCTTTGCACATAAAAATGGACGTGATAAATTTATGAGGTGGTCGATTTCCCACCATAAATTACAACCGTTTGATGATTAACTATGTGGCCCATAATAGATGGTGTTGCGCAGCCTCTTCAGTTACTTTCTACAACAAGAGTTTAATTTACTATTATGATTTTCACAACCGCTCTGTAGGAGGTTGAAGCATATTTGTTACAGCGTTACAACATTAAAGATGCATTTTGATTAACCCAACAGAATCTTGTCTGTTCGGAGTGCGTCACGTAGCCTCAGTTATTGTGAATATCGTCTGGATGGGAGCTGTGGGAATTGCCCAAGTACACACTGGACTGCAGTTAGTTACCCAGGGACCTTAAGGTTGGTGGTCAAATAAGATTTGATAATTTAACAAGTCAGGCAACATGCCTTTCCTCGTGCAGAATATGATTCTTAGTCGATTCATCGACAAATGCTCCCGAGCATGTCATTTGTATTTCGACGTTCTCTACGAATAGCATGGTTTTGAACCATATCTGCGAACTTGCGCGTTATTCGCCTTTCAAAAATAGGCATATGGAGTAAACAAAGGCTAACAAAGCATTCTTTAGCAACTTTGAAATTGATTTTTTTATCCATATATAGCAGCCGGGGTGAAATACGAATAGGTACGCTATTTGTAGCGGGCAATTATTAATACTCGTCAGAAGAGTGATTGTGCTCTTAAAAACGAGGATGAACTTTAGCATTCATCTGCAAAAGCACTATCGCAATGTACTTTTAGTGGAGGCGATAGGACATATTTCGTGTGGTCAGCAATACATTCGCAGCAGCCCCACCTGCAGAGAAGTTTTTTTTCTGCAAAGATCAAGTCTAATATTTGCACCGCATATGACCACGATCTAAGCTACCTTTCGCAGAAATAGGCGCGTCTTAAAATTTTCTGTATGCGTAAAAACTTTTAAAACCAGGCCTCGTATGAAAGCCTTAATAACCACCAAGTCTACTCGTTAAATTTTCGGGCAATCAATTGAGGGCAGTCACTGACGTCCTGAAAAGAGCCTGAGATCTAATTACCTTTGCAAACGATAGAAAATACAGATATTTTACTCAAAAATGATCGTGATGCACAAAACTATGTGCCGATAATCTCAGTTGCTAACTTATTTCAGCCTATAGGTCAACTGCCAATCTCTTAGCCTGTTATAGCATAAGAAATATTTATTCCTGGGAAGTTTCCAGGTAGATAGTCAAACATTAAATCCCAGGTTGTCATAAGTAATAGCATGCCAATTACAAAATGTTTATTAATCTGACCTCCATTGGCAGAGATGAAAGTAGTTGCTTGCGACGGCTGAGCCATTTGGCCTAGCATTTGTCATTGCACGGATTAGGCAGCGCCTGAGTTGTTTAAAAAGCATTTTAAATTCATATGTTTGCACTGGATTGTACCCGAAATTGCAGAAGAAAACCGAGACTAAATAAAGATGAAAAACGGCTGCAAAACAACAAGCTAGGGATTAATTCCGTTGCAGCAAAATGTCTTTATTACCTCTTACTGCAGTGCGCTAGGAGACAGGTAGCTTTATTTTAAAAAATGTGATAAACATTAGGATTCGTTTGCGAGATACCGCACTGCAGCAACTATAATGGAAATAAATTTGGAAAACTGTTATCTTTTAAGTGTACGGCTAGATATTTTTGTGTGAGCTAATCCCCGCTTATGTGTAACTTCGAAATTGGACGGGCCGGCCTTTGGCAGTTTTAACAATATCTTGCTATTGATAAGATCATTTCATTGTCCATAAGCAGTAGTAAAGCAGGACAAAAAGCAAATACAACGCTTTAGTCTAGCAGTGAAAATAAGTTCTTTCGTCTGCAACAGAAGGTTATCATTATTTTTTCAAGAAAGGGAAAGATTTGACCAAATGTTTTGGTATTTTTGACTTCACCTTAAGGAAAAGTAATGTACGTAAACAGACGTCAGAAAAACGGTTAAGTAGATCGCTTAGTAAATAGGCAGCTTATAGAAAAACGTTTTAAATTTGTTTGGAACAGATATATTGCCTTGCGCAGGTTACTTTTCCCCGGTAACGAAGTTCGTATGTAGATGTGCCTACAGATATGACCCAAACAACCATACTCATTATAAAAAATGTCCAGGCATCCACTACTTGGTTACATTTTTGAGATATATCTCATTTTTAAAGTTTCAATAAAGACAGCACAAAATCAACCCATTATGACAATCGATTAAAGACGCTAGAATAATCCAAATCACAGCGTCTTTTGACACAAGAAAAAACTGCGGAGGGAGCTGAAAGAAGGTCAGTTCCCTAAGTCATATTCAAATTTACCAGTCCTTGGCCGGTCTATCAACATGTGAGCATATATAAAACCTCGCCCTTGTGACACTTCTGTCCGGCAAAATTAAAGTAGTTCATGTTTGCTATAGATTGTCGCAAATAATTCAATACAAAACGGAAAAATACAGTCAGCTCTTTTGAAATTTCTATATAATAAATACTCAAACTGTAGGCTGATGTATAACCACCATACGTAACACTGCACAAACTCTTGACGGACATTTATATGCAAACATCCCCAAAGCGCTAATTTTGAACGTTATTCAATTTGTGATAATTTATTTACTCAGTTTCTGTATGAATAGGCTTTCTGTTTACCTTAAAATTGCGTTAATTCAGGCATCACGATTTTTGTTGTTTTCCAAATTTCCACTGCTCTAAAAGGATTCTTATTTCTAAACAACGTGGAATTTTTAAATATTTACTTTATTGCCAATTTGCTTTATGCCGCTTTTTATTATCTCTGGGCTTTGATCTGTTTGTTTTTTCGGTTTTCGAGTAATCTGCCATGTTGTGCAAATTCTGACACTCTTCACAAATGAAGCTTACTGTTGAGTCAGTACAGTATGAGCTGAAATAGAAGCAAAAATAGAAATAGAAGCACCCGTAAACGCAGTACACGCGTAACGGCCTTCAAAATCTGTTTTGCTTCGGAACGCTTAGTAGCTGTGAACCTTTACAAAAAGTTCAAGGCAGTCAATATATTACATTGAAAGTAGCAATGTTCCTCAATTATGGAAAAGAGGTGTCAAACTTCAACCAACTACATCGTTGCTAGGTGATATAGAACCCTAACTAGAGAAAGAGTAATCATAATGCATAGATATGCGGATTTACAATTGTCGCTGTGAAGTACATTCCAATTTCTACGTTTACAGGCAGTCTTGAGCGAAATTCGAGGAAGGGTGTCTATGCACGTGTCATCAATTTAACTCCGGCATTGACCCGAACTGAAACATGATTATAAATCAACTTTCAATTTAATACTAACTCAAGCTCCTACACAAAACCTAATCTACATGGACGTTATTGCAACGCCTCGGAAATATACAAGGAGTTCCTATTTCAGCGTCTTCCTGGGAAGTTTTCTTCCGTGACAACCTCATCTTGGAGATCGAAAAGATCACTTTCATTTTGCGTCAAACCCATCTGGGTCATTGTGAAGAAGAGCTCATTCATGCAGGTTCATCAATATTACTCTACAATGCCTCGCTTTGCATCAAATGGTTAACCAACTGCCACACGTCAAATTACTCTGATTCTTGGCTGACGCTTAACTAGACATCTAAGCTACTGACGAAAGTCATCTTTCGTGACGGGCAGACATTTGAGTCATTCTCCACTGAGAGGGTTTCAGTCGGCGTGTTTGTACAGCCTTTCGACTCACTTAGTACTTCACATGAAATTATGTGGAGAGTTTATTTAATGTGCCGTACAGCTTGAGTGGTGTGCGTATAGAAGAAACACATGATACCGTCATCGACTAAAACTTACCTCAGCCGATGCAGATGAAACCACGAATTGGCAAAAAACGCAATTTCATTGGATATGTTCTGCGTCGGCTGCTAGCTGCTGTCTCATTTTGCAATTTGCTCCAAAAATGCCCCTACTTCTAACGCACTTCATTCTCCAAGTGCTTGCAGTTGGGAACTCTCAAGTGCAATTTTCGAGTCAAATTATGCAAGACTGTTCGCGAAAAGTTTATTCAGACATCATTATTGTCCTAATTGAGTGCCATTGATGTACAGGCATGGCAATGCAGAAATATTTCTCACGATCTGCTTAGGCAATCGGTCGTAACGCATGTCATAAATGAGCTGAAAGACTTTTTTTACAGATTTTTGATTTTTAACTCTTGGAACACTTTGTTTTCTCATTGCGAAATGTCAGATGGTTTTGTGATGGCATGCCTTTTGCTCAACGCACATGTATTTTAGCAAACGAAAAGTCTGAAAGCAAGGCTTTCTTAAATATTTCTAATAGTTAAAGATAAGGGGTTTTCTCTGACTCAGGAAAGACGTGCATATTACTAATGCCTGCCGTCAAAATATTAGCCCAAATTACTTCATAGATTTGGTAATGATGAGTAGGAAATTAAAGCAAGACAAATCATTTCTTGAGGTAGAAATGAGATTTATTTCCTTTGAAACTTCTGTACAGCCGAAAAAACTATTTTTACAAAATTTTCTAAAAGGCTCCCTGAAAGACCAGGTGATAACGGCAATTGATTGTGTATTCAGCAAAAAATCTAGGCCAAGTTCACATCCGCAAACCAGTAATTAGTGATAATCTTCACGTGTTTGCACTTTCATGTATCGAATCATCGATCAAAAAGTAGGACATGTGTATACCTTTTCCCGTGGCTGAATTGTAACAGCTCAAAATCCAGACACAAGATAAGACAGCATATTTCAAAATGAACTTTCTAATGAAGTGCTTAAACTCACGTCAAGCGCGTTACCTACAGGGGAGAAGTCACAACCAGTTATTCGAAGACACAAGGCAGAAAAAAGTACTTTCTCGTTTGTCTGCATAGGACACAATGGCTCGGATTAGTATTACTTAATCGCTCACCCCCAGACTATTCATGCGGAAGCCGTGATAGAACGCCTTTGGTGCAGTTGTTTGATACAAATGGGGAAGAGCTTCGTAGTTGTCTCAGGAATATTAAAGGTCATCTGTTGTTGGATCCCCCTCTTCCTGAAATTCTAATTTTTATCTTTGCAGCCAGGAGTTACTCCGTGAGTGATGGCACGCTTTGCACAGGACCTACCAGACGTCCCCTGATGACAGATCTGCTGATTAACGTCATCAGTCGCTGTTCTTTCATTTCACCTTCCCGAGACTTATGATCAGAACTTCTACTTTTCAGCCTTATCAGATAATTGCTTCTCCGTCGTCAGCCGTTTTGTGCTGGTGGACTACATTATAAAACAGGCGGTTCATCAACAGTTCAGGCTCGAAATTCCTTGGGAATCGGAAAACATCTCCAGAAAGGTACTTAGGTCAAGTTCACTTTCGTTAACCGGTATTTAATGGAAGACTTCACTTGTTCGCACTTTCATGGGTCGTTTATCAAAAAGTAGGAAATTTATATACTTTTTTGTTGCCGAACCTGTGGCTGAATCACTACAGTCCAAACATCAGGCACCAGCCGTGGCGGCAGATTTTTAAATAAACTCTTTTGCCAAGTGGTTAAACTCACGTCAAAGGCGTTTTCCGATAAGTGAAAAACTACGACCAATTAGTTGAAGACACAAGGCAGAAGAAAAAGGCTTTCCCGTTGATGTGCATAGGCTCTCATGGCTCGGTTAGTTAGCGCCTTATCGCCCACATTAAACGGATTATTAAATGTTGCGGCAGATGTTTTTTATGGATATCCTACTTTTGTAATATATCTAAAGTTTCTCCTATTGGTCGCATGACTTTCACATTCATCTGACTTTTTTCCCGTTCTATCCGCCTATACGATCGCGATGGCCTTTCTAACAATCCTTTTGGGTATCTATTCAATTTTCATATTTCAAATTCTGCCCACTTCGGGTTTAGGAAGAGACTTGCAAAATATGCAACGCCGAGTAAACAGACTTCCTACTTTTAAACGTGTATAATTCGAGCCAGCTTTTTAGGTAAAATATGATGGGACCACAGCGTGTCTTCAATAAAAATTAATTATTTATTTATAAGCCTCACTCTTCTATGGTGGTGAATGTCCCCACGTTTATTTTCTTTGCCTAATATTAGATAAGGATCAGCCTTTGTTCATTAGTATGTCTCACTGTATGAGAAATTAAGTCTTCCAAAAGTTCATATATGCTTGAAAGGAATCATAAGTTCGACTTTAAAAATTTTTTTATTCTACGAATTCTGATTACTTATGTAGTCAATTATCCATTAATCACGTCAAATTGATCATAACCTATTCAGTATTATTCACTTGTTCGGCATTATTCTAGAGAAGATAGGAGGCAACTCTACTGGAAGGGGTCACGGCGGGTGCGTTTTCTGCAAAGAAAGTACGAGCCACTGGGTTATAAGAATCCTAGGAACAGACTAGTAGTCAAAATGCCTTGAAGAACCGTAGTATCCTGTTTCTTCAAGCATAGAAAATTTAAGGGAAGGCATAAACTCCCATTTGTGGATTGACGACATGAGGTCATGGCGCCTGTGCAGCGCGATATAATTTAATTGATGCAGTCACACGCTAGTGTATGCATCCGTACCGGAAATAATTCTGCATTATATCCTTTGTTAATTTAATTCTTTCCTATTCACTCATCTGTCTTCTTTCATATAAAAGCACATCAAAGCCTTCCTATGTAGCGATGACAGTTTTATGTAAAATACAGTGGGACACAAAGATGTAACCTGCTGTGTAGTTTTTTCCAACCTGACCTACGCATTTCATGTTTAAACAGTTGCAGGTAGTAAACCACATTAAACTCTCCAAGTAACTGGTCGCTATGGATAAATGAGTGTTGCGAAGCCGAAATTGGCAAACGCCAGGAAGTTGAGCCAAAAGGATTTCCTGATGATTTTTAACATTCAGCAGTGTAAACTCTTTTTTCCTCGTCGTACAAGTTCCCCGCTAGATCTAGGTCGTATCCAACATCTTGCTTAGAATCAAAAAGTCGAGAACACTCTCATTAAATGCACAGATGATGCGTTTCAAGTACAAGTCACAATCAAAGTGTCCATAATCACTGCAAGAACATCTCACTAAAACCTAGTAATGTACTTAGCAACTATTACAACACCCAAGACATCTGTATGCTTGACTGGTCTTCTCGCCTGTATCATTCAGACGAAACCGCTACCCCAATGCATGGATTCCAGGTATGGCCATGCAACACTCATTCAATAGACCGCCAGAGAACAAGCAGGCTGGGAGATCTACCATATCTGCTGCACGTAAAAAACTACAGCAAGAAGGTGCTAAGCGTTTTGAAAGTAGGTTGTACTCTCACACATGCATCGACATTTGATGTAAGTGTATCGGTAAGAGGGCGTCACTGAAGCGTCATTTGTTATATCCTCAGATTTTATCAACAAATGCGCGTCAACCGGATGTTTTCAGAAACACGGTAAGGACATTCAAAAAGGCTACATAACAAAATACATTACCTAAGACTTCTTTCAACTTAAGCTCGTGTACGTAACACACAGGGTTCTTGCAAAAATTACGGGATGCCTATCTCTTATTTCGAATTATTATAATTCTCGCTTGAATGGTTAAATTGCCTTTTTTCGGCCAGCAGCACTTGACAGTTTATTGAGATGTTGTGGGAGAATGCACTCGGATGAGTTTACCGCGTGCCGAAAGGCAGAGGGGTTTTTCGCTTTCTTCTTCCTCCACCCTGCAGCAGTCAGGATATTCATGTAGGCTTTGATGGCGAATCGTAAAGGATGGCCCTGTCGCACCTTTTACGTTCATGTCGGCCCCAGTGTCTTCGTCAGTTTTGTCAGATGACCGGTGCAGGACCGTTCATCACTGCCAAAGAACAAATCCCGAAAACACGAGTTGCCCTTTGGCAGATTAAAGACGGGAAAGCATAAATGAGGACAACTGCTGGCGCTTTTGACCGGCAAAACATGGCCCTCGCTGCCTGGTGCGCGCTGGTGCCTGGTTCCCTGCCGGTAGATACGCTTGCGCTCCCGCTGGGTATACAGGTTGTGTACATGGTTGCCCTGTCACGTTCATCCTCCTGATCCGTTTTGGTGCTGTGAATGTTGGTTAGAATTTTTGTTATGGGTTTGTTTTGGACCGAGGGATGTGGCGGTACGTCTAGATGCGGGCCCGGACGTGCAAGCTACCCGCATCTTCCCCCGCACCTCCGGTCTCCTTGGCTATGCCTTGACACCAGGCTCATGTGGGGCAGTAGGAGAGAGTGCGGCAGATGCTAAGTAAGTCCAGTCTCACTGCAAGCTAATTCACACGTGAGTCACCTTGCCTGCTCCACCTTGCTGTGGAGTACACGGTCGGCATCGACTATGACGACGGCCGAACTCTCATATAACGGCAGGAAGATGGAATGGACGCGTCACGTGACCTGATCGAGGTGCGCACTCCCCCCCCCCATCATAGTTAATATTCTGCCATCGTCTCTGATGATGGGTTCACGTGAGAATCCAAAACGTCAGGCGGATAAGGCCTTTGTTCCAGCGATCGCTTCCGTTTCTTATTCCTGACCATAATCGATGAGAAAATAGGCCCTTTGCTTAGTAGCAAAGCGTTCGACGCAACGTTTGGTGACCGAAAAATCCGGATATTATTCCCAGGTTGAGCATGGATGACTGACGGCAACTAATAAGGCAGATGTTACCATCGCGGCTATCCCTGTCATCGTAAATATTCCCTTATTTACTCATATACGTTACGTAAGGGTGGGTAAGAGTCCAAGGGAGATATAGAACAACAGAAACAGCATAAGACCCATTTTATGATGGTCCGTCGTTTTGCGTCAGATGCAGGCTCATCGCCACTTATAGGTATTTTGTCTTCTCTCCCTCAGTATAGGATTAACGAAGGTTTTAAATGGAATGAACTATGCAGTTAGTTCTGGGAACCATCTTGTGTTGCCGTTTATATATGCATATATACATAGGTATAAACTATAACATAGGTGATATGAGCTTCGAACCTACATAAGGAAAGGGAGAGGGTTCTTCGTGAAGAACTCTGATTGTGCTCGAACCACCACCGCATATGTGTAACCCTTTAAGATTCCAAATACATTGGTAATTCATTCGTTTTGTAAGGCAGCGCCTCGGTGTAAGCAACCAGAACATTTACGTGTAAACCGCAGTTTCTTTTCAGGGGGAATACTTCTTTCTTCCTTATACGAATGTGCAATTAGTATGCAATAAAAGCACATAGTAAGCATTCGTGGAGTCATGGTGAACGCGTGTAATAGCCTGCTTACCACCTATTTGTATGTGGTGCGCCGAAGACTGGGGCTTGTTAGGTCCTTCATTTGGTCTCATCAGTCATGACCTGCACTACTAAAACAGCGATTCAGTCCTTCCCAGGACGAAGGACCACTTTTAAATACGATCCGGTGAAATTAAAAACTGAGCTTTCGAAAAATATAGTTAAATGCGCGTGGACTGGAGACCGGGCATACGCAGACGCTGCTTAGTCCTCCCAGACACTTCGCCCACGACGGCCTCTCTTTCTCCTGACTCCGTCTTTCCATCGGAATAAGAGTGAGCGAGTGAGATGCAGTCCATCGCCGCGTTTCTACAAACAAATTTGTGTTTAAGTCACACTTGCGTTCACCTCGTGGGGAAACGGTGAAGGCCTTCGTCCACGACAGTCAAACTGTCATGTGTATTAGCGAGTGCTGGCAGACACATGTCTGGAATGCGTCAAGTTGTTAACTAGACAAATTTAGGGCTG
The DNA here is from genome assembly GCA_902702965.1 of Spirometra erinaceieuropaei. Classification (NCBI taxonomy): domain Eukaryota; kingdom Metazoa; phylum Platyhelminthes; class Cestoda; order Diphyllobothriidea; family Diphyllobothriidae; genus Spirometra; species Spirometra erinaceieuropaei. The sequence continues at coordinate 65,976 of CACRXP010000019.1, read as the reverse complement.
TCAGTTTGAAAGCAAACTCCTAGGCATTTAATCCTCCTTCAGTACAACGGAACAAGGTCGATCATCGAAATCCTTGTATTCGCCTTTAGGTTCTGACTCACGAAATTTTATAACTTGGACTCCCATAAATAAGTTTGTTATTGTCCTACAATTGCCCTATCCGCCAACCTCCCCAAAATGATTCATTTGTTTTAAACAAACAAGTCGTTTCACGTGTCTGGCGTTTTACCGTGACACCACTGTCAACCGCTCGCGCACTGGCGGTTCCTCAGGCATCAGTAAATTTTCATCGTGGGACAAGGAGATAGCACATCTGGCAGTTTTTTCAAGCATCCCATCTGACATGAAGTCCTAGGTAGGCCCCTCGACTCCGTTTTCATGTTTTTATCTTCTTCTGGAGAAAAGCAAAAAGACCAGGGCAATCTCTGCGTACATGTGATTCCGGATTCTAATTAGTGAGATGGGGTTGGAACACCAATCGCCTAGGTTATTTCAGAGGGGGTTTTGTATGCGCTACATAGGCATCCAGACCAAACACGCGATGCAAAATGCACAAGACCCCACGTGACACCACGCTGACTGACAACGTCTGCAAAAACCAGGCTATTCCGGGCCCTCAAACAAAGTCAGTCAAGATTGCAAGCAGAAAAACATGACCAGAAGGTTGTTGCATAATGACAGTGCGCCGCTTTCTGGCAAAGTGAGAGAAACATCTGAGTCAGCTTATCGTCCAAAGGGGATTTTCAAAATTATTTTTTTACAGGCTCAGTCCTAATTTCATTTTTGTTCGGAAGAGTGAGGTCGGGTACAGCTGGTTCCTTGATTTTGAATAACTATTACCGTCAGCTGCTGACGAACTACCCTAGTCTTAACTCTTTTGAAAAAATGTTCACTATATCTCTTTATTTATAGTACCATTCTCTGTCTTTCACATTTTCAAGTCAGTTCGTCCTAAAAAAATTCGGACTAACGTGCGTTTACTTGGAGGGCCGAATTAATTAGGCGTGCTAATGAGTAAGGGAGTCGCCAATCTGTATTTTCGAACTGGTAAGCGATGCATTCTGGTGGAAAACTTTTAAGAAAGAGGATAAGATGAATCAAAAGGATGGGTTAGCAGTCTTGAAGTCTAAGAACACCAAGGGAAAGAAACATCTAAAAGAAGAAGAGAAAGAAGACGAAAAAGATTAGAAAATCCCATGAATGACCTCCCATAACATATTGACTTCTACTTTCGTTGCCTGAAAGTTTGAATGAGCAAAGACAGGGCTACTGAAATAACTCCAGTCCCGAGCTGTATGCCCAAGGTTCGAACTCCAGATCTGTTTACCGTAGAAACACGCTACCAAAACTCATGTACCCAGTTGGCGTCACGCCACTTGAGATCGCTAGTACTTTACCGTCACCGTTGTCGCCAATCTGAAATTTCGCTAACTCTAGAGGAGGAAATCGACGCTGTTATGACAGTCACGCATGCTTCTGCGACAGAACACCTTAAGGCTAGAATTGCATCCTTACGGGTGATGACACCCCTTGAAATTGCGAGAAGAAGCATGAACCCAACCTCCAAGTTATATCATTATAAGTTCATAGTGACCCAATTGTGAAAAACTCGGCGCCTCGGTAAGATTTAAACCCATGACACCAAGGCGAAGGCTTTAGTTCAGCTCACGCTCTAGTCACCTGAGCTAAGCGACTCCACCGGAAGACATGAGTTTAATCACGTCTGGGTCAATTCACTCTGAATTCCGCCGAATATAGTACAGTAAGCTGACTACGCAAGCAGGACTTCCTAAGTAATCCACCTATGATCCGTCAGATGACTACCAGGCTTACACATTTCACAGGCGTTTTGGCAGATTTTTAATGATTCATACCACCCCCTTGCTGTCGTGCATTCAAGTCCAACCGAAGCGCCCAGTTTTTCATAGTTGGGTCAGTACGCATTATTTAACATTTGCCAAAAACATCTCTGGATTATAAGTCTGAGATTCAGTCTAGGATTACTTCCTGTTGCCAAGAGTTATGACGGCCAAGTAGAAAGTCCCGAGGTAACGAAGGTCAGTGTATTTGAACAAACTACCTGCTTAATTCGTCTTGCCCAGAATGCGCGTGTGATTACTAATATTTCTTTGAAAGTAGTATCAAAAAGCATTTTCCTTCCGAATTTTCGCAGCGTGTTTCTTTTCTTTAAGACGTGGTACCCTGTCACATGGAGAATTTTTAGTCTTAAGGAAGTTCATGCTTTTCCACTTAAAAATGTGTCACTTGCACTTGTCCTGAGTTCATTCAATACCTCTTTTGGAGCTGAAGCGAAAACATCCTTCTAAATCCTTCAATAATCTCTAATTTTTGCCACGTCAAGCATTGTATGTCAGTTTTAGGCAGCCCAAATGCACCTCGAGAACTTCGCAGTTTTCCCGAGAACTGTTTCTGTTACAACAGCTCATCGACAGATGAGATGACTGAGCTGAGTACAGTGAGGTATGGAGACCATAAACAATGTTACCACATTACAGATGACAGAACGAGAAAGGCAAGTCATGGTGTAAGTTTGTTATGTGGGAACTGGTGGCCGGTGGATTTCTGGCAGCAAACGACCAGTTTTCTACATGCTGCAATGGACAAGGGAATCGGCGTGAACTCTGCTGTAAGTTTTTGAGTCTGTTTTATGCGCATAACAATTCTTGTTCTACTCACTGTTGTTAAGTGCTAGAAGGATGTTTTGGAAAGTATTTTATGGCGGTTTTGTAGAAGGACATTTTGCGGAACTGTATCAAAAACTTCTAACGCACAAAAGTGTGCGTATGTACGCCAGATCCAAAGGTTTTAATGTCCTTGGAAATAACTTTAGAAGCCTTTTCAATAATTTTAAAAACAAATTAAATTTAAGCAAACAAGAGAAACAAATGGAACCCCAGTACGTGTCTATGGCATACTTGACCTAGCAAAATAACATGTCCTCGCGTATGGCCTGGCCTCTGTTTTGACAGATTTTTCCCGCTGTGGCGGCTCTTTTAAGAAACCTATTCTGCTAAGAAATACGACTTGAGTCAGCCACCCGTGCGAAAACAGCCTGTCCGTGAAAAATAAAAAGTAGGTGAGCGCGACGAAATCTTACACTGAAGCGACAAGTATTTTGGAGGTTAACGTTTAGTTGTGTAAAATGCTGCGAGTGTTTTGGGTGGAGCAGAAGTAACTAGCAAAACTATGGAATTAATCCTATATACAAAAGGCTAAATGGATGAATATCCAGAAAGCTATTTTTACTGATTTTCTGCTGGAACACGAGTTCGGATCCTCAGCCACATGACGGCGCCTCGGATCACAGTAGACAGCACGTTTGAAACTGATCGAACACAGCTCAAATGCGCTCGTCTGTGATTTGCCCACACTAGTTAATTCAGTTCTGGCACGATTATAGTCCTCAAATTTGAAGCGTGAGAGAAAATAACTTCCCGAACTCTCCAAAATTACCTCACTGAGCAGGTAGTCAACAAAGCAGGTTTTTGAGGTTTTTACCAACATCCGCGTTGACAGTACGGTTATACTGTTCCTACATGTGGTAGGTATGAGAAATGTAATGACTGATTGGACACAAGAAAAATGGAGCTTTTTGAAGAAAGAGACACAATCGCTGGGACAAGAGCTTTATTGGCCTGACGTCTCGGAGTCCTGCTAGAACCCATCATCAGAGGCAAAAACAGATATAGGTGGTTCATACACGAGGGGCTGCAGTATTTATAGGATGCAAGCGTCATGCTACCGCATACCTATGAATATTCACGGCTCCCTCCCTCATCAGATATTGTTGCATTTGGTGGGATGACTGTTTGACGGCCGATATTCGCGTTGTTATTTGCTGCAATTTCATCTCGTGCGTTGGATGTTGGAGTGATGATTGCACGACCATCTGACACAACGATCCTGGCGTTGAGAAAAGTGTTCACCTGTGCCTTCCCCCGCGTGGTTAATTACTCCGCCTAGGCGAAGTCTCAGCACTGAGTATGGAAGGGGAAGACCATTGCACTTGTTAATGGACTGGGGCCAGTAAACCATGGCTCAAGCAGCTCCCGTCTCACGCGGTTGTCACCTCTTGCGAGAATTTCGACCTCGCCAAATCTGAATGTGTGGCCAGATCTCGTCGAATGAGCCGCAACTTGAGAGCTCGCGTCATTTCTCCGCACTGCTGCAGTGTGTTCGGAGGCTAATAAAGCTCTTTTCACACCGACCATGTCTCCTTCTTCAAGACTGCTTCCTGGGACTCTTCCCTTTGCTTCTGTTGGCAAAAATTGAGCTTTTACTTTCTTAAATATGCTGCTGTCAACTGTTTCAACGAGTGCCCATTTGTCCAAACTAAATCTGTCACCTGATTCACGACTTCTAATTGGGCACCACCCCTCCTCACTGCTGCTGCTGTACTTTTGTCGTTCCCTTCTAGAAGAGCTTTTGGCTGAGGATAGGCTATGTAACCCCCTTGGGTGATTTTTCGATTACGTGCTTTCTCACCTTTTCAAAATAGGTGTGGTGTGGCCCCAAGGTACAACAGGACGACTGCGTTCCGTAAAAACGAACGGTGAGCGCCCCTCTATCATTGTATACACCCGATCACAACCGACAGAACAGCAAGCCTGTGGCTCAGTCGTTAGAAGACGTTAGACTTCTAACTAACAGGTTGCGGGACTGAGTCCGAGTTTTAGATATGGCTGGCTGTCGACGGCTAATGCAGCAGAGCCGACCATACCAGTCTCATCTGCCTTTGTTGGTAACGCTATTCTGTTCTTCATAACCGTTTGGCTGACGAAAGGTAGGCAAAGGGGGCATGCGGTACGCGGATTTTGATCTTCACTAGTGTTATTGACGTAAAAGTTGCCTGGATTGGAGGGTAGACTAGGGTTAGGGATACGGTTGGAGTTAAGGTTAGTACTAGGAGCTGGGTTATTCCTTGGGCTGAGGTTGTCCGTCTTGGGCAATAGTCCGGATTTTTTGTTGTGAAGACCGGGGTCGTTGCTTAAAATTGGGATGGGAAGTTTGGGCTAAGGTTTCAGAATTCGAGTCAGGGACTAAAGGCCTAAGGTTAGGGTTGAGGCTGCGTTCGAGTTTTCCCTGAATGTTACGAGTTTGGGGTTAGAGTTACAGCAATGGTCTGTGTTTGGCGTTATAACCATAAGTAACTAGGGTTTTCGTAGGGGGTTACCTACCACACCCTTGCCGGTTTTTGTTTTCCCCGAGGTATTTGGCGTTATCGTATAAGATCCGACATGTCCAGGCGTGTCAGTGGGTCTTCCGATCCCATCAATTTTCATAGGATACTTGCTCAAAACCCCCCTATTCCTCCATTTCTTTATGTCTCATCTAAAAGGTCTGAATATGAGGCATCAACTGAGATGTGGAATTTATGCCTCTGCACATTCAGACGAGCGCCAACCTTATTGGTGGCGATTTTGTCCTTTGCACGCATAATTACCACCTGTGTTTCCAACCGAACTGCCTGGCTCAATAGTCCTGCGGACTGGACTCTCTACCTCTCATAAAAAAAGCCCTCGAAAACACAGTAAGGGTGCATTTATCGCACACTTGCATATGCGCCGAGCATCGAGGTCAACAGAGGTCCAGTGTGCAAATACGCACATGCGTATATCGCGCACTTACTGTTGCAGAGGACAGTTTGTGTGTGTGTGTGTGTGTGTGTGTGTGTGTGTGTGTGTGTGTGTGTGTGTGTGTGTGTGTGTGACTTCTGCAAAACGCCTAAAGTCGTGTTCATGGCCTGCCTGACGAGGTCTACAACCAAAACGTATGAAATCGGCAAGTGAATAACGGAGGTTTCTGAGGAATCAGAGGGTAAGGCACCTCAGCCTAATCTAAAGAAAGATAATCTGGAAAAAATTGGACTTCAAACACACCGCTGTAAGACTTTGGACCGTAATATGAAGTCACAGGTGCAGGCTTGCCTCTAGGAGATGAATGCTGCGGAACGTTCTGCCTCACGCTGTGTACTGATGTTGCTATACCCTTGACTGAAAACTTTGCAAGAGCTGTTTCTATCGAGTGGGCTGTTTACTCAATGCAACAGCACCCAGACACGTAACTTGGCAGTTTTCGGCTGCTGAGTGACGCTGCTTCTTTGGAATCGGAGGATCTGTACCCCGCAGTATTTCTCGTGCGATTTCTGTCAGGCAGGCTATCCGTAAAATTTGAACGTCGTACTTTCGCCATGCGTGATCAGATCCATCTCAGTGTGGCTGCGCATATGTGCTTATGCTTAACGGTGCTTGGTCTTTGTCGGTTATAGCATTCTGTCTACATATATATCAGTTTTATCTGGGAACGCGCATTGTGCTTCAATCACCATATATATCTACGGTGATGGACCGTTCTCAGGAAATTTTAGCTGAAATTCTGAAATGCGTTTTCGATTAGGAAGGATCACTTGGTCGCGGTTGTGATACTGATTATCATAAGGCATGCTCTTATAACATTTTGGACTCGGCAGGATGTCGGCTTTTAAATGTACTTCTTTCCAATCTCCTGTAGAAAACGTGCTCGGAAAAAATAAATACTTAAGTAGCATGCATTTTTTCCATTGATTTTCGATGGTCTTGGATATTCAAATATATTTTGTAGAAACCACAAGCAAAAATATGCTTTTTAGTCAATCAATAGGGAATGAGGTCTTCTTTATATTTTATGCTTAAAGAAGGAGCATAATTTGGTTTTAAGAAAGTTTTCTAATTGCCGAAAAATTTGGGGCCTGATCATTCGTTGCATTAGCGCATAGTGATTTCAGTATACAAGGTGCATGCGTTCCGCGCACAGAAAATCCCATATTTTTCTATGTCATTAAGGAGATATTATACAGGGTCCATAAAAGTTTGCAATGGATGCGGACCATGTTATACATTTCATGAGGAGCAGTGGTAAACGGCCAGGTACGATGCTATGTGAATGGACATATCGCGGTCTTAAAAAGTCCATCCCAGTGTGGCTGCGCATATGTAAGCTACAGTTCATCAGTATCCGCTGAGCAACGACATAATATTCATGCCCGACCAATGAAGACTACTGTAGTTCGCACACGGCACGCTCTTCTGTTGCACACCAACTTCAGTAGTTGTCAGTAGCATATTAGAAATGCCTGTCAGAGGCTTCATCCAGCCCGCCTGTGGGAGTATGCCTACTTACTTACATAAATAACTGTTCTATTGGGATGAGTCAACGCCTACGTCTCCAGTGTGCACGTCCAGTAAATAGCAGATGATCCAAAAACATAACTTATAGTCTGCCTGGCAGTTTAACTACTCATGCGAGAGTTGCACAGATGGAGCGTATCCATGCGGATGGCAGTGAACCGCAAAACTGTCAGTTCATTATCAGTATGATCATCGACAATGCAGCCTTATCTGTCAATCGGTCTGTCAGTTCGCAAGCCACTGTCTAACAAGCACGACGAATGTGCACAAACGGAGGAGTCGAGCTTTGGCAGTTTAGGTCTGAACATACAGTGGGTGGGCTAATTCATTAAATGTCAACCGAAATTCCGAAATGCGTTTTCGTTTCGAAAAGATAATTTAAGTAGTGTTGTAAAGCTAATCATGATGCAGCATAAATCTATAATGATCCAGTTACCTCAGGGTGTCGGCTTTCGAATGAACTTCTTTCCGACTGCGTCCAAAGCTATGCTCTTTAAAAAGTGACTACTTAAGTAATACGTATTTGTCTCATTGGTTTTCGGTGCTCTTAAATATTCAATTATATTTCGTGAAAAACGTGGATAAAAATATTCATCCTTTTGCTCATCCGGTAGAAAATTACGTCTTCTTCCAATTTTATACTCGAAGGAAGGGTGTAATTTGAGTTTTCAGAACCTTTTCCAATTTTCGAATAATTTTAAACCGTTACGTTTGTATGCAGGGTTTTCAAACTACAAGCCATATATTTTCCGGGTACGGAAAACCATATATTTCTCTATGATACTAAGAGAAGATCATATGGGGTTTCGTAAAATTTAGCAGTGGATTTTAGCCATATTGGTAACTTTACAAGCCACATTGGTAAATGCAGAGACATGACATTTTATGAACGGGCATCTCACAATTGGAAACTTTTTTAAAACTGAATTATACCCTCATGCTCGAGCGCCACTCCAGAGCTGTGAACAGCGTGCCAGTCTGAACGTACATACCTAACATTCGAACCTGTGTTTTGATGTGTTAATTAATCATAATTTAGGAAATAAGCATTTCTGTGGGCAGCCTGGGGAGTTATCGGAAGGGCACCCGCCGGAGCCATGCGTCGTGACTTGACAGCAGAGCATGGAATTGCTGTTAAGAGATCTGTTAAAGTGAAAAAGTGAACCGGTTCCCCTTTTGACAACACAGTTTGTTTTTTCGTCTGCTGATGCTCGTTTGAAAACAAAATCCTCGGAGAAGAGTCCCGGTTGGACCTACAACTCCGTTGCGCAATAACATCAAACACGGAGGCACGCCAGTTTCATTCGCCCTCTTATATTTATGCAAATTTCAGTAATCGAAATAACCTAAACCAGATGTTTTAGGGGAAGGAAAGTCCTGTGGCCAAATTTAATAGGGGTTTGCGGGTGGGCTATTTTTTATGACCTTGAAATGCAAATGAACCGCGACAAATTGCATAAACAGGCGCATACCGCCTGCTGCACAAATAGCGCATGTCGCAAAATAGACTACAAAACAGACAGGAAGTTTAATCTAGCGTAATTTTTATCAAAATGCACTTCAGTGCTTCTTTTCTGAAAACAGAAGACAGCTATGACCCACCTTTAAAAAATGTTAACACCTAGGATAACCGAAAATCCAAAAAACACCGTTGATGGGATGGAGAGGTTGACTAGGTTTTACTTTTTAACAAGTCACATAGTCTGCAAAAACTACAGCCGACCCTGTAACGTTATTCGCCGGTATGGCCACTTTCAGGCGCACACCCAGCCTATCCCGCTTACTTCCCCTAACAATCGGCCGAAATAAAATGACGTTTAACGGTGGCAGCATTTTGATGTGGGAGATTTGTGGGACACGTCCTGCCTATAATAGTCGCTCAACTGCGCGTCATTTTAGGTTTACAATCAGTGTAAGTCCACTGAAAAAACAAAATAAGTCAGGTTCAATGGATTTCCGTGGTAGATTGAAGCGTACGCATCCACTGTACGGTGTCATGGCCGTGTCACGATAGGATTTCTAAGCCCGACTGCCAGCGGATCCCACGCAAATAAGAAAGTACCCTGTGTAAGTCGTAGTATTCTATGAGTGGAAGAAGCAGAAAAATCATAAATTTCTCCAGACTACAGAAATTGTTCTTGTCGGAACAAACAAAGGCTCCCTCAGAGGACTATGGAAGGCTCCAACAATAGTTTCACCTTCCACTCAAATAGTATCCTCACTATTCCTCACAAATAATTCCCGAAAACTGCTCACTGAGGGCAGAATATCCACCTTCTACCTTCCTCTTCTATCGCAATTAAAGCGTCAGTTTTTAATTCGACGTCTACAAGACAAATTTAAGCAACGAGAGTTTTTAGACTAAAAATCGCGACTGCATGCCAACTGCTTAATGTACCTAGGAGGCCGAAATACTGGGTACTGTTTGTCTACGGCGAAAAATGCGCCCGAAAAAAAGCGCTCACAAAACTTTTCTTCAGAAAGTTTAATGGTTTTTGAGTCTAGTTGCTTGCGGAATCTGGAAGAACCAAGAAGCTACAGATTTAAAGGAGGACAGAAACCAACGATGAACGCTATCAAAGGCAGCATTTTCTAAATATTCCCTGGTCATTATTCCGGTAAAATAGCCTATTTCTTTGGCCGTTTGATTGGGAAGCCCATCTTATGCTTTCAAACCTGGCCTCCTTCCTAATAACATACTGCTTAGTACTCGAAAATTGATTTGTACCGCAATGCCTGTTAAGGCTTATTGGTTGCTAATGTAATACGTATATTCACAGGAGAATTTGATTAAGATTCTGACTGAGAGATGTACGTACATCTTGTACCGACGGATTTTCTATATTTTGCTGTTTCTGTGGGATATTATTGTCTTTTGGACTCAAAAGAAGTTATTAACTGATGTTATCGGAGGACAGGTTATCAAAACGCTTACTACGGTATTGATATCTAATCGAAGTTTTACGTCAACGGATCCACACATGGTCAGAACTCATAATTGAATTTTTTTGATTACAAATGAAATTAATGGAGGCAGTTATTTAAGTCGTTGTAAAATAGGTCAGTATAGACACTTAGACAGTCATATAAAGTGCAATTCAATGCACTACAAAAGGGTGCACAGTCTTTTAGATTTGTGATATGCAAGTCCCTTAAATGAGAACTCTAAAGGGCTGTGCTTTAATTTCTCAACATCAATCCCCTTAGATGTCCTATGCACATCCAAAGACAATCGCAAGACGACTAACTACATAGCATTTTGCCCTCTCAAACCTTAGTCGCAAAGTGCAAGGTAGCCTTCTTTTTCAAAAATTAGACAGCTATCGTTCTGCACACTCATATGTCATACGATGCTTCTTTGAGGGAACAGCCTTCAGCAGTCAGAAACAAATCAGAGTATCTCAAACAGCCTTCTCAAAAGTACGACCTTAAAGCTGACGAAGACAGTTCAGAATGATATTACCGACAAAGACAAGAGAGACTGGAATGGCCATTCCTGGCTTATTAGCCGTCGTCAGCCAGCCATACCCGACCGCAAAGTGTAGAACACCTGGGTCACTCATCACGCGGAGTTTTCCAATTGCCGAATAATTTGGAGCCTGCTCATTCGTTGCATTAACGTTTAGTGATTACACTACGAGATGCATGTGTTCCGCGTAAAGAAAATCCCATATTTTTCTGTGTCATTAAAGAGATATCATACAGGGTCCATAAAATTTTGCAATGGATGCGGACCATGTTGTACATTTCATGAGGAGCAGTGGTAAACGGCCAGGTACGATGCTATGTGAATGGACATTTCGCGGTCTTAAAAAGTCTCATAATAAGAAACTTTTTTAAAACCTAATTATACTCCTTCCTTAAGTATAAAATATAAAGAAAACGTGATTCTCTATTAATTGACTAAAAGAAAGCGTACTTTTGTTTATGGTTTCTATAAAATATATTTGAATTTCCAAGACCATCGAAAACAATGGGAAAAATTCATGCTACTTAAGTAGTCATTTTTTTACCGAGCACGCTTTTTACAGGAGACTGAAAAGAGGTGCATTTTAAAGCCCACATCCTGCCGAGTCCAAAATGTTATAAGAGTATGCCTTATGATAATCAGTATTACAACCGCGACCAAGTAATCCTTCCTAATCGAAAACGCATTTCAGAATTTTAGCCAACATTTCATGAGATAGGTCACGCACTGTATTACCGACAAAGACAAGAGAGACTGGAATGGCCAATTCTGGCTTATTAGCCGTCGTCAGCCAGCCCTGCCCAACCCCAAACTGTGGAACACCTGGGTCATTCATCATGCAGAGAATACCAGCAGCATTTTAGTTCTCGCAACATCTGAGTCTCAACTTCAAAAAATTATTTTAGCAAGAACTGCAAGCAGACAAAAGACGAGTAACTCGTCTGGAATAGAGGTAGGAATCCACAGGGATAGCGCATTGGAGCCCTGAAACTACTTGTACTGTTATTATACCCTCAAGCCACCTAACACGGACGCAGTGGGATATAGCGAATGCAGGAACCGGCAACTTAATCAGCGCAGTGAATCTCTTCTATTTACCAAGTAATGGGAGTCAAATTCCTGTTTAAATTTCAACACAAGTCAACAAATTGATATAGCGGATGAAAGTAGTAAGAACTATTTTGGTTTCTTCGTGTTTTTTCTCCTAATTAAGGCACTTGAGGTGTCATATTTTGGCAGCAGCTAATTCGCGAGAATTTTTCGCACACGAAATGCCTTTCAAGCGAAAGTAGAAACGAGCCTGTACAAATGCGCATATCTTTGCAATATTCTGTCTACGAAATTGCCTGAGTGAACCGAAGAATATGCAACTGTGTCACAAAATATCTGTTGCGGCCTTATGAGCGTGAAGGCCCACTATTGGTTCTTAACGAGTACATTGTAGTCTAAACCGCCGCTCCGCGCTTAAAAGAACATTCACGTGCCCAATTTAAAAGTACAACTCAGATATTTAGTGCAGAACGAAACGCTAGAAGTAGCAGCATGATAGTTGCTCTGGCAATAAACAAAATTTCTACAGGGTATATAACTCGGATAAACGATAGATTTTGGTGGGGCTAATTAAATCCTCCTAAGCAGTTTTCTTGCCAGCAATAAACAAAACTCACGTTAACCTCAAACCATGCTTCGAAATATAACCAGATTAGGTACTTGGAGTTCTGGCGCCAAGAAGCATTAATTTTATGCCCATGCTGTCAACTATGACATTTTATGTCCTTAATCGCGATAAAATTCCGACCTTACCTTGGTAAAATCTGAATATTTTCCGCTCGTTTGCGCTTTTGCATTACCTATAGATGAATACCACTTACTCACTTTCTTCTATGCCATTTTATGAAGTTTTGTCTTTGAATTCCTCACTCCGAAGGTGTTTGCTTTTAGTTTCGAAAACAGTGTAAGTCGTTAACAGTGGGCGTGATGCACAGAGGATGATATAGGCGGATTTCTTAAGCCGACTTATGGCGTGAATTGAAAACAAAAAGTTACTGCAAGATAAGTTCAGACGCACGACTTCTTCTGGGTGATAGCCTTATTGCAAGCATGTTTTCGGACTAATAAAGACGTTTCTGAATCATCGCGAAACATCTGGTATCAAGTAGTGAATTTACTAGTTAGATCAGAATAAGCTACTGGGGTGTCTTCAGTCGAAGTCGCGCAGCCCCGATGAAGTAAGCCTTGCATTTCGAACACGATTAAGACGCCTTTCATGTGTTCTTCGTAAGGATTTGATTGCAGGGTTTCAGAGGTTTTATCCGTATAATGCCTTTAAAGAGGGATCGGTAAAGTATGCCATCCAAATTAAGAGACTGGCACATCCTTAAATATTAAATGGCGCTTTATCACTAATTAGAAATGTTGCCCAGCTTAGATAATCATTTATCCAAAGTATAAATATGTAATATTTAACTCGTGCGATGGGGATTAGTGATTTTTATAAGAAAAGAAAGCAAACCAAGTAAATATTTTAGAAAATTGTTAACCCTACAGATAAATATCCTCCAATAACTTTAATACAATAATGTTCTCAAAGGGAAAATGCTAGATCTACCACCCATGTATAGTATTTTCGCGTTTTAGGTGTTCGGGTAAAAGTCCTAAAGTGCAAAATCTGCTTTCGACGTGGCATTTTGGGCATCTAAACTGCATTAAACCACAAATACACCAAGTCAATGGAAATATAGTTATCCGGGCCAGAATTAAATCTCCATTTTAACATCCTAACACTTCTACGGGAGTCAAAACTTTGCGAAATTTTGTGACACTCCGTTTTTATTTTGCCTCTTGCTTTCTGGATTATGTCCATTGGCTTGACTTTTTCCACGAGACTAACTTTCATAAATCTTGATGATTATGACTAGGATGCATTGCTTTGGCATGTTCCAAAGGCACTGACTTCAAATTTTTGATGTTATATGTAGTACCTCAAAGCAGAGCGCACATACTATATCTTAAGATGCGGGGGCAGCTAGGGGGTCCTTTGTGCCCAAAAGCACAAAGTCTTTTCGATGGGTTAATGCACAATTTTTATTCTAGGATCCTGAACAGTCTATGGCAATGCCTGATGGAGCATAGATACGGATTTGGAAAACGCCAGCCTGATAAATATTTCAGTTAAAATAGGGACGCATTTTCATTGAAATTATAATGCATCGGGAGTAGAAGCTTTGAAAAAAACGATTTTTATCTGGACCAAGTCGCGATAATGTGCTAATATTCAACTCGAGTCTGACGCTGAACGTCGTTTGAAACAACTATATAAGATAATTTCGCATCGACGATGAAACAAGAAATATATTTGCGAGCGTCAATCATTAGCAAACTTAAAGGACGGTTGGTAGTACTCGGCGGCTTAAAATCTGGCGGACAATTCGTAAAAGCATCTAATTCAAGAGGTATTCGAATGTAAATCTCGCTGGACTCTGATAAGTAAATGCAGTTTACGTTAATTTATGCCTGAATTTTCTGGCCGATGCGCGATCTGGATCTTAAAATTAACTTTCTTAACGAGAGCTGGGCTTTAAAAGACAAGAAATCTTGAGAACGGGTGAAATTTTTGGAACTGTTTTGAACTATCCCATCCAACGTTGGCAACCCGTATAATAAACTAATAAGAAAAATTAAATTATCATAAACACCTATAAGAAACTGTGCCGGGGTAGATTAACTACAGCCCCGCGCAGCCTTTTTTTCTAGAAAAATCATCCAGCAGAAAAATAACATCAGCCAACAAACGGCTTCAAATGGGCAAAAAATGAAAAAACATCTAGAGAAAAAATCTCTCTTTGACACCGTTTGTGCTAATTTTAAAAGGATCTACCGGACTATAGTGCGTAAGCCGGCTAGACAAATTCCCTAAAAAATACGCCAAGGTAACCTGCTGGCAACTTGCGGATGCAAATTAATCTGTTTAAGTTCACATTTTTCAATTAAATCTGCATTTTGATATCTTCGAAAGGAGGCTTTATTTCGCGCTAAGTTTGCGAGGCACATCGCGACAAAGGACTAAAAGCTAGTCGTGATAATAGCAATGCATATTTCGCTTAAAATACTACGTATTACAAAATCTAGCTGAATATTTTGACTGATTCAGTTTGAAATATCATACTACATGAGCGGAAAAAACAATGTTATGATGAAAGTAGTTCTATCTTGACTCTTGCGCAACGTTTTTACAAAAAAATGTAACTCTAAGTCGTTTCTTACAGTTACTTAACCAAGCCCGAGTTTTATTGTCATTGTCGCGAGTTTGCGTTTCAATGAGTCTACACTTTGTGTAATTATTTTGCTTCGTTTCCAGAGACAACTGCAATCGGTGCCATGGCTCAAAAACAATGATCGATGCTTTTCTATTCACCTTCTATGTGTGGCATTGACCAGACGCTCTACTGCTGGCTTGTATTGTAAATAGAGGTCTCGTTTCATTCTAAGAGGATGTTTAACGCGCCAAAAAGCCCAAAGAAAATGTTATTTTTTGGTATCTGACGCCTACTTAGTAGATAAACCTGTACTGATGGCTTTTAATAAGGGATTTGTTTTCCTTAACCTTCGGACACGTTCACTAATCCATTTTACATATGTGAAAAAACAGTCAGGTAGACTCTCTGTGAATAGGTGTCAGTCAGTTAACTTAGTACTCTGTCGTTATTAGTATCTCAAACAATCCTTAGGCCTAAAAGTGGCACAAACACAGGACGAGGTTAAGCGGACCTATGAATCAGTTTAAGGGGATACGCGACGTCATCCGTAAAGAAGAACTTTCAAAGGCAAAACTACACCTATACTGTGTGCCTATTTTATAGCCGAATGAGTCGACAGTTAGATGACAATTAATGTCTGGAAATCGCAAATGCGCTGATCGTTAAAAGATTTCAAGGTTTCTGCCGTCACCATTTATGTTTGCCATAAAGGCCGGTGAGACTATGGAAAATTACAAAGGACCGTGCGCAAATAACTGTGTGCTTTATTGGTTTGTTTGCCCGGTGCATCAGAGAATTCGTGTAAGAGTTGAAATCAGCCACTTGCTGTTCATTTGTCTTATCTCGAGTGCTTGGTAAATTAAATTGCGGGATGTGCGACAGAAAATTACCTTATCCATATATGCCGTAGTTTGCTTCACAGTATGAGCTTTATTTGATTATCTTTAAACTTCTGCCTTGAGGTAAAATAAAGAATTATTTTGTGTGAAACATTTATTAATTCAGAATTCCCGCCAGGGAAACGTCAGTCATTTCCCATAAAGAAGGGTTCCTTGCAATATTTTGGTGTAGTTGGGGTTTTTTGGTTGTGTCATTGGATTTCAAATAGCAAAATCTCTTCTGTGAAAATAGCGAATTATTTAACAAAACTTGGGGTTCAATCTTTTCACCAAGGGTTCATGTAAATGGAGCGGCGTCTTCTGACCTATGTTAAGGCTTTTCGTGACAATAAAACCGAAAATGCTTAGCTAAGTAAGCCCAAAAATTTCGTTCTTTAAAGAGGCGACAACCAGACAAAAATTACCGGGAAGGAAATATCACTTAGCCCTGATAACGCTTTATTTTGTTTTATTCATTAAGTTGGTTAAAACATATCTAAAAGTAGCCAAAAGGTTTCATGGCAAAAATGACTCATGCAAGCCTCAAAATAGCACAGATGTCCACCACCTGTGACTGGCTTGAGAAGCAAACTTACTCTGTACAATGGTATTAACAGAGGTTCTGAATGGATTCACAGCATTTCGCAGGTCATATCAGCAGACACTTTTAGCCTTAGGACTGTTTTCTTCGAAACTCATGATATTCAGCTTTTTTGTTTCTAAATGCATCAGGTTGAGCAACATAAAAATGCAGCCGCATGTTCGCTTGTTTAGCGCTGTTCGTTTCCGAATTCCTTAAGTTATTTGTATTGAGTTGTTATTTTTGTTTCCTTTAATATACACGGTTAGACTGTCTAAATATTTCTGAATTCTGAATCCAGAATTCAGAATTCTGGCCCCGGGGCTAGACGGGACCGGACGGGGCTGGTGCTTGCAGGTAAATTTCTGGGAGAAGTTGAAGGTGAGTCGGTAAGACTGAGTTTAACTCATGCATACAGACAATTCTCTTAAACTAATGCTGCGTTCACAGTAACGCTTGCTCCGGTAATGCATGACAACAGAGAGAATAAATACTATCGAATTGACAATTAAATTCATGTAAAGTAAATTTAAAATTCATTTCAATGATCCGGCGCGCCATTGCACCATCACGTATTTCAATTTCACGAAATATTAAGTGCATTATGAACTTACTTTTGTCAGACTTATTCCTGAGAATGCTTTTTTCTGGAAGGCGTTTCAACTTATCCATTTAGCCAGAGGTAAAAATTCATTGGGGTTTTTCGAAAATGACCCTGACGTTATACTTCGTTTAAGAAACAAAACAAGATTCAAGGTCAAAAATATATTGTAGCTTATTGACAAACCAGAACATGAGCTACCTGCGTAAATCCCCAAGAAAATCCTAAATTAGACAAAAGGTTGGGTTCGTAGTGTTTAAATGGAGACTGATGGCCAGACCTTTAGAATTAATTCTTAAAAGCTTCAAAAATATACGGTCGATGATGTTTCTTATTTTAGACGGAATTTCTTCCACAATAAATCGAAAAGCAATAATCTAACGAGGACATCGAAATGAACTTGCGGTTTCTTTCTGTAACCCCTTTTGAACAATTTTTCCCGCATTCGAACTCATGAGTAGTGCCACTTTCTCCAGCGTTGGAATTTTCCTAATTTCCCACAGCATTGCGCAAGTCAGTGTTGTTAAGACCGAAACATTTATCTAATTTTTGCATTCAGTCAATCTGTAACCAAATGCCATATCTGTGTCCGTTTATATGACCAAATGTTTACCCATAATTCCCAAGTCAATAGATCTCACAGGACTACAGTCAACCGGACAGTTTATGTATATTACTGATATTCCCGATGAGACATTTCCCCACATCGAAGTCTTCTTACGGTCGGACTTAATGCTCGTTACTATTTTGTATGGGTCGAAGGTTAACAGCAAATCTTGTGATGGTCGTCTCCATCGAACATCATGCGATACCTCCAGTGACCTTACTCGTTGTAAAAAGGATTGGATAAGCGAACGAACGCTGTTATCAACATGTCAGTAACATTCGCAAAAGCTTAAAACAAAAAGAAAACTGACGACGATTTGGCGTAACCGGAGCACCGAAAATTCTATTTTCGAAAAGATGTGAGTGAGCCAAAAGTAAAGCACACAAAGATGAAGGGGTCAGCGCCATGATGCAAATACAAAACTTCTGTATAATATCGTGGCATTAAGTCTGGTCTAAGCGTAAGAGCGTTCTATATGACCCATTCAACATGACACGGAAAAATTGGGTCGAAAATCGCATTTTACACGACAAATATTACAACAAATTCAAGTTGCTCAGAACAACCTTAGCAAACGTTCACTTGCGAAAGACCTGCAACGGAAATTGTCAGTTCGCTGCATCGTTCAACCAGCCGGTGGAACGAAAATTTGGTTCTCACTTAGCCTTTGGGATAGTTTGCCTTCAGTTTTTATTTGTGGCCTCGGAAACTGGTGGTTTTTGAAAATTTAAAAAGTTACCGAACCGATGAGCACAACCTAGCTTTCTCTAGGCCCTAAGGGTCATGATCGTATCTCCTCTCTACTGTCCATAAGTGAAATGAGATAGTTTTAATCTTATCATACGTCTCTCACGAGGTAGGCATCTTAATCTGTCAACTGAACGTAATATTTTAGCGTTCGCCAAACAAATGCCCCAAACGCTCGTCTGAAATTCTCATCGTCAAAATTGAGGAATGATATCCTGACCGAACTTAAGATACCCAGGGCCTTTTTGAGACCCTGGAGCAGTTAGATGATAGTCTGAAAGATGACATCATCCACATGCCGAGAGTTCTTAACTCGCTGACTGATTCAGTCTGGTGCCCTCTGATGAAGTCGTTATATACAAATCTCAAAGACCCCACGCTATAAGATCTTAGTCGAATAATTCGGAAATTTCAAATTTGAGGTTAAGGAACCCTTTCATCTCACCACTATTGCAAACGATCCAAGTTCTTTCGAAACTGCAACACATATTCAGCTGGTTGGTCGACTTTCACAGTTTAGGATTATCGGCAAGCATTACGCGCTCTCATTTCAGGCAGTCCACCCAGTCGTTCACATATGTTAAAAATAGAATTGGTCTCAAAACGCTCCCTCCGAAACGCCGCCGTGAATGGAGAGGCCAACGGGACGAGAACTCGGTCAATCGATTTATCGATCTGGCGCCGGCGTTCAGAGCCCTGCGTAGTCACCTCTAGTCTTGCGCCGTCGGTCTGTGATCGGCCTATATGCCTTATAGCTGTCGCTTGTTCCGCTGCTGCTACCTCTGCCGATGGACTCCTGTACGAGTCCGAAAGCTCAGGACAATAAACACAGTGTTCCGGTACTTGACTATTCTTCTTCACTTATGAGGTCAACGGGTGTAAGAGTTCACGTAGGACTTTCGTGGGTATGCCGTCCGGACCAGGCGATTTGGTAGACTGTAGCTGTGTCGAAGTTTCCAGAACCGTTCCTCTTAAGAACATCATCATGCTAAATGTATTGTTAGATGCGGTAATTTGGGGGAGGCAAACTCTCTCATCAAAAGCCCGATTATCGGTTATACACGGGTGGGAAGAGATCGGATAACATGTCCGCCTTGTCGGAATTGTCGCACAACTTACAACATGAATCGTCACAGCCAGTTTTTTTAAAACATTTGCATACATAACCGTTTCGTACTGATTCAAGGTGAACAGCGCGCTTCCTTATTATTATTATTATTATTATTAAATTTTGAACTGATCACCTTCTGAATGTTTGCAGTTTTATTTTGAGCGCGCACATGCTAACTCATTGTACATAAATAGGGACATCAATGGCTCTGCTATTTACCCTTCAAATGCATACATATATGCTCAAGGACATACATACATGCATTCATGACATTTCGGTCGGTTTCGCCTATGTCCACCGTGTACTCCACCGCAAGGTAAGAGCAGAGACGATGACTTGTGAATGATTTAGTTAATAATGAGCGTCGACTCGCATAGCATCTGCCGCACTCTCTTCTCCTTCCACACCTGGACTGGGCGTCAAGACAAATTCAAGAAGACCGGAGACGGGGTAGGCTGAAGGTGGGCGGCTCGGCCGAGACAGCACCTTGGTGTTTCATTCTACACTCCCTATTAAGCACAGGAAATAACCAGATTTTTAACCAATAACAACAATTGTCGTGCGGCAGGGGTCCCAGCATGCGCGGCGTCTGCCGGCAACTGGGTCTGCCAGCGCACCCCGAAATTTTGGCATTTGTTATGGTTCGCAAATTCGACAGCGCCTGCCAGAATCCACTATGGACCCGTGTTGGTTCAACGCATCTGCCATGTGACCTGTCTGGGGGGCACACAAGCATAATTATTTTCCTGGCAACCCTCAAGAAAAAGAATTTGGTTTCGGTCGCGTTTGCATTACTCATATGTCTAAAGAACTTTTTTTGATTTCCCATTACATTCTCGTGTATTTTGGCATAAATGCTGTTCGTTCCCCCCTTCGAACATAAATAACTAAATAAATTGTTTTATTGAGTATCTTTGGGGGTAATTTTTAACAAGCAAAAACAAATATCCAAATGAATTTAAGGACAAGCAGAAAAACTCTGTAGTATTCTATTCGCGCTTATAGAATGAGCAGTCAGCTATTTTAAAAAATCGGTTATCAGTGAAAATACTCCCTTGTCTGAAAAAGAGAAAACAAATGTGATTTAGTTCGCTTTGAAGGAGAAAAAACTGTTGCACACGGGAGACAAAATATGCGGGTCGGAGAGGTGTGACACGCATATTGTAGTGTACAAGGGAGATAAAAGGCAGAATTCCTAAACCGAAGGATGTTGTTAGCGCCAAAGTGGCGAGACGAGAGGAAGCCAGACGCGATCGGTCACAGTCTGCTTAGAATAAAGCCGATGAGAATATATTAATGGCTGAGGCGGTCATTAAGACGTACGGGAAATGCAACCATGACTCTTCCTTGCTGACCGGCCAAACTACCAGCAGACGGCGGAAGCAGAGGAGTCCGCCGTTTTCGACGGCAGACCACTAGGGGTCGAAATGAGATGACCGCAAAAATAGTCATTGCAGGAGAGGAGTAATAACCATCGATTTATTAGCCAAATAAAAACTGGCGCTTGTGAAAATATAAGTGACATTTCCCACCTGAACAGGCAAAACATCAATTATCTAACATAAAATTCCAGGACGACCCTTCTCAAAGTCACGAATCTGAGTGTTTAGGCATGAAATGCTTAGTAGCCTCTCTGTGCTTCCTGATGTAGGTTTCTTGCGTAATTTCGATTTAGATACCGACAAATCAGGCGATGACCTACTTTCCGGTGGAAGATTATTCCAAAGCAAGGTATATTTGGATGCAAGAAGAGAGAATATTTAGATGTACTGCAAAGACGTGGCGGAGTCACGATGGAGGTGTTACACGTGACATATGACCGATCCTCGGAGTGAGTGTCATTGCTCAGAAGATTACAGCTAGTGTTAAGGAGAAACAGCTTCGAGTCTTCTTATCCATAAAAACTTAACGCTCGCCAAGTGAAATCTCTCAGGATAAGACATTCTTGATGCAGTTTAAGAAAAGGGTCTTCGACTGAGAACTCTGAAAATTTTTGATTTTATTACGGTCACAGGACTTCATTAAACCAAAGAAAGGATAGCAGTACTTAAGGACGGGAAACTACACCTGCATTATGAAAACTCCATTAGCCATGTTGAACTCCATCTGCTTTAACGTAATACATCATCAATAATTTTTTCAACAAAAACATTTGCGGTGTCCTCACAATATATGTTAGCACTCTTGAGGTCATCGGCATAGATAAGAGTTTGCGAATTTATGATTCCCGTCGCAATATCATTGATCTAGCGGACCCAGAACCGTGCCTGGAAGCACACCACTCGCGATCGATTGAGGTGTTAAGTAGCCATTATCGACCACGGCTTTCTGATATCGGATGGACAGACGGGAACTGATGAACTCGAATAGAGGAGGTCGTATGCCAAGAGCCTCCAATTATACCAAAAGATGCCTATGTGGCATTTTGCCGAAGGCTTTGTCCAGATCAAAGTATATAAATAGCAATGACTGCTGCTCATTAAAAAAAAGTGGTGAGCTTAAGAAATTTGATAATTTGATAATTTTATTTAATGTCAGTTTACAGGCATTTTCAAAAGAAGAGTTAAACACAAATACGAACAGCAGGGAAAAAACTCCTGAGGTAAAGAAATAATATATATTTGATGGTGGTTTTTATGGTTTGGAGGGTTCAGGAGAAAAAAACAACTGGTGGTAGACTTTCGACCGTCAAGAAGGGGGGGTGCACGGTATCGGAAATTATCGGACGTCAATTCCTTTCATGAAATTTGGATAGTCAAAGTAGAGGCGTTAAGGAACAGCTGGTGAGACCGGCCATAGTGTTCAGAGACCAAAAACGCCATGGATACAGTAGAATCGATCAGTGGATTCAGCACCCAAAATTTGTGGGAGCTTTTCTGAATGCAAAAATCGAGTAAGATTTCTCTTAAATAAAGGATTATTTTGCAGGGTTTTCATTCTTATTGGTAGTTTATTCCAAATAGCAAGTGCATTTACAGAATAGAACCGACGATATTTAACAGTACGTGCCATAGGCAGAAATAAAAAGACCTCACGGTGACTGTTGCGTCGTGGGTGGATATGGTGTCTTAAAGAGGTGAGTGGGTTAAATGTGTGATTATATAAGAGTTTAAATAGCAAAAATAGTTCCTTTTGTAATCTACGGAACCATAAAGGATCAAGACCCGTAAACCGACAACCTTCTCGGTAAGACAAATGTTTGTGTTCCGGGGTTTAAATTCTATTGGTAATAAAGTGTTGAACGGATTCTCTTTTTCTCCGCTCAGTAGCACGCATGAGGCTAAATAAAAACGAACAGTATTCCAGGCCAGTCCTAACGTACATGTCATAAAGGCGCATTCTAATATCCCTAGTTTTGAAGTTTTTGAGGATAAACTCGGTCGTTCTACGTGCTTTGGAGACTATCAAGGCACAGTGCTCCGAGAAATTGAGACTCTCGGAGTATGATATGCCCAGATCCTTAATAACCCCGGAAACATTTATGGCGTGACCTTCAATACTTAGTTGAGGTTGGCGGTCGTCGCCAACCACCATGACTGAACACTTATGCCAAGAAAGATAAAAGCGCCATGTGCGGCACCACTGGGCGAAAGCCTGCAGATCGTTCTTTAGGAGCTCAAGCACGATGTCATGATCTGCCGGCTTATATCGATATGCAACTTTAATATCATCGGCATACATGAAAGGCTTACGATTCTGAAATAAATCGGGTACATCATTAACGAAAAGGCAAAATAAAAGCGGTCCGAGTACACTACACTGAATGACGCCGCTCCTCACACGTGTGGGATTGGAGGTAGTATTGGAAATCTTAACTCGTTGTGTACAAGTGCCCAGGTAAGAGGATATAAAATGCAAAAGTTTGCCACCTATTCCGAAAGAGGACAGTCTCAAGAGAAGAAAAGCATGGTCAACACGATCAAAAGCCTTAGTGAAATCGAAATATACTGTGGAAAGTGCAAAACCATTGTCCATAGATTGGAGAACATAGTCAAGGAAAGGGAGTTGACAGGTGTCACAAAATCGAGCTTTGAGGAATCCATGCTGAGCAGCACTCAGTAGGTTATTCACTGTTAAGTGACGCATCATCTTATCCTTGATCAATGTCTCTAAGATATTCGAAACTGGGGGAAGTGTGTTTATTAGCCGAAAGTCATCAAATAACGTGGATTTGCCGTGCTTAGGGATGGGCAAAATGTGTGATTACTTCCACAAGGTAGGATAAGTTTCACTTTCAAGAGCGAGATTAAATATCTTGCATAAGAGAGATGGGAAAATCGTGTTTGCATCGGCTTTTAAAATGCTTACTGGGACACCATCAGGTCCTGGACTATAAGATTGACGAAGACGCCGAATCGCAACAGTCACATCCCACAGAGTGAAAGTTATAGTTTCTAGAACTGCCCCGGTCAATGACTGGATGGTCGGAAGCGGAGTGGTCGAGTCTTCAATAAACGTTTTGGACAGGAAATCATTGAAGCTATCAGCGGTTAACTGGGCATCAACTATGGGATTTCCGAGAGCGTCTCGGAGGATGGGATGCTGCGTCTTTCGGTGAGTTCGTATTTTTCTAGAGAAAAGTTTCGAGACATTTAACGAATGGTTTTCGGTAAACTGGATCTCCTCGGCTTGCTTATTTTCGTCAGACAATCTCTT
This sequence comes from Spirometra erinaceieuropaei, assembly GCA_902702965.1. NCBI lineage: Eukaryota > Metazoa > Platyhelminthes > Cestoda > Diphyllobothriidea > Diphyllobothriidae > Spirometra > Spirometra erinaceieuropaei. Next base: position 41,884 of record CACRXP010000019.1, on the reverse strand, counting down.
AGCCCGCTCAATAATATCACAAATCAAGGGCAGAACAGAAACATCGTTCTGAAGATGTAAACGACGATAAAGTCTGCGCAATCTGCGACGAAAGGGTAAGGGTACGAAAACCTCATCCCCAACATTAATAAATTTCTTACGGGGGACAAAACGAGAAATAGGCGGATCCAAAATTTCGTACAGATTTGTAGTGCAAACATTTACATCCGAACTAAGGAAGAAATGAGTCCAGTCTTAGGAATTAAGGTGTGTTAATAATTCGGTTGAGCGAGTTGATCGGAAATCGCGGAAAAGGTTACACTTTGGGGAAGACGTTTTGTCAGCCTCGAATTCCAACGTTGAAACAACTATGTCATGTTCTGAGCCCCCGAGTGGGCCTAGGGATGACACTGACGATGGCACGAAGCCTCTATAGAAAATTAGGTCAAGTATACTTGAGCCTCGGGTGGGAAAATCGACAACCTGATTCCACATCCCAACATCCACAGTCTCAAGAAAGTCTTCGAACCTTCTTGGCATGAATGCGGAGACCAGCGGACTTCGGGAAGATTAAAGTCACCCGCAACCAATTGATACTTAAAGCTGGAGCCTGTGAAAGTAAACGATTATAATTGTCGTTGGCGTTGGGAGGATGATAACCACAGCCAACGAGTAAGGAGAACTTATTTTTTAGAGAAACCTGAAGCCATCTGCTGCCTTCTACTGCGTAAAAGTGCGGAAGGTCAAGCGGCAAAAATGTAAGCGTTTGCTTAACGTAGACTCAACTGCCCCCACCACGGCTATCCTGACGATCATTTCCGATGTAATTATAGCCTAGAAGTGAGAGTCTGGAATCAGCTACTGAGGCTGATTTCCAAGTCTCAGTTACTAAAACAATATCCGGACAATGGACGAACACCAGAGTCTGAGGCAAAGGCATCTTATTAAGAGAGGATCTGGCATTTAAAACAAAAAGTTTGAAGGGAAAGGCTGTTAGTTTCTGAGGGAGGTAGGCTACATCGTCCAGTTATGGGCTGCTCACGCAGCAAACGGACCGGATGTAACCGTACGGTTCTGCAAAAAAATTTTGGCAACAAAAAATTCTGACGTGGATAAAAAGGGGTAGTATTTGGGGGAGGGAATTACGGGCAGGTAGACTGGTAACCATTGATAGCTAACTCATTTTCGGCTGGAAATCCGTGGGCCAGATACTGCAACATATTCCCGTCGAAACTAAACTGAGGATCGGATGAGTTAACTGATTCAGTATGGACAGTGGCATGAGGAATACATTGATAAAACGGCCGTGGAGGAAACAAATTAGGGGGTGGGGGACGCATTGTTTCCATTAAAGCAAGAGTTCTATTAAACGGCGGGAAAATCGACATATTCGGCGTAACTGCCTCGATATGAGGGCTGAGGGCAGGTGGGAACAAGCTACGTTTTCAGTCGGGGTGTTTGAGGCACTGTTAGCCGATGGTGGAGGAAAAGATTTTATAATGGGGCTGGATTTATGGGGTGTCGGAGTGGCTGAGACAGCAATTGGATTTGCCGTTGACTTAGGCACATGCTTAAGCTTACTAGGGGTTTCTGTAGGAGTCGTTAGGGGCGTTTGTATACCAGGCGTGTTGTTGCTTCTAAAGATCTCAGCATCAATAATAGTCGAATTCCCTACGGTTTTGACTATGTCGTGACGTGCAGAGGCCGAAGATAGTGTTGTAAAGGACTTATTCAAACTGACAGTAGGTATCATTATCTTGGTGTTGGTTTTTGCCGATTTTAATTTATTCAGTCTTCGCTGCAGCGGTGTGAGGTCTGGCGAAACGGAGCAGCACCATTTACGGCAGAATTCTCTAGTTATCTCCCTCCCTGACAAGATAAAATCGACATCTATCATGGAAAAAAGGGTAACTAGGACCGGCGCATTACGGCTAAGCGAGCGCAGTCGTTTAGCTTGTGCGACACTGAAATTCAAACCACAACTTTGCAGGAACAAATGCGCTCCCTCTATAGCAGATATGTGGCTCTGAATGTTTCGCAGTACGAAATTATGCTTGCGTTTAATTCTCTTCTTACTTCCAGAACTTATTACTTCAATAAGTCTAAAAGCTTTTTCAGAAGTACTGTTTATGTCGCCATATATCAACTGATCAATTATTTCGTCTGCTGATGGCCTGCTACGACTAGCAGAGGCGTATTTTTGGACGATTGAAGGGTCAAGAGGTTCTACATGTACTAAAGGGATTTGTGAGTTCACATTATCTGCAGATGGCGAAGAACATATGCTGGTAACTACTATGTCTTCGTTTGCGATTCTAGCACCCGGAGACAGTGGGGAGGCAGCAAGCTTTCGTCTTTTAGCCCGTGCTCTGCGGGGCATTAAAGACAAGATAAGTTTTTCGTTACAGTAAAAGGAGTAAAACGTTGCTAACGTACAGAAATACGCACTGAATAGCAAGTAATACTGTTATTTTACTACGAAAACTAGAAAGAGATAGTCGGGAACGGAGTCACTGCAAAGGTTTTTCTACAAAATACGACTATTTTGCCAGACTGTCAAACAAAACTGGAAAACTATGCCTTATATTGAAAGGCGACTTTTAAAAGGGACTCAAGTAAAAAAACATGCATAAATTGCTTAAGAATATCCAAGTAAATGCAAAGCTTCACATATCTTTGAAATTGAGCTGCGCGCCTTGACCTTGATGACGTTGATCCAAGTGGCAAATTTCGCAGAATCGTTCAGGCAAAAATTCCTGCTGATTAGCTAGAGAAAAATAAAAAAATTCATTCAAAATCATCCTTCCAAGGTCTCTTGTTAGAGACGGGGTTTTGTGCACGATGATCCGCAGAATTAACCTTGGGATATCTACGCAGCACAAACTCTAGGAAGTCCTTCGAAACAGTGAACATGACGTCGCGAAGAATGGTTGCACCACTACAGGAGAGAAAGCCGCAACAATTCATTAATCTTATATACTTATTTAGTATGTCATTATCCACGCGATCGTGATTTAAGCAAGTTGGAATCGTGCTGGACTTTTATGAAATAGCAAGCGGTAAGCAACAATGAATTAATACGTGGTCACCATCAAAGAGGTCCTTTTTGAAAGCAACAAGAAGAGGATCCATTTCATTTGTAAGTATTCATCTAAAAGCTGATCATCTCTTGTTAAGGAGCGCACACGCTGAGACCAGTTTGAAAACTTGCAAATATCATGGTAGGGCTGGAATCTAGGTTGGCAGATATCTGGAACCCAGTCTATCTTACGAAGGCTAATATCCTTAGTGATAATCTTAACATCGAAGGCAACTTCCGAAGAATATCTCGTCGGTCTCCAGCGTACTCTTCCAACGAATTTCTTCCATCCTAAGGTTCTTCTTTATCTCTAACTTTGCGTTCTCTGGCCTCTTGAGTAAGCAACAGATTTATACAAAACACTACATTAAGCCCTTGAAGAGGAAGAAAAAGAAGAAGAAGAAGAAGAAGAAGAAGAAGAAGAAGAAGAAGAAGAAGGAACATTCGGTTTATGGATCAGATGTTTGTGCTACGTGCCAGTCTAAGCCCACTATTAGATCTTTTCGTTCGAGCATACTCCCCTTTTCGTACATTTTGTCGTCAACAGCTCGGACCTTGGTACAGAAACATGCCTTTATTCCCAAAAGAGAACGCACTAGTTGATTCGGCTAACGATCGTGTGAGAACACAAACCGGAATTGCAACCATCCTGCTTAATAATGATGATATAAAAAAGACTTGACTGCTTCTTGTCTCGGAATCGCGTGTCGAGCTTTACCTGTTTCCAAGGGACTCATTGGTGATGAATAAATAAATTTCTGCTCGCAGGAGTGTTCCGATCGCGTGCAGCGAATCATTCCTTACTCAGTGTCTGAACATTTGAAATTTTCATGCAGCAGCATGTGTCTGCTATGGCAAAATTTCTTTTAGCCGCGTGATGATTGCATCGTTCGCATTCGGGATGGTGTGTGGACGGGGGCAGCATGGACATTTGAATGGTTTGGTACTTTCGAGTAACAAATGAATAACTATAAGATCACCAAATAATCTACAAACTTTAAGGGAAGACTGCGCCTGTATCTGAATACTGACAGGATTAAACTTTGTTATCGTTGTTCTTGGTTCGCTGCGAATCACACTGTTGCGCCATTGGCTTTCTTAAGTACCACTTGAGGTACTGTCATTTGAACTCCATGGTACGATGAGTATTCTAGCTGCCTCATATACGGCGGTTGCAGCCGTTAAGCAGCCGCAAGCCCATGTCACGAAACAAACCCACATATAGAAGATTCTGCACTTTAGATGACTGCAAAGAGGGGGCTGAGTCTACAAAGGAATGAGCAAACGACCTAAATCCTTTCGTAATTAGACTATTAACCAAGTATAGACTCCGTTCTCTGAAAAATGTGTAATTCAAGGGTCGATATCAAGGTTGGAACCAAGGAATAATTTTCCGACGTTCTAGGAGAAAATACATTTTATCCTGTAAACGTGAAAAAATTGCGTCAAAGGTAATGCAGAGTTTCTTTCCACACATTTTTCCTTTGCGCAAATGTTTTAGCAAAAACTACCGATGGTGGCTAGATGTATACAGTCCCTTCGTTTTCTGTCGCCCTAAGCAGGAACGGACGGTTTGTTAGACTGAGCTGCAGACAAAACGGACGAGTCGACTTTTTCCGTCCCAGGTCAGCTGTCCTCGTTTTTCGGATTCTCGTCTCCATATTGACGCTGCAACGTCTCTATCCCTTACAACTGGCCACAAGTAGTGTCTCAAACATTTGCAAAATCGTAAAATTGCCCTTACGAATCTTGCACACCGAGCGAGTTCGGCTTCATAGAGGCCAATCAATCTAGATTGGTTGGCTGCTGCTGTTGTTATCAGGTTCTAACAGCTATCCATTGACTTCAAGGAAGTCATCTCGGATACTGATAGATCGCCTCATTGGTTTGATGACAATTCGACCGCGGATGCATTGGATGTGGGCTGTCGACCTGTTGTCACGAAGTCCGCAACATGAAGGCGCCCGTACAGTTTCGGGTTGCTTTTGACCGCCAAACCAGCTGTTCACGCATGACCCCATTCGTCTTCCACAGAAGTCAGTTTTTAAGCGTACTGTGACCCGAACGTCCCGGGCAGTGCGATTCGTAAGCGTCATGCGCAAGTTACCACCCGACAATTTAATTCAAATTATGCGTATACTCACCACGCCTCGCGTAAATCATACTACTCCCACATCCTGTTTCAGCTGATACCTAGGGACATTGGGAAATCATCTTCAGTTGTTATATTCGACCTCTTCGTATCTGTATGGATGTCACAATGATGATATATTTAAACTTTCGACGACACGACCGCGGACTTAGAAGAGATCCCAGCACATGTTACGGAACTTGCCCCCCTTACTTTAGGGTCATAAGTAGACGGTTGACAAAATGCATAATAACGTCTTCTCATTCAGAAAGTCTGATCCAAATTTAATGTTTCTCTGTAAGCTTCCGCGCTAAATAAAAGCGAAGTCGTAAAACCGGACCTCATGAACCAAGCTCTCTTCGAACTCCCCGCGACAGTCCTAGTTTGTTGAGGGCATATTACAGTCTGTAACCGGTCTCATTAAATGTCAGCCTAAATTGTGGTATGCGTTTTCGACTAGGAAGGATTACTTAAGTGGGGTTGTAGTACCGATTCTCGTGCGGCAGAATCCCACAATATTTCGGACGCCCTAGGATTCTGGCTTTTCAGTGCACTTTGTTTCTGCCGCCGATAAAAAATCGCTACGTTAGTATTTTGCACTATTTCCATTGATTTTCGATGCTCGCATAAACTGGAATGCAGTTTCTAGAAGGCATGCATAAAAATATTCTATTGTGCTTATCTGGTAGTAAATAACTTATCCAATAGTTTCACCCAATGTATGGACATATTTGAGTTTTAAAACGTTTTTCGATCCCCGAATACTTTTGAGCCCGATTAACCGTTCCATTTGCGTCTAGGCTTTTAGTCTACGAGCTTTATACTTTCAGTGCGGAGAGAGTCATACCTTCCTCCATACTATTCGAAAGATACCATATAGGGCTCATAAAATTTTACAACTGATATGGGCGGACACGATCGTGCTTGAATGCATATGAAACGGTCGTAACAAAATCTCATATTTAAGTGCACCCTTCCCTTGAGCATAGCATTTACAGAAATTATTAGCTACCAAATGAGTACTAGGGGGAATATTTTTAGACATGTTTTCTACAAATTATATTTGAATTTATAGCGGCTGCGAAAATAAATAGAAGTAGTGCATGCTACTCAGGTAGTCATTTTTTGCTGAGCGCGGTCGCCAAGAGAGTTCGAAAAAGTGCATCCAAAAGCCAGAACCCTGCCATGTCTGAAGTATCATGGGTTTATGCTGAATGATAATCAATGTTACAGCCCCACTTAGATAATCCCTCCTAATCCAAAACGCATTTCACTATTTCGGTTACATTCCTTGAGACCGGTCACCTACCGTATTGTTGGACTTTAACACCAGGAATGTCACCAGGAAAGACTTTAAGTGCGGACTATCACGTTATCGTCGTTAGGAATTAGATGTTTATTATGTTGCTAAGCGTTATTAATATGACCGGTGTCATAATTTTCCGGACGAAAAAAACCGGTTCTCTTTTGATGACGGGAAATATCTTACGGGAGCCAACGTGTCGCCTATTTTCTGACTGCCATAGTGATTTTTAACAGAAGGCATGATCATTTCATAAATGTGGTGGCTATATTGTTACGTCTCAGTTCCTAAAACATTTCGTTTATATCGTCCCGGTAGAGCTGCGTTTCATAAGGGAGTTCTGAACGTTGCTCATCTTGGTCTGTGAAAGCTCGCCCGAGTGGGAAGGTTATCATTTACCAGAACAAATCTCAAGCTGCCTTTTATCGGCAATTATTGGCGGTGCCGTGAAGACAAACTTGAACTTGGTTAGACAATATTGTTATTATTAATTCTACTGAATCTGAGGTTGCGTAAGTCTCATAGTGAAAGAGGAAATAAAATAACTTGTCAAAAGAAGAGTGGGCGTTCACCGGGAGGGATTTATTTGAGATCCGACGTTTCGGGTAGTTTACACGTCTACCCATCTTCAGGGACTGGGAGGTCCTGTGCACAGCACTCCTTATTATGGCGCCCTTTGTCCAATGCGTGATCCGCCAATGCCGCCTGTGTGGCTGCATCCAACCCGCATGTCACCGTGACCTGAATCGCCCCCGTCGGCCGCGGTGATGACTGACGGCCCCGATTGTCCCGCGCCGTGATTGTCCCCCGCTAAGAAGGTTCGTAAAGTCAGTGACCTGCTACGTCAAAATTACGACGGGGGCGATGGCCAGCCCACAGCTCAGGACTTCATAGAACTCATGGGACACTGCCTTAAGACATTCTTTACCTTCGAAGGGACCACGTACGAGCAGATCAAGGGCACTCCGATGGGTTCACCAATCTCCGGACTCATTGCCGAGGCGGTTCTCCAAAAAATCGAGAGACGACTATTCGAGGAGTGCAAACCCAAGTTTTGGGCACGCTACGTTGATGACACCTTCGGGATCATAGACCAGGATAAAACCAACTACTATGCGGAAGTACTAAACACAATCATGCCCGATCTACAGTTCACGATGGAAGAGGAAGTCAAGGACAAACTTCCATTCTTGGATGTTCTCGTCTGCCGCCAACCAAATGGCGAACTAGCGACGTCGGTCTACAGAAAACCGACGAACACGCTGCAAATTCTCAGCTACAACAGCAACCACCCGCCACAACACAAACGAAGCTGTGTCCGCACGCTGTACCGACGACGGGTGGAAACTCATTGCAGCACGCCAGCCGCCAAACTGAATGAGATAAAGCTCCTCCGAGAACTTTTCAGAGCCAATGGCTATCCGCGGGCATTCATTGAACGAAGCCGGAGGCAGCCAAAGAAACGGAACGAGGAGCATAGTCAGCCAAACTCGTGGCAGAGCATTCCGTACATTAAAGGGGTCTCCGAAGTCGTGGCTAGATCACTCGCGCCACTCGGAATAGGTGTTGCCCACAGGCCTGACTCAACAATCCGCCGGCAAGTGATGCGGCCGAAAGATCCGATCCCTAAGCAGGAGATGTCGGTCGTTGTCTACCGACTTCAATGCAGCTACGGAAGTTGCAACTACGTTGGGGAAACCGGCCGACGGCTGCAAACGCGAATGCACGAGCATAAGTTGGCCGTGCGAAGGTTGGACCCAAAGTCGGAGGTAGCAACCCATGCCGCGCAAATGGGACACATCTTCAACTTTGACGCCGTTGAGAATGTGGGCCGAGGCAGCGATCACACAGCAAGGCAAGTGCAAGAAGCCTGGATGTCCACCGACCGCTCTGTCAACCGCCACATCAATTTGCCTCCCCCTTATCTGACTTTACGAACCTTCTTAGCGGGGGACAGTCACGGCGCGGGACAATCGGGGCCGTCAGTCATCACCGCGGCCGACGGGGGCGATTCAGGTCACGGTGACATGCGGGTTGGATGCAGCCACACAGGCGGCATTGGCGGATCACGCATTGGACAAAGGGCGCCATAATAAGGAGTGCTGTGCACAGGACCTCCCAGTCCCTGAAGATGGGTAGACGTGTAAACTACCCGAAACGTCGGATCCCAAATAAACCCCTCCCGGTGAACGCCCACTCTTCTTTTGATATGCCACCTGGGAATCGGATTTTCACTACTATTGATGAAAATAACTTGTCTGGTTCAGCTTTGATTAGGCTTCTTTTATTCGACCTCGATAGCCGTTTCTGAATGGCTACTTGTTAGGCGCCGGGTCTGGTCGGCTTGGTTCATGCTTTTCATCAAATATCAAGGGTTACTGAACTATCCTGACATTTTGGTGGGCTCTTACGAGTCATTTTGGCTTATTAACTGTTCTCTTAAATCAGTAATATGGCCGGTTTATTTGGTTGGTGCTCTCCCATCCCAATGTCGTACGTATCCGATATGCTCATGACTCGGTACTGCCAGCCGGTCTTTTTACCTCCTGTCAGTCATACTGTTTGTACTCTAAGCGGTTTTCATTATGCCTTCTCCGGCTGTCTTCAACGATCAGTGCTAGCGGATCGGTTTGATTTGGCCCATTCTCCTTTTCAGCAACAAAACGGCATATGCAAGATTCATTTTCATGTCATGACTGGAAGTGTCGACTCAGGTTTTGAACTGGCAGTCTCTTCTTTGACTGTGATAGCATAACACCCACGAGCACACCTAAGCTACTTAAGTCATCCTTCCTAAATGAACGGATATATTTTTGAGGTTCTTTCGCATCAAGTGTGGACTCTCTTTTGAGACCCAATATGTGAAATTAATTCAGAGGATCTTACTCGGGCCTGACAATGAAAAACCGCTCACTCTTGTATTCAGTACGCACAGCCTAGCTTAGCCGGAATAATGCATATTCGCATCATTTCGTATATTCAGTAGCTCCAAAGGTGGTAGCGCGTGGATGGCAAACGAAAAGCATCTGGATTTAGCGTCACGGCTGAAAAAAAGTTATCAAATAAGCTAGTTCGTTCGCCAGTGCTTCAAAACACAGGATATTGGTGTATCATATTTCCGACTGCGAGACTGCTTCCTGCGACACAAGAACTGCTAGTTAAAGTCTGTCCACTTTTAACTATAAAAGTACAATGAGCACACACCGATTTGCATGAAGTGTCGGAAAGACCGGTAAGGATAAAGTATTTGGCCGAGGTAGGGTTACTAACGTGAACTGCCCATCATATTTACACAGGCTCGTCTATTTTCTACACTGATGAGATTCTACGCAGTATTATACTACCAAAACCCGGTATCAGCTACAAAGGTGTCGTGGCGGTTTCCTAAGGACGTGGTAAGTACTGACTTAAAACGCATATCTGGCCTTTCGGCCTGCGGGAATTGTATGCCAGCTGACTCAGCTTCGATCAGTAGTCTGTCGCAGTCTGTAGGCAGTCACTCATGATGCAGCGAGCTTGCAACACGGGGCCGGCTGCATCAATCATGTCGAATGCCGTCACAGGCAGGAGTACTAAGTCTTCCGATTGTAGGAATGCCTAAAATGACCGTCGAATTAGCCCACAGCAGCTGTTGTATCAATGTCGGCCGTTTTTTCCAGTCACGATCCTTTTGCTAAGTGTTGTATCTAGCAGGTGGCGACCCATTACACATTTTACCACCAACAGCAGCTGAAGTCAGATTTATTTGAGATTTCAGGTAAATTGGTGTGTGCCCATTCCATTGTTATACTTAAAAGTGTTCACGCTTTTAACTGACAACTGTTATGTTCGCGTAGACGCTCTTCAATACTCTGACGTTTGAAGCGCCAGTGGACAAGTTAGCTCATTTGGTAACTTTTTGTCCAGTCGTCACGTCAAGTTCTGCAGATGTTCGTAGCTTGTCATCCACTCACTGATACCTTTAAATGTATTGGTAATACGAAGGGAGACAAATATGCTAGTCGAATTGGCTCCTATACGAGTCAGAAAGCCAGAGTTAATGCGACTGTTGTCCGAAAGATCCCATGTTCTCCATCGTACTGAAATTAGTCCAGTTTTGGACATTCCTCTGTTTTTGCTGCTTCCGCAGTCCGTCGCTGGAGACTCAACTACGACTCACAAGCGAGGCCGTTTTTTATTCAGTATGTTTGAGACGCAAACAGTGGTTCGGCGGCACATACTTCCAGATATTTGCGCAAAAAGCAAAAAATTATACTCAGGACAATCATTTCTGTGGAGACCCCCATTGATTTCCATCTCGCTGGATCTTACGCCTTATCTTCTAGTTCATTCGGTCACCCACACTTTAACCCCCTTCCATATTATCGTTTAGAAACCTGTCAGCCGCACGGGACTCGAAACAGGCCGAAAAACCGTCGGGGTTTTCAGCCTGCCGAAAATTCCGGGGTACAACGCGCTTTGAAAGGTGGCGCTGTCGCCATACTGCTGACGTACTTTGGACTGTTTTTCGGTTAGCACACCTCGTGTGGCATTTTCTTCGGTTGCCTTCCCGACGTGGACTTTTCGGGTAGGTGTCTGTGTACGCGTTTGTGCGTGTGTGTGTGTGTGTATCTACACGCTTCAGTATCTCATTAGGCCACATAAAATTCCACAGAGTTTTCATTTTATAGTCCTGCGGTCGTTATTGAATACGTCGGAATCCTACGGACTCCGCGTTTTAAGTCACTGAAGGACGAAAAGGCTGCATCGATCGTAAAGTGAAACTAGGATAGTCGTTTCTCACCGTTTCGCCTTCATCATCCAGTCTTTCCTCAGGCCAGACTGACCGTGTTTTGAGAGTGCTCATCCCTCCCTGTCTCCTCTTTCCCGCGTCATCATCCGTTTCTTCTAGCCGTCCATAACGAAGAAGGTCGGTGCAAATACCTTAAAAGGCACTGATAGCCCAAAAAAGTAGTTTGAGAAAGTATTTGCGAAAACTGCGCCCCCATGGCTGGAACGAAAACAAGAACCACACTGGCTCGTGGCACGCTTTAGTTGGGCTTGTCTGCGACTGTCTCTGGTTCAAATGAAAATCCGAAGCGTCAGGCCAATAAACTTCTTCTTCCAATGATCGCATCGTCTTTTAATGACTTTATGTATGCTATGGATGTTATTTACTAAGGTGAGTGCGGTAACGGTAGATAGAAGCATGTTGCGCCCAGTAACGGATTTATTTGGAGTGTGTGCAATGCATTACAGAGATGTTTCCTGGGCTAATTAAACTCAAATAGGGAATAATTTCGTCCAAGTAAACATGTTTCAGCAAAAAGAGTTGGAAAAAGACAGCCGCTCGAAGTCCACGCTTCAGTCAGTTTAGAAACCACAACCCTGTGAGTTGATAATGAGACCAATAAGAGGTAGAACACACTCTTTACAGATTATTTTAACTAATAAAATTTCGTTGTCCACCGCGTGCTCCACGGCAAAGTTAGGCAGGCACAGTGACTTGCGCCTGATTTGATTTATAGTGAGATATGCAGAAACCAAACCAATGCTTACGCAGGCGAAACCAGAGACCAAATCCAACCGACCCCAAATTTTTGCGAGCGCGTCCGTACGTGAAGGACGTCTCAGAAGTCGTTTGTCGCTTTTTCACTCCACTTGGAGTGGGGGTTGTAGACAGGCCGGAAGCAACCATCAAGCGCCAAGTCACGAGGCAGGAAGGCCCGCTGCCACGACAGAAGACGTCTGGAGTTGTTTGCTGGATCTGGTGCAGCTGCGGACAGAACGACTACTTCGGATAAACTGGGAGATTACTCCGGACGCGCATGATTGAGCACGCAGCAGCGGTGAGGAGGAGGAAAGACGCCAGCTTTCCGGTGGCAGCTCATTCCACAGAACCCGGCCATATTTTTTAAGTTTCAAGAGACCGAAATGCTCGCAAAAACTGACAACCTCGTGAGCCGCTGGCTGCTCGAATCGTGGTTTTCGGGCCCGCAATCCATCAGCAAGCGCAATGACCTCCCGGCACCATATCCGGCGATGAGAATTTCCCTGAGAAGTGGAATCAATCACGTATGGAGGGCGCGGGCACTCAACTATCCTGGTGACAGCGGACCAAGTTGCCGAGTGATCCTCACGTCAACATCCAACACGGATGATGAAATTGCGGCAACTAACGTCTCGGGCGCGGACTGACGAGCCATCATCGCCTTAATTACGACCCCCAGCAGTGATTACGAGAGCTGTTAATTATAGTGCGCATGTCGCCCCACGGCAGCTACTTCCTATAAATACTCAATCTTTGTGTCTCCACCACCTTTATCTGCAACCGTCTCTGATGAGGTGTTCAAGTGAGAATCTGATGCGTCAGGTCAATAAACTTCTTGTTCCTGTGATCGCATCTTCTTCCATACTAAGTCTGTGTGGCGCTTTAACTGTTGAAGTGCATGCCTGTGACACACGTTGGACGGGGACTCACGCCATATCAGCAATCGCCCCCAATCTTATTACCAGTCAGCCGACAGGTTAGAGCAGGCCACGCCGCGCTAAAATGCATGGGTTGAGAGTTTTCTAGCTGGCACGATACGCTACAACTTCAGGTCGACTTGCAATGGTTGCTTACGGTGTCTACTTGACCCCAATGACCCCTCCTCCTTTGAAGCTTGTTTCGTTTAGACTTAAACACTTAGTCGTGTGTGGCGCGTACTTGGGATGTTTGATTTGGTCACTCCACTGCAATTTCAGATCGTTTTGGCATCGTGCTGTCATCGGAACGCGGTGGCCAGTATACGGAGGGAAATTAGGTGGATTTAATGCGGACAATTGAAAGGCATCCCAGAAGAAAGAGGATGCGAGTGAGGCAGGTGATCTTGGCGGCAACAGCTGGTTCATTTCCGATGACAGCCTAACCTTGCTCACTTTCGAAAACGAGCGATCCCATCATCAACTTGTGCAGCTCTCTCGCTTCTAAGTCATCTTTTTCGTCTAAAGTCGGCAATTGTGTTTGTTCGGGTGAAACTGCGTTTCGCACGATTTCGGAAAAATCATTTTGTCGTCCGCAAATAAACTAATCACAGAAATCTTCCACACTTTTGCCTTCTTGCATAATTGTTTGATCCCGGCCATTACCGGTAGTTAGTCTCAAGCGGCTCGTTTAAGCTGCGATTAACGTTTTTCCGACCACCCCAGCACTATGCAAGCGGCCTTGCCATGGGCACTTTTCTACTGCTCCTAAAGAGTCCAACCTTCTACCCCCAGTAATCCCTCAGCGACTTTCATTTATACGCTGGATACTCCTACTGTCAGAATTTGTTCCGTACATTTTCTTTTTTGGTTAGGCCCATGAACAGAACGGAAGACTAGGCTAACATCACCAAAAACACACGACGCGCCTCCTACGTCAGACTGACGACCTAATTAATCTGCTAGTTTTCTCTTCAATTCACCAAATCCCAGATTTATGATGTATTAAGCTGGCATTTTTCCCGTTTTTTTTTCCAGTGGCATGGAGGCCCCCGTCTACGGGGAGGTTTCCGAGAAAATATTCAGGATAATCTTGCCAATCCCGCACTTAAAGGCTCCCGCTAAACTCGTGCCCGTGTTCAAGGGAGCGAGTGGTCAATTTCGTGAGAATAAGGCTGCAACTGCAGCGAGTGGAGATTGCAAAGCCGTCTTTACCGTCTTCTTGAAAAACGGCACGATCGAGGGCGAGATTTCTCCTCTGTGAGTCAGTTTGCTTTACTTGCCTCTATAATTTGTACATCGGAAGTAATAAAGACCACTGCTGTGCCATAGAGCATGCAGCGACGACTTCTGCATTCATTGGACGTATAGTGAGGTGGAATTGACGATAGCACAGGCTCAAGGTGACCTGTGAAGGCACTGAAAGCAGTGACAAGCATGATGTGAAAGCCGCCGCCGCCGGCGCGTGTCACTCACGAGCAGTTTCCCTCAATCTTCACGGGGCACTCTTCAAAGAGGGGCCCTCAATCTCCTGCTGAGGGGATATCATAAGGAACGCATTAGAGGGGAGTCACTGCATTTCGATACTCAACCCCAAGGTCAGTCAAGTTATCCAGTCAGCTGGCAACGTTCCAAACCGCGACTTTTAGCGCGTCGTGGTAGTTCAACAACGCATTGTCATGCCCTAAATTCGTCGTCGGTCAACCATACTCTCCTTCCGCTTTCATGCCAGGGACAATTCGGAGCCCTTTCGTGCGGCATTGCGATTGAACGTCTTAGCCGACACTGCTATGTGCATGGCCGTTTTTCAACGAGGAGTCCAGGATCGCTTACGAGGAGAGGGTTATCGTAAGTACCGAATTTCGGAGCTGCTGTAGTCTTACGTGTGCCTAGCTGGAGACCGAGCTATGTCGTCAGCCGAAAACCTCTAATTCCACCAATTCCATCGTGTAATAGTAAACTAACGTACGTTTTATTGCCCTTGAATGCCACCTGTATCTACGAGGTGGACAGACCCATTGAGTGCGTTGTGACACAGTGAACCAAGGTACCCCCGCCTCTTGTAGAAACTCACCGAAATGGCGTCGTGTGGGTCGGACATCTTTGGAGCTTGACATGCACTGAAATGAGATGACTGCCGGCTGGGCGGTTAGATAGTTCTGCTCCAATGGATATTTCAGGAGCGAAAAGCCAAGTTCATAGGACTGCGCAGAATGCTCAATCCTATTCACACTCACCTACATACTTCTCCTGTCCAAGGGAACAGGGAATTCTGCGGTGGGGGCGGGGAGCCACGATGTCCCCGACTACTGTAGAAAACAATAGACACACAATGGGACAATCTTATCGAACGCCTCTAATTTGTACACTTATGCCACCTTATTGCCACGTTACTCTTACCTCATCCTCGAAAAGAGCGTGAATAGTTTCCATAATGTCCATCCGTACTTAAAATATATTGAGAACCTATCTGGATACATCCAGTTGGGGTCACAGAACCAGAAGGCATTTACGATGAAGCCGGTTCGAATCGTCCGACCTGAACTCACATATTAGGGCTCGCATTAAAATCGCTGGCAAGGGTAGGGTATGTAACCCCTGGATGGTTGCATAAAAGCCTCACTCAGGTGTACTTCATAACGGTTTGCCTGGCGGTAGGTTATGCATTAGACGGGTTTTGGCCTCCGATAGCGTTACTGACACTAAAGTTGTACGTTTTGGGCTCAGGGTTTGGGCAGCGGTTGGAATTGGTGTTAGTTGGATTATTTCTGGGACTAGGATTGCCAAACTTGGGTTAGGGTTTTAGGGCTTGACTTAAGGTTATAGTTGCCCCCGAGTCTTCCTTACATGATTCCAGGTTGAATATTTGCCATTGCAGGCATGACCATGGTTGACGCTAGGTTTGTGGCTAATTACGCCCGCCGCTCCCCCCCCCTGCCCCAAGGTGGTTACATACCGTACCCCTGTCTGACGTCTGATCGACACAAATGTCTGTACATCCTCCTATTGGGGGTTTTTGCCACAGGCCCAACAACGTGGTTGCGCTGAATACAGTGCGCTCGTTTTGCGAGTCAGCGGTAAGATACTGATTGATTCACACATTTGGCGGACGGGTTATGTCTGTGGACCCGCTGGCACGAAATTGTCTCTCAACAGGTACGCTCTCTGGCTGCGTGATTTCTTTGTTTTCATCGTCTCGGCCTGGCGAATCCCCTATCTAACTTTCAAATCGCCCAATTGTTGGAGACATACTTGCAGTCGGAGTGGTTTCAGGGAACTTTTCAGGGGCCTCTAGTCAGGCTGGTTTTATTGCGGCCTCACGGGGTGAGTTGCTCTTTGAGCGTTTACCCCTGAAAACGTAGATTCAGGTGGCCATTTCTGACATCCTAGCCGTCGCCAGTCATCCACACCCTTAAGCCAGATCAGGTAGAATTATGATTTCGTCCCCGGCGTGTTGGTCAGCGAGCATTTGAGTTGAAAATGCTCTGCCAGTGTGGTCGCCAGGCCGCGTCCTTTTGACAAATTAGCGAGCGGTGGCCACTACAGCCTTTTCACTTCCCTTTCCGCTCGATCTACTGCATCCAACCGCCTGAGGCTCCAAGGCAAAATAATGCCATCCTAGCTGACTGACTTGCACCGCTTTCATGTCTCTACAACCGTCGGATATCATTAAGTTCGAAACAACGTTGTACGTTTTCCTGGTGGTCCGTTCAGCCTCCGCCATATCCGCCCGACATGTATACGACATTTCGAGGCCAATCCTTGGAAAGTGTGGCGCTTTAAATGCGTCTAAAGGGACGGCGGTAGCAAACTTTGTCGCTGCCCATCTGTCCCCACTCCGATATTCGTCCAATCAAATTTACCACTTGTGTCGTCTGGATGCATAACGCTCACTGTATGTTTGTTGGTTTTCGAGTCCCTGACCGTTCCTCAGGCGACAGGGCACTTGATCAGATTTCGAGATGTCATCGGTTGGGACCCATCCTAGGGCGAAAGTGTTCTGCCTGTGCGAAGTGAACAGGTTTCAGTTGCGTCAGTTTGTGATAGTTTCACGGATTATGATCGCCGGAGAGGAGTTTCAGGGAACCGGATGTCCTCCTCGATTCATCTCCTTGGCAAATGGTCGGGGTCATCGTGACGCGGGCGTTCTGAACGCCTCTGTTTCGGTCGCCGTTCGCCCTCATCAAGACTCCGTCTTAGCCGCTGGGGTGCATGAGATTTTTCAATGCGTTGCCAAGGCCTCACTCCTCTTTTCTTTTTCATTTTCTTTTTTTCCTCCTTTTTTCCTCTTTTTCTCTTTCTCCTCTTTTCCTCTTATCTGGAATTGTGTAATTATCTACCGCACTGACAACACAAGTACCAGCTAGAAGCCCAGACATGTGTGTTTTGATAATCTCGTACTGCTGCCTGACACAACTGCGAGGGGTTCGGCTCATTAGTGGGTCCCCCAACCTTCTCCGTGTGTTTTCTGCTACATGAACTTCCGTTTCACCTTTCCTTGTTTAATTTCCGAGAAAATTAATGCGCGAACTTGGAGTAGATCCTTCGGAACAGACCTTTACAGGCACGGCCCGGAATTTGATATGAATATTGGAGCTGAAATCCGTCAGCTACTGCGGAATAATCGCGTAATATTCACAGAGCGTCAACAGGCAGTCGGCAATATAGAATTGTGTGATTATTTACCGTACCGACAACACAGGTACTAGCTACAAGCCCAGACATGCGTGTTTCGCTGGTCTTGTATCGATGCCGGACGCAGCTGCGAGGAGTTCGGCTCATCAGTGGGTCCCCCAGCCTTCCCCGTGTGTTTTCTGCTATGTGAATTATGAAAATTTGTGAGTATTATTAGCATAGGTATCGTGTACGAAAGACGTCAGCAACTTTTCCTACTTTATTTAGCGCCTCGTCCAAATTCCATTGAATAGTTGGTCGCTCCTGCAGAGCTCAGGTCCGAGACTATTGTTTATGTTTTGCAATTTAAATCAATGCCAACCATGCATTGATCGTGCCCTCCGGGCGCTTAACAATAAAGCTACTATACATCGCCATCTTTTTTTCAGATCCTTGAAAGTCCGCTGCTCATTGCGGGAGCCAATAGTGGACCAAACCTTCACAGTGCCTGAACTTGTCGCCGAGGTCATCCCCGGCAAATGTACATATGAGGTAAGTTCCGCCGGTCCTGCTTTTGACTGTTTCAGCACCTTTGGTGGGTGCGAACGCTATTGTCAGAATGCAGCCGTTTTAGGGGGTTAGCTCAGGTTGTTTTGTGGTTGCTGGTTTCCGCAAGAGTCAACCCAAAGGAAGGGCGCTGGAACTGACGTGCACCCTATATCCTCTAAAGAAGGGAGAAACTTCACTGCTCCCATATTCCGGGTATTTACTTTTTGGAAGAGGCCAATATGGAGGATATGTTTTTCTTGCGTCATTTCAATGAGTCGGATTGCAATGGCTCCTTCCTAATGTGGCCTTCATGGCATCCTCATTGACGTGAGATCCGAGCCGCCCTTACAGTTCATGTGGTAAGAGTCAGCTCGCGTGTGGCGCGCGTAGACCGGACGTTTAACTTTGCCAACAGAAGCGAAAAGACGAGTATCAGGGAGCAGTCTTGAAGAAGGAGACACGATCGCTGGGACAAGAGCTTTATTAGCCTGACGTTTCGGATTCCTGCTAGAATCCATCATCAGAGACAAAAAAGCAGATACGCGTGGTTCATGCATAAGGGGCTGCAGTATTTATAGGATGCAGTAGCCATGCTACCGCATACCTATGAATATTCACGCCCCCCCCCCCTCATCAGGGATCGTTGCACTTGGTGTGCTAATTGTTTGATGGCCGACATTCGCGTCGTTAATTGCTGGAATCTCATTCTGTGCGTTTGATGTTGGTGTGATGATTGCTCGACCATCTGATCCACCGACCCTGGTATTGGGAAAGGTGTTCACTTGTGCGCTTCCCGCGTGGCCAATAACTCCGGCTAGACGAAGTCTCAGCACTGAGTATGGAAGGGGAAGTTCGTTGCACTTGTTTATGAACTGGGGGCCAGTAAACTATGACTCAAAAAGCTCCCGGCTCACGCGGTTATCACCTCTAGAGAGAATTTCGGCCTCGTCGAATTTGAATGTGTGGCCGGATCTCGTCGAACGAGCCACAACTTGAGAGCTGATGTCATTTCTCCGCACCGCTGCAGCGTATTCGCAATTCGCGTTCGGAGCTGTCTTCCGGTTTCTCCGACGTAGTTGCTTTGTCCGCAACTGCACCAGATCCGATAAACAACTCCAGACGTTCCTAGTCGTGGCAGCGGGTCTTTCGGTTATATTACCTGACGCGTGATCTTTGCCTCCCGTCTGTGTGCAACTCCAACCCCAAGTGGTTCGAGAAGGCGGCCGACAACTTCAGAAACGTTTTTGACATACGGAAGCGCTCGCCAAAATCTGGTGTCTGTGCGGTTAGGCTTTTCGTCCCTTTTACGTATTCACTGGTTGACGAAGTTGCGCGGGTAGCCATTGGCTTTGAAGACCCGTCGGAGGTATTGTAGTTCGGCAGCTGTTGGCCGTCAAACAGTCATCACAACACGTGCAACGATTCCTGATGAAGGGAGGAGCCGTGAACATTCATAGGTATGCGGTAGCATAAAATCATACACCGGTACTTTACCTACTCTCCGGGATAAGCGGTGGAAGCCGTTGATTAGAACAGTCAAACCTTCGTCGTCAGCATTCACTTCCCTTCGTCGTTAATGTTTTGATCCGGAAGCGCACTTTATCGCCTTCCATGTGACTTTCTCCGGAGACCGAGGGTTTCCTATCAAAGTCCTCCACCCGGTTCAGGTTCTCATGTCCTCATCAGGACTCCAGTGTAGACGTCACTGCCGACTGCCTAGAACATTTGCGGTTAGTTCGGCTTGCTCCCTCTAATCGACCTCCGCCAGTTTTGCCGCAAAGAAACATTACAAGAGCCGATGGTAGTCCAAATATCCTTTCCGAATTATGCGATTCTAACCAGCACCCGGATGCGCGTATCGCTTTGGCTGGCGGGTAGTTAGTTATCGGCTTCCGGATTAGTCACCTCTCCTTGTTTTGCTTTTTTGAGAGTTCCTGTGGATTTGCCTTCAACTGGGTAGATATTTTCACGCCCCCTTGTTCTTCCGTGTGCTTTGCCCTCTGCTATTTGGTGGCGCGAAACCACGCAAGCTGTAGGTGTTTAGCCGTTACGAGAGGGCCTAACAACCGAGTCTCCGCAACTGATCCGCAAACCGGCTCGCAACGACGCCGACGTATGACCAGCTGGGTCCGGCCAGAACAAATTTGTCGTGTTGTCGACGTCTCAGAGAGCTTGGTCGGCTCTGCACCTTCAAAGCATTAAATGTCGAAAATCGTCCAGAATTTTAAATGAGTTAGGCCAAGTTAGTCGGCCCCTTCATCTACTGTCTCAGCCCTTTAGCAGATCTTTGGAGGGGAGGGGCTTAACGGCTGCTTGCGTTGTACGTCCTCACCTCGATGGAGGGTTCTTGGAACTCCGCTCCCCCTTCGGGTGAGTTCGTCTCGGCGCGTGTCTGTTCGATTTTCCTAAGTTCGGTTTGGCCACTTTGTCCTGGTCTTTATGTATGAAATGACGCGGGGCCTTATAAGTCGCAGAAGGATCTAGCTGCCTGTTGATAGAGTTGGCGTCTGAATACCACGCCTCTGGGTGCAACTTGTACTGTCCTAAGATGGCCGCCTTTTGGAGGTCGTAAGTGTGGTCAGTTTCTTCAATATGTGCCCCAAGTTGTGGTTTTGAGTGTAGCCTCTGGATTGCCCGCTTTTGCTCGTGCATTACGGTGGGCAATTTCAGCCCGGTTTCCCCGACGTAACTGCAGTCCCCACCTTTGCAACATATCTGGTAGACAACTGCTGAGGTCTAGGTAGGTGGCAGTCTGTCCTTAGGTCGATGGGCAATGCCTTCTCCGGCGAGAGACCTTCTCCGGTCGAGAGACCGCCTCGAGAATTCTTTCATGTAGGAAATGGCCCTCCAGCCTTCGGGTTGCCGCTCATCTGGTCGCCATCTGTCCACTCGGTGCTCTCTTTGCTTGATAAAATAGCCTGAGCACTCTATGACCGGGAAGGTTTTGTCGTTCAGCCCTCTTGTCAGCCGGCACGCTGAAACGTGCTTCAACTCTTTCGAATAGAGTCCGAACACAGCCATATTTGTGTTACAGAGGGCAATTACTGTTGAAGTATAGTACTTGCCTTGTGCTGGTGGCTTTTCTGAATATTGTACTTTTCAGTTGCCCGGCGTAATGTAGCCGGTATACGAATAACTTCTCCTACTTCGGGCTTTGGTCCTTCGTCCTTATCATCGAACAGAAAATTGCCCAGGTTAGCAAACGTAAGAGATCCGAGGAAAAAAGAGTGCTCACTGGATCAAGGGAACTGTAACGATGGAGACTGCAAATACGTTGGGGAAACCGGGTGGAAATTGCAGACCCGCCTACATGAGCGCAAACTGGCAACTCGAAGGCTGGACCCGAACTCACAGCTTGCGACTCACATCGGAGAGACTGGCCACAGTTTTGACTTCCAAGGCGCTGCCGTCTTAGGCCGGGGCACCTCGAGGACAGAACGTCTCACACTTGAGGCTTGGTACTCAGATGCAAACTCCATCAACAGGCATCTAGACCTTCCTGCGGCCTATAAAGTCCTACTTCACTACATACAGTCATACGGAACTTAAGAATACCGAGCAAACACTGCCCGTCGACTAATTCATCCAAAAGGGGGCACAAACGCAGTTAACCCCAATTGAGGTGACTACACATAACACAGGAGCCCACCAAAAATCACAAACGACAGCTAGTAGGTCAAAGCAGCGAATGAAGAAAAAATCGATCAGCCCAAGGCCGACTAATTCGGCTGTCTGTTCAAAATTCTGATCGATCTTCGCACTGAACGCTTTGATAATGGAGAGCCGGCCAAGCTAATCGAAACGTCAGCAAGACAATTCCCTCGATCCGGTGAGCGCTTCTTTTTCCTCGTAAAATTGCCCGTGGGTCCTGTGGTTGTCTCCGACCCGGAGCATCCCGAGGTGTGCTTCGTTGTGAAGTCGGTCGGTTAACCTCCCCACTGTGGCCGCCGGCTTTTCCTGATTAAGTCTCATTTTCCCCAAACGACTCCTAACAATGATGCATCTGGGTGTTTTTTTGGCTTTCTGGGATACGGTGAAGTTCAACTAGCTGATAGTTTGCACACAGCCCCGGGTGGCTAATGTGAATATTTAAAATTCACAATTATTTCCGTCACATGATTGATTCCAATTACTCCTTTTCAGTACTCGGAAGTTTATTTGGTTTGGGTTAAGTCGGCCCTAGCATCGTTTGCCTTGCCTTACCACCCTTCAGGAGTCCTCAATCCAGGCTGATAAATCCCCCCCCGCCACCCAGGCGTGACGACTGCTATCTTAATTTCTTCTGCCCTTTCCGGTACATCTTCGATATTTTTCACACGAAAACTTTGCGTTCTGGTGTGTTTCTCGGCCTCGCGCCAATCTTCGACGAGACCTCAGTCAGGTTGGCCTGTACTTATTCCACCCTCACACGTTTTTCTTGCAGATCCAAGACGGCGTTGTTATCATGAAGCTGTACAAGGCTGATCGCTCTCGCCCCTGGGCGTTGGAGCTGGCTGGAAACGGACTGAATTCCAGTATATCTGACAACCTTACCACCGACCCGCCGAAGAACGCCTAGCTGTGAACTGCATTTGGCCAATGTATTTGTCTTCTTCATCACTCGCCCACTGTCTATTTGATCCTTTACTTTATGCTCAATCTCACTGCTTTCCTTTTCGGCTGCCGCCGGTTTTATTTCGCGTTTTCTACATGCTACTTATTTCTCGGAATTAAATTTTACCTTCCTGTATCGTGATGTAGTTGTGTAGTTCACAATTTTTATGTGTATTTCTTAGTGTCCTGAAAATTACAGTAGGTGGGCTAACGCATGAATTGTCAACCGAAATTACGAATTGCATTTTCGTTTCGAGAAGATTAATTAAGTTGGGTTACAAAAATAATCATCATGCAGCGTAATTCTATAATAATCCAGTTACCTCACTATGCTGGCTTTTGAATGAACTTTTTTCCGACTGCATGCAAAAACTACGCTCCGTAAAAAAGGACTACTGATATAGCATGCATTTTCCTCTTTCATTTCCGATGCCCTTTAAATTTAGAATATCTCCCATGGAAAACATACATTAAAATATTCATTCTTTTACTCATTCGGTAGGACTTTACATCTTATAATTTTTACTCAAAGGAAGAGTATAATTCGGACATAATTCGGTTTTAAAAAAGCCTCTAAATGTGAGACTTTTTAATACCGTGAAACGGCCGTTCATAAAACGTCATGTCTCCGCATTCACTAATGTGGCATGTAAAGTTAACAATATGGATCAAATCCAATGCTAAATCTTATGAACCCCATATAATCTTCTCTTAATACCGTAGAGAAATGTCAGGTTTTCCGTACGCGGAAAATATACGGCTTGTAGTTTTGAAACCCTGAATGCAAGTGTAACGGCAAGTCGGGTCCAAAATTATTAAAAAATTGTAAACTTCTTTGGAACCCGAATTATACCCTTCCTCTGAGTATAACCTTGGTAGGAGACGTAATTTTCTACCGAATGATCAAAAGGATGCATGTTTTCCCTGAGAGATAATTGAATTTTTATGGGCATCGAAAATCAATGAAAAAATGCATGCTACATAAGTAGTCATATTTTTCAGGCCAAAGTTTTTGCATGCATTCGGAAAGAAGTTCGTTCGAAAGCCGGCATCTTAGGGTAACTGCATTATCATAGAATTATACTGCAGGCTGATTAGTTTTACAACCCTACGTAATTATTCTTTTCTAAACGAAAACGCATTTCGGAATTTCGGATGACATTTCATGAATTAGCCCACCTAATGTAGCTGCGCTATGCGATGAGCCTGGAATGGAGCCGAACACCCGGCTATCGGAGAAGCATTTAAGCACGAAATCTTCTAGATAAAGACGGGCATAAGCTACTCGGTAAATTGACAAGTACATGACTATTCAGGAAACACCTTTTGGGTTGCTGACTTATTCAGTAGCTCTCGTTTTCGTGGTTTATGACTGTTGGGCTCCAATACTAGCAGGCATCTGCTCGTGAGGGCGTTTTAGCCGGTCAGAGGCATCTGACATCATCGAGTCTAAAGCAAAAAGAATTATATGTATGAAAATCCCCATCACTATATTCAGAAGAGAGAGTGGCGAGTGAACGTTCCTTTCGGTAAATTCTCATCAGGCCAATACAATTACATAGGGCGGGGTAGAGTGAGTGAAACAAAAATCGATAAAAGTTAGGTTTTAAATTACAGGCTCGGCAAGAGCGGAAGGGCGCCGAAAGTTGCATGTGGTTAGTCAACCTTTGACCACGGTAAGCGCGGAGCCTGAACCAGGTTCTTTTGGGCGCATAGGGTCGGTTTTCGTAACCTTATGGCGGCCGCTTCTGCTGTTGCTAGCACCTTCCCGCATGGCTGGCAAAGGGTGAAACTAGGAGAATAGACAGCGCCATCCTTGCGCATGCAGTGGACTCAGGGCATCGTGTGGACCCCACCGAAGCATTTCGTGTGATTTACAAGGTCCCTTCGAGCTACCCTAAGCTACTGGGCCAGCGCCTGCTAGCAACAGCAGAAGCGGCCGCCATAAGGTTACGAAAACCGACCCTATGCGCCCAAAAGAACCTGGTTCAGGCTCCGCGCTTACCGTGGTCAAAGGTTGACTAACCACATGCAACTTTCGGCGCCCTTCCGCTCTTGCCGAGCCTGTAATTTAAAACCTAACTTTTATCGATTTTTGTTTCACTCACTCTACCCCGCCCTATGTAATTGTATTGGCCTGATGAGAATTTACCGAAAGGAACGTTCACTCGCCACTCTCTCTTCTGAAAAAGAATTATCTAAACCCTCGGCCTCAGTCAACCTTGAGGATCGGTCAGGTGGCATTACCTGTAGGGAGAGATGGGAGTGTAAGTTTATGATGATCGAGAACACAGAGGTGCTCATTGCGTTTTATTTGTAAAAAAGAGACTCCGATGACTGCAGCGATTCGATTAGATACAGCTTGATTAACCCGACTTGACCAAGCAATTGTCGAAGAAGTAATTCGAGAAGGCAAAGTTCTGGATTTGATCTGACACGTAGAGACAGAAGATTAGGAGAGGCAGGTACTGAATCCATCCATAGAGTATCTGCTGCCAAAAACTGGCGGGTCTCCTAAGTAAAATAATGCGAAACCAATGAGTACTGCAGGCCAAGTAGAAATTAATTTTATCTACCAGAGGAATCACAGCTATGAGGGTTCCGGAATTATCGCCTTCAGAAGACGCGTGGGTGCCCCCTTCCATCTCGAGACCCTCGGGACTTTTAGTAGACAAGCGACACTACCTAAATCGTGTCAGTAACACTTCTGTCTTATGAGGATGCTTGCTGCGCCTGTAACTTCTCTGATCACTAACACCGCAGTACGCCGACTGAGGATAGCGGTCGGAATGAGTACTCTGAGCAAGCCGAATCGCAAATGCAGCCATCAGCATGGTGTCACTGCGTGATCATGCAGAAACGGATGGGGTGCACGGCAAAAGGCGCTGCATTTTCATCATCGCCGCCCAAACTTCAGTTCGACCGTCGTGAATGACGATGTCCACTGTGAGCCGCAAAACACGGTTAGTGCATGGACGGTAAGTTGTGGGACTTTTGCAGCATCTGCAGAACTCCCTTCTACACCGACCTGGGGAAGGTGGCTAGTCAGGACGAGCGGAAAAAAACCAGTGGGAAGAATGAAAATAAGACATGTTTTCGTGTAAAAAATTTTAAGTGAAAGGAACATCAAATCGCGGTGGCTTTAGGAAACCATCCTATGCGGAGAGGGTAAGGACAAACTACCAGCTCAGACCACCTCTATGTGTATTTACTCTTTCACCTGCTCCTGTGGGGCAGAATGTATTGGTCGCGCGATCCGGCGCTTATCCAAAAGAATAAAAGAACATCTGCCAGAATGGTTAGGAAAGGGTCCAAGAAGGAACATCAACAGCTCGATTCTCGCGCACATGATAGACACAGACCACTGTGTAGACGCCAGAGAGGTCTTCAGAGGGATTTACAAGGTCCCGTCGAGCTATCCGAAACTACTTGGCAGCGCTTGTTGGCTACGGCAGAGGCAGCTGCAATCGGGCTACATGGACGGGTCCTATGTGCACAGGACTTCATGCAGGTACCACAGTTGCCATGGTTCAAAGCCACCAAACCAACCACCCACATGTAATTGCCTTCTCAGGGACCCACCTCCCTGGCGCTGACTGGAATTGTGGTGTTTCACTCTCCCCCTCCCTAAACCCGAGCTACAGCATAATTATCTACTTGTCCGTATCTTTTAATTCACTACTTCGATGACGGCTTTTGCCTGAGTATCCCTCCGGTCACATGCACACACTTAATAAAAAGGTAGTATGATTTTTTGCCCCTGCAGAATTTTGTCCCCGGTACGAAGCTGAAGTAGGCAAGAAGGGCAGGATTTATTGGTACCAAAAAATTCACTCTATTTATTAAAATAAAATTTATGGAAGGCAGGCCGAAAAATCTTTCTGTTATACATTTGGTAGAAAATTACGTCTCCAAATTTTTTACTTGACGAAAGGGTATCTTTCGGTTTTAAAAGAGTCTATATATGGCAGCTGCCGATTGAGTTTAAAATTATTCAGGAATTGAATTCTTTTTAAACCTACTGATACCCTTTCTTTGATCAAAAAATTTGAAGAAAACGTAATTATCTGCCAAATAAGTGCAAAAAAGAATACTTTTGTCTATTTCTTCTACAGCACTTACATTTATAGGGGCATTGAAAGTTGATTGAAAAATCCATACTACTGAAGTAGCCATCTTGTATCGAGTGTGGTTGTTGCAGGTGGACGGGAAGAAACTCAATGAAAATCGGGTATCTCAGCGTACTTTAAATATTTTGAAATTATACTACGTCATGATCAAAAGTAGGCAACCTCTCCTAATGGAAAACGCTTTTCAGAATTCCGGTTAATACTTTCCGAGATGGGCCAGATGCTGTGTCTTTAGACTCCTGAGATAAAGCCAGATATCAGAGAGCACTGGACATCGTTACAATGCCGGCACGGTGGTGAGCACGAGCCTTCGTCGTATTAAGTGACTTTCCAGTCATGCGACGATGTCTTCTTGTGGCGGGCCCTTGAAAAGCTCAAAAGTCTGACTGTTCGCTCACTTGGTCGCCGCCGCTTTTTCACGCTGCTCTGTCGACTCGTTGCTAGGGCCGTGTGAGGATTGTCACTGGGCTTGCGAGAGCCGAAAGCCAATCGGGCTTTCTCCTTCGCTAAATGGGTGCAGGCGGACACAACTGAGCCACGCGCACACACACGCTGGGGGGGCAATAAACTCAACGACGGAAACCGATGATACAACAGACCTAAAGAGACAGCTTGAGAAAACTGCTTGCTGAGTCTCTTTCACAACAGTAAAACTTTCCCAAACGAATCTGTTTTTGCCGACTTGCGCTCTGGGAATCTGGGATCTCTCACGTCAGCGTCTCATCACGACAAATCTGCCAAACCAGATGCTCAAAGTCAGACGTACTGCTTGAGCAGAAGACGTAATAAACACTTTAAACTTACTCCACACGCACAGACTTGTAGAGAAGGGTGATATTCGCGATGAATGGATCGTCTGGGCTCGAATAGCCGGGACTCCAAACTGCCAGATCCGGCTGAATTTTGAGAACAGCTAAAAATGAAGTCCTTGGTGAATATGCGGCCTCGACATTAGAAGAGAGCCAATGATTGATCATGAAAAAAAACTGTCCAGCGCATAGTGGACATCACCTACTTGCGTATTCAGAGATTTTCTAGAGGAAAAGTTAAAAACACTAAGCTCCATTAGAGAACCGACTACACACAACGTTAGTGGCCATTACTATAGAGGATCTTGAGGGTAGAGTAGGCAAATACAGGAGTGTGTGTTTCACATTCTGGCCGCTGCCTGACGGCCGGTAATGTGCGTACACGCATTGTCGTCGGGGTATCATGGGCGTCGCTGAGTGTGGCCAGTAGCATCACTGACGTTTTATTGTTGGTTTCTAATAATCGACACATTCAGGAGGTCGTAAGCCTTCCCTCGTGCAAAATATGCACACGACAGTTCAACTGTCATGAGCGACGACGTCCACGCACACCAAATCTTGGCGGGCGCTTCCGTGTGTCAAAAACGTTTCGGAAGCTGTCGGCCGCCTTCTCGCACCACTTGGGGTTGGAGTTGCACACAGACCGGAGGCAACCATCAGGCGTCAGGTAATGAAACCGAAAGACCCGCTGCCACGGCTAAAAACGTCTGGAGTCGTTTATCGGATCTGGTGCAGTTGCGGACAAAGCAACTACGTCGGCGAAACCAGAAGACAGCTCCGAACGCGAATTTCCGAACACGCTGCAGCGGTGCGGAGAAATGACATCAGCTCTCAAGTTGTGGCTCATTCGACGAGATCCGGCCACACATTCAAATTCGACGAGGCCGAAATTCTCTCTAGAGGTGACAACCGCGTGAGCCGGGAGCTGTTTGAGTCATGGTTTACTGGCGCCCAGTCCATAAGCAAGTGCAACGAACTTCCCCTTCCATACTCGGTGCTGAGACTTCGCCTAGGCGGAGTAATTAGTCACGCGCACAAGTGAACACCTTTCCCGACACCAGTGTCGGTGGATCAGATGGTCGAGCAATCATCACACCAACATCAAACGCACAGAATGAGATTCCAGCAATTAACGACGCGAGTGTCGGCCATCAAGCAATTAGCACACCAAGTGCAACGATCCCTGATGAGGGGGGGGGGGCGTGAATATTCATAGGTATGCGGTAGCATGACGCTTGCATCCTATAAATACTGCAGCCCCTTATGCAAGAACCACGCGTATCTGCTGTTATCTCTGATGATGGGTTCGAGCAGGAATCCGAAACGTCAGGCTAATAAAGCTCTTGTCCCAGCGATCGTGTCTTCTTCTTCAAGACGACGTCCACCGCCTACCTCGCAGTGGGCGCCGCACTGATGACTTGAGCAGACTTTCGCAGTGCCTAACTCACCGCCTCTCTCTCTTACCTCCATCACACTGTCTCGATGGTAAGACAATGCCAAGTCGATCGGAGGTGGCCTCCGACGCAGTGTACAGTCCTTCTACGCGTGCCACGCATGTGCCAGGCTTCTGTAAGGACGGCTCGGATCTCAGATCAGTGATAACACTACAACTGCCCCAACGAAAAGGAGCTATTGCAGTCCAGCTCACTCCTAAGAGGGACGGGCTTATTTCATCAATTGGCGGACTTTCAGGCCACGATTATTAGCGCGTCGGGATTGATGCAAGCGCGCCAGACTTAATAAAAAGAGAAATCTCTCTGTTTGGCGTATGGACGAATCTTTCAGCGTAAACCAAGTAGAAGGGCATCTGAAAGATGAAGTATGTATAGTCCGGGGTCGTCCGCTGACCGCATCTTCAGGACGGATGTTCACGGTTAGCGTGATAATTGCGTGGTCGGCCGTCGGGGTGGGCAGCCGCCCAGACTTCATTGCCCGCCTCAGTAAATGGCGTGCAAATGTCTTCAATGCCCTGTTCCTCAGGACTTTGCTTGACGACCGCGGCCGCGCGGCCTGTCTTCTGATTGGTATGCAGCCACGCAGGGACTGAACCTTTTTAGTGCTGCAGTCGCTAGATGTCTCTGTTTATCTCTGCCTCAGGTGACGAGTTCGAGTGTCGGTCTGAGAAGTCGTGAGAATAGAGCTCATCTTCAATGACCGAATTCCCCTCGTTACTGTTAACTACTGACTGTAGGACTATTATCTTCAAATTTCACCACTACGAACAGACATAGGATTGTTATATTTCAGATTTCACTGACTTCATTTATTAGCCTCAGTTATAAGGACGATATCGCCGCCAAAATTGGCGATCAGGCCGGAGAGATGCGTCTACGGATCCGGCAGGATAGTTTAACTGCCACCAAGCTCGGCATGTAGCGGGCATCCTCCGAGTCATTCCCTCATTACGATTGCGATGTCAGATTACCCGCGTGGACAAGGGGTGAAAGCATGAGATCTTTGATCACCAGGTCTAAGGTAAATTTCCTGAGTTAGGTACGATGAATTCGTCTCGAATGAAACGGTGCATGCTCGCTACTACAGCAGCACGTGGGAATCGCAGGGGATACAAGAACCGAGATAGTTTGGGCCGGCCTGCGAGTGCTGTGATGCTACCTAGAATCCGTCATCACTGCCCAGCTAGAGCTGATGTAAATAATCTCATCTCAAAACCTAAGTAGACCTTTCCGGCAAGGCATGAAGGTGGTTCTTGGACTTTTGGAAGTCAGTTTTCGTACCCACAGAAGAAAGAAGGCAATATAGTCTGATTCTTGGTCCACCGGTCAGTCACTCCGTAGAGGTACATATTGGGCTGACTGTGAGGACCGAATTATTCTACCAATTGGCAGCCTTCGAAGCCACGGCTTTTGACCCATCGTGAGAGTGTTAGGCGCGTCTAATTATTTATATTGAACAACATGAGATGGGACCATCGACTTCACTACCTCCTCCCATTCCTAGACACCAGTCCATTGTCCATGCCAGTCCTTCCACTGGTGCTGAGACTGAGAAGGGTGACCGACAGACCTGGAAGCAGCCCGTCTGAGCGTGCCATACGCACGCAAATTCGCGTCGCACGCCACCGGTGCCGGTCAACTGAAGCATTATCGAAACCAAATTAGGCACAAGTGATGAGTTAGGACGTTGCCGCTACGGCTTAGTAGGTAAAGTGTCCAAGTGCGAAATAAGGGACTGGGGTCTTTTCCGAAACCCTGTGTTAGCAGCTCATTTCCGACTGCAAGACTTTACTGAATGGCTATAGCCTGCCAGAAAGTAAATCTTAAGCCTTAAAAAATTGCAGCTTATCTCGGCCTGAAGGCCAAACACATAAAAGGGAACGTAGTCAACACCAGAGAAACTGTGATTTTTGCTTGTCAACAGAAGACATGGTCGCAAAACTTAACTTGCTCGATTTTACGGTCGATGCAGCATACAAGGTTATTTCTACTCTCCGACCATTAAACTGCTTAAGTCAAAGGAAATTTCTTGATCAGTCGCCTGTACGCAACGTAGTTCGTAAGTTCTCCCATTCTACCAAATACGTTCTAAAATCCCAATGGCGATATTTTACTGAGGGATTACACAAGTTAGTTTATCGTCCAAATGGAATAAATTTAGGGTTAGCAAAAAAATATAACTGGATACAATCAAGGCGTGTTAAAAGGAACACTCACTGGGTTCCTTGGCCAGGTATTTCCTCATGAATTCGGGATAAAAATCCGATATATACGTTGAACCGAACTCTAACATTTCTGTCTGAAAGAAACCAAATGTAGGTCATTGCAATAAATGGATGGTATAGGCCATTTTTTAATCGGAGTCTAGAAACGCATAAACGTGCTTTTCTGGTCCTGCTTACCTCAACGAATCTCTCGATCTAAGTTTAAAAAAGACTTAGTAGGTGGGAACAGTTGCCGGAAGGAAACTGTGATACTTTACTTCGCACTCGCAAACCAAATGATGCGTTAAAAATTGTGAATTGAAGTCATGACAGTTCGCTTTAAAAAGGTGATCGCACCCATCTTGAATCGCCTTCTTCGAAATTGCCAACAAGTGCCTGAAGCTAAGATCGTGCAACCATGTGAGCAGGGCATAGGACACGAAAGACAGATGGTGACTACCCAGGAACTAACAAGGCAATCCTGTCGGTACAAATGCCATACATGTGACCTCTCTACGGGGGTATCCAGTCCATTTTTGGTCACGATCGAGGATTCACAGCTCCCCAGGTAAGTTCGTGCAATTATTTTGAAACAATGAAATTACATCGCAAGTTTCCACTCCAAAGAAGAGCAGAGGACATGTATCAGTCCCTACGGGGTGTCATTTCGGCAATAGGCATAATTTTATTTTGCCTCTCAGAAACCAGCCAAGTTTTTTGGCAGATACGAAGTATAATCGACTAAGAGGACGCGTGCATATCTAAC
Organism: Spirometra erinaceieuropaei; assembly: GCA_902702965.1. NCBI lineage: Eukaryota > Metazoa > Platyhelminthes > Cestoda > Diphyllobothriidea > Diphyllobothriidae > Spirometra > Spirometra erinaceieuropaei. Next base: position 9,829 of record CACRXP010000019.1, on the reverse strand, counting down.
GTATTAATTCATCCAAGAGTAAAGAATCCCTAAATCAGAATGTAAATGTTCCATATGACGCGCTCATGTAAAAACTGCGAGGAATAAAAGACTATTATTAGTCGTCTGTACAAGAGCTGTTGGATACCACAAAAGCCTATTATTTATTATGTTGAATAGATACCAAAACTTTCATATAAGCCATAACATACCGAAGAAAATTTAAAATGAATTGTTATACCCGTAATTAGGGTTTTCTATTAATGAAGTCCGTTCTATTGTCTACAAATATTCTGATCCTGGCAAGGGCTCAGTGCATATTGCAACTGTGATCAGTTTGTAAACTACATGCCCTTATCACTTACGGCAGGCTTCTGTTTCAAGGCCGGCTGTGTAAGCACAGAGATTTGGCTGGTCAGCCAAACATCCTTTGTTCCAATTCCACCAGAGGATCTGAGTTCAACCATAAGGGGAAGGCGGCTGACAGAATTCTACCATGAGGAACGCGGCAGATTTTAGAACATAATGACCAAGAGTCTTACGTCCTTCGTTTGAGAAATAACAACGACCAGATAAACCATACTGAAGGTGTCAGTGACAGGAAGCGAGAAGACGAGATTGCAGCGGTCCAAGATACCATCATTGTTGTCATCAAACTCGACAAAGGAAAGAGCGGGAATTGTTAGAGAACTAGTTAGCTGTGGATTCAGTCCAGGGATCGTGCTCCAACTGTAGGTTTGGTCAACACCGTGGGCCTCAAAGTAGATTTCCCGAGTAGACTTGAAAAATGGCTGCTCAAAGGATATAATTCTTGTCAACCAGAATCCTAAAAGAAGGTGGTACGTTTGCAATGGATTCTAAACAGATTGTTGTTTCTTTACTAGAAAGTAGTATAGTTTTTTTCCTGTCTCAGTCGTAAGTTACGCTACCTGGAGGGAGTCAGTCAGCACTTTCAATGCCTAGTACGATCAACAATCATGATGGGCAGTGTTCGAACCAGTCCAATTGCTCTCCACTGATCGGTCACAATATTAAGATACTGCACAGCAGACTAGGTATTGTTGTACGTGGCCCATTATAAAGAAAACCTTTCAACAAACTGGTGTTTGTGCCCATAAAACCTTCTTACATTCAAACTTTTAACCGAAATACAGATGGCTCCAAATTGCAGTCGCATATTCGAAGGTTTTATTAGCGTAAAATATATTACTCAGCCTTGAAGAGCATAACAGCAAAATACTTTTCCACCAGTTTTGCATTTTGTTGTCGCAGAAGGGTAAGAATTGATGTCTGCATCGGCACTTGGGTGCAACATGACTCAACATTTTGCAAACAGTTTGGCTATGCACTACACCTGCATCGGCAAATCCGGCGGCCAGTTGTTGAGGCATGGAGTATTAAGATTGGTACGTTAAAAATTTTATTCGGTCGACTTCTTAAACTCCGACACACTTGATGTATGCATTGATCTAAAATTGTTCAGAAGATCTACCTTTTCAATACGTCGTGTTTTGTCAAGGCTTTATGTCCATACAAAGGAAATAATTAAGAAGCATCGTCGTTTTACGATAGCGCTCGAAAGGTGCAAAAGTGCCCAAATATTTTTTCCTAAAAATGCGCACATACGCATACAATTCAAACTCTAACTTTGAAAATGGTATATCTTCCAAGTACACTCAGGTATTGCGGAATTATTTCAAATGCCACCTTTAAGTGCAAATCTAAGGCATGTTTAAACCGTGAAAATATTATAAGACTTAGCCTGTCTCAAAAATTTATAATGGACTGCCTCGCTATACGATGCATAAGTTAAAGTCAGACGTGAACTGACATAAAAGTGGTTAAAGATGGCCAATATCTCAGATTCCCTGGAGCGTTGAGCAGTTGTTATCTAAAAACGTGCAAAAATCTAGATTATGACTATGTATAAAGCTCAATATTATAACTAGATGAAATGATAAACCGAATGTACTACGTACTCAAAGTAGTTTAAACACCGGGTTGAAAACCTTTTTCAGTGGCTTAGATTATTAATGTTTGCCCGAAAACAAATCCTTACACGTTTGCCAAATAGTGTCGCCTGGATGGGATCTTCGATCTTCGAATTGCTACTCGTAAGATGCGCAGTGTTTAAGCATTCGATGCGGCTTACCAATTAACTAAGGCAAAGAACATCTAGATATTGAGCTGCTGGATGACCTTGGTCTACACGTTAAAATTAGAGTCAAATACATTTTGATTTCTGCATTTGGCTCCAAAGTAAGGTATTTTTAACGAGCGCACTGTTCTTCCGGAAAGACTAAAGAAGATAATAATATCGCGCTCCTATTTATTTGCCAATTAGGAGGTTAATTAAGGCTCCATTTAGATGTTCTGTCTCGGAGAGAATCTCAGGACCTAGTTTAGCGAAAAACACTGCAGTTCTTAAATACTTCCAAACAAACTTACCCACTGTCTACACTTTTTTCAGTCAAAACTGGAATACTACGCAAATGCGTAATCTATGGAAAGTTTGGTGTAAAACAACTTGGAAGCTGAGCTCTCCGTTCCTCTGTCACATAAATCGTAACATATCAAATTGCTAACGCCCTAGCACAGACACGTTTACTGGTTATTTTAAAATTTTCGAGATAGTTCACGATATATCTATTCGTATAATATTGATTATGATTTATTCTTTCAGTACAATTGCATGAACTCCCCGAGTACATAATCATAGATAGGAAATATATCGTGTGGGTGTAGAGGAAGGCAAAACCAGTTAGTCCCGAAACTAGAGGTTCTTAAAAATACTAACTGATAACGCAAATACGGACCTCTTGTGTGCCTTATCTTTCTTTGACTGTCACGCCTTTGTAAAAAGTATGTTTACTCCGTTGGGGCAATTAAAGCCACAAGCTGCAATAAAAGTACAGAAAGGTTTTCTTATTCGTGCAGTTAGGCATTGTACACCAGGGTTCCATTTATCCTCGGGCTGTTTCTGCATATTGTGCCAGATTTAGGTTCTGTCCAGCTGCCAACCTGGCGGACACGCGCTTGACCTGATTTTTAATACGTGCTGTTGATGGTCAGAAGTGCTAAAAGCACCTACCCGTTTCCGGACTGTAAACACCTACTACAGATCTTCAGTAGGGGCCACGTGGCCCGTACGTGGCTACGTACGTGATAATTGGGATGGAACACATGAGGATTGGATTTCAACTGATGTATCTCAGTATGCAGTATTAACTTCGCGGACTTAACTCTTACAGCACATAAATAGCGATACAGATACTAATCCTCAGCCCTTGATAACATTTAGACGCCCATGGCTAGCAAATGTCTACTTGCTTACCCATTTTGATTTGCGGGCTAGTGCAAAGATAGTGATCTAATTGGCTGACGGTGCGTATGCGATGCCAGTCACACGAAAGAAGTCAAAAAGAATCGGCCAATCGTAAGACTAGCCCGCAACCGGGCGACCGGGCGACCGCGCTAGTTCTGGGCAACTAAAGGGCTAACTATGGGTTTGCCACAGAAAGGAAAAACAGAATTCCGGTTGCGACTGGTGCGTGTGCGCATCTGTAAGGAGTATTACACACTTATTACCTCCTGAAGACCTTCAGCAACCGCTTAAAAACGCAATAAGCACAACACATAAAGGAGGAAAATGCAGGTACACTACGGTATGTCCGGTAACGAACTTACCACTAGATCTGTACGCTATGAGAAATGGGATAAACAAACTTGATACGAAAAACGTCAACCGAAAGAAAGTTGCAAAGCTGATGAACGGAGCATAATATCGCTTAACGCGAGCTGCTCTGAAAACAGTTATGTGGGGCATATTTTGTCTAGCACGCACTCTTTGTTTTGCAAAAATTATGTTTTATAAGTTTCCACGATAAGAACGCATCGTTCGTCAAAAATTCAAAATGCCGCGCGGAACCTTCGGAAATCCCGGCAAACCTAGCGAAACCATAGTTACAAAAAACTTAAAGCCTATCTGACAGCTTAGATAAACCTTCGGCAAGTGGGACACCGACAACTGTCTTAATGAATTTGTCCCCATTCTGAGACGACTTACAATAAGCAAAGCCTGCTTAGAAGGCTAATCAATGTTCTTATATGACTTATCGCGTCAAATTTAAATAAGCTCGAAAGATTAAAACTCAGAATTCTACAACACATTCTGCGAACACATCTGTATGAGTCGGAATTCGAACCCACAAAAAGCAGTGATTATTATAATAAATGATGTGACAGGAAAGTGGAGCTACCTCAGCTAGAAGTGGAACCATAGGATTTTGTCGGTGATTTATTGTCCTCGAAGATCCCACTTCTTTCATGTCAGGATCGCCACAAGCTAGTAATCAACCTAAGCACCGTAATCCTCGGTAGCGCTTCGGGGACGGGGTTACTCTGCTATCACGATTCCATTCAATACCATTTTTGGGACTACTACAACTCTTGTTTTGGTATTTTTGTTTAAAAGGGAGATTGAACTGAAGTTGATGGGATACACCGTACGCCGGATTTTGTGGAAATGATGTAAGAACTAATAATACGGTCACTTGTAAGCATAAATGCTGTGCACTGCTTCCAACTAGAAGGGTGGTAGAGGATAACCTTAACTACTTGATATGTTCATGCGAATACATTTATTACCCTTTGCTCTGTGTTATAAATGAAATGCTTGAAATATATGCTGAGGTGAATTTACCTTAGGTGAGCGAAGTCGCTGCTTACAAAATGAGCTTTTCACTCAAGTTGGAGTATACCTCCAAGACTACGATATTTTCAAATAATATTTTTTGCATCTCCTCAGGAGATTCATCATATCAAAAAAGAAGAAACCAGTGTGCCGCATCCCTGATCTGAAAAGAGAAATTACAAGAAAGGGTCGCCGTATGCAAATTTCTATAAAATCCACCCAACTAGCACATTTACAGAATGCAAAACACAAAGAAACAACGTTTGTAACTTAGCTACCAACAGATGTTTAGACTACAAATGCATCTTCCTCTGCTGAGTTTGGGAAATTCTGACTTACCGCTGTAGTCTCCGAAATGACTATATATCTGCGCTTTCGATCTTACTTTATGGACTCTTGATAGTTTTACACTGTCAGCTCGAACGCCACTGTGTCTTTGTTTGGAGTTAGACCTGCCGAATTAGTCGCTGCACGCAGAACATGTATCCCCTCTCTTTACTCGGCTGTCCACAATCTGCAACGCAAGTCAAAGTAAACATACCTCAAAGGCTTTTTGACACCACAATGAATTTTGTGGTGGATGCGCACACATTCTTCACTAAGTAATAAAACCCGAAAATAAGTTGGCGCCCTTAATTGTGCTTATGTGGCAGACCAATCGGGGCGAAAATGAGGCGGGTGGTCTTACGTTCAAAAGCTAGGTGCAAAACCATCTGATCAAAAGAATATCCTGACAAAAACATTGCAAAGTGCAAATCAGTCATTACTTACTAGGTTCGTACAGACTAGGGCGCTTGCAACAAAGCTATTACAGTACCGAGGTCTCAACTGGAAGCGGGTGGGATGTCTGTTCAATTTTATAACCGTGGCGTCAAACATTTTCGACCAAAATAAATTCCTTCACGAAAGTTAGTTTGCCACTACCATTACATGCAAAGGTCAAGAAGTTTATTGTACTATGAGGTGATATAACATGGCCTTCTACCTACCTTTTTCTTCAAGTCATTTTAGCAACCCGAGTGCTCTTTAAACGTTTCAGTTTGGTGTCTAGTCAATGACTCTTGACTACGAGGACGACGGAAAACGCAACTAAAAGAGCTTGAAATCAAAACATGCTCCGAGGGTCACTTAAGACACTTAATCAGTGTCTACGCTCCAAAAAAGGTCAGCCAATCACTATATGTCACGTAAGCCTTCTTTAGCTCGCTGTTAGCCCTTTGTCAGCATTATGATAGAGCCTCGCCACTGGCTGCCCCCTCCCCTCGAACCTGATTGCTCCGTGTATTCTAGAAATCGATCAGCTCGCCTGGAATTTTCTTCTCGAATTGCATTGAACGGAACGCAGGCCAACTCTTATAGGATGTTATATATGCGCATTATATATTATCACTACATAGTATCAGCGATGCCACGAACAAATGCATCCAGGACAGTAACTCCTGGACGACCAACCACCGGAAAACGTAGACAGGCAAAAGTACGTCGGCGTATTCAGCAAAGACTACCTAAGTGTCACCAGACAGTGTTATATAGTCACAGCGGGGACAATGTCAGTCATGAGAGCGATATGAAGAACGTTTATCAACTTGAATTCAGATGTCTTTGACAAGGTAAATGGGCCTTTGTGTGGCAGTGCCTGGAATATGCATCACGGGCTTGGCAACCGTTGCTTCGAAAGGATATACATATTCCCGAAGATGTATAGATACGTTGTACAAAGTCTGTTCATGAACTTAAATCTAAAAATAGACCTAAAAATAGAGATGGAGAAGTTGACGAAACTTCCTCGTCATTCACCCGTAAAGAGAAAGTCGGCGATATCAGACCCTCAGAAAACAAAGAGAACATATTCAAGCACAGTATCATTAACTGGATCAGCCGCCAAGGAAGAAGACTGCCCGTCTAAGGAAGAAATCACAACTGAGAACCGACCTCCTGTGCAAGAAAAGAGCGACAGAGAGGGATCTCAGGAAAAGCAGAAGCGCCCCGGGGCATCCCGAAAAGAAAAAGCAGGTCAGGCTGTTCGTACGAGAGAGCAGAGTCCACACACAATGCCAGCAAATACCACACTGCCGAAGGATGTATCGCACGACTCGGTTGGTGAGGAACCGTGTGGTAGCTACGCCATCACAGCTGCCTCTGAGTCAAACGATGACAACGGAAATTGGCGAAATTCTGAACGTGCGTGTAGAAATAAACGTAGGAGCTCTCTTCCAAACAGGCATCTCTACCGAAAACGAAACATCGTCATAAAGGGAGCTCATGAGTCCAATTCTCCAACTGCAAAAGAAAGAATCGGACACGATCTCAACCTCTTTCAAGCATATTCAAATGCCGTCCTTCAGGACGGAGAATGTGTTACCGTGCACAAAGCTTTCCGTCTAGGAAACGCAGATGCATCGCGTGCATTACCAAGGCCTCTTAAAATTATTCTTGCAAATGAAGCCCAGGCCTTGCATCTCTTAGAAGGGAGGGTGGCCCTTCGTCATTCGCATAAGGAAATGTTTTTTCAGTCGGATTACGAACCGACAGAAAGACACAAGATGAGGGAGCTCTGGACAGAACTGAAAAGAAGGACAGAAGAGGGGGAGGAGGGGTTGAAAATAAAGGAAGGCAAGATAATACAGATCAAATGATCGTTCCTGTGGCTAACCCCCTTTGAAATCAGGGCCAGTTCCCCCGAGAAGACGGACACTAAAGGTGCTGTATTCGAATGTGCAGAGCCTGTTTAACAAGATGGATGAACTCAGGACTCTGATCGACGAGCACACGCCAGATATCATCGCCTTGACAGAAACATGGCTTTCTGAAGCTATTGGAGACCACGAGGTGTCCCTCAGAGGCTACCAACTGTTCAGAAGAGACAGGAGAAGCCGAGGAGAAGGGGTCGCTGTCTATGTTAGCTACAACCTAACCGCGGTCCCTGAGCATAATCCAACAACAACAGCGGAAGTGGAATTCTTACCTTTAACTATCTCCAGTAAATACGCCAGGCCGCTGGCGTTTGCAGTTGTGTATCGTCCCCCAAACCAGATTTCTGAACACGATAGCCTTCTCCTAAGGGAACTGAACAAGACCTGCTCGAACAGAGACGTCCTTATTGTCGGGGACTTTAACGCCCCCAATATCGACTGGCAAGCTTGGACGGTTTCGGGTCCAACAAACACATTCGGAAAACATTTGTTTGAATTGGCAGCAGAAAAACTACTTTTCCAGAATTTAACTCGCGGAACACGTGTTAGGGAAGGGCAAGGTTTAATGCTGACCTCTTTAAACACACCACCAAGCCTGGTATAAACACGCCTCTATCGACTCCCTCAGCAACCCCTAGTAAGCCTAAGCATGTGCCTTAGTCAAAGGCAAATCCAATTGCTGTCTCAGCCACTCGGACACCCAATAAATCCAGCACCAGTATAAAATGTTTTCCTCCACAATCGGCGAACAGTGCCTCAAATACCCCGACTCAAAACGTAGCGGGTTCGCAACTGCCCCCCAGCCCTCATATCAAGGCAGTTAGGCCGAATTTGCCGATTTTCCCACCGTTTAATAGACCTCTTGTTCCAATGGAAACAATGCGTCCCCCACCCCCTAACCTGTTTCCATCACGGCCGTTTTACCAACTTATTCCTCATGATAATGTCCATACTGAATCAGTTAATTTTATCCGATCCTCAGTTTCGTCCCGGCGGGAATACGTTGCAGTATCTGCCCCACGGATTTCCAGCTGAAAATAAGTTAGCTAACAATAGTTACCAGTTTACCTGCCCATCATTCCCTCCCCCAAGTCCTCCCCTTTTTTATCCACGTCAGAATTTTTTGATGCCACAAAATTTTTTGCAGAACCGGATGGTTGCATCCGGACCGTTTGCTCCGTGGGCGACCCAGAACTGGACGATGTGGCCCACCTCCCTCAAAAACTAACAGCCTTTCCCTTCAAACTTTTTGTTTTAAATGCCAGATCCTTGCTTAATAAGATGCCTTTGCTTCAGACTCAGGTTTTCGTCCATTGTCCTGATATTGTTTTAGTAACTGAGACGTGGGCATCAGCCTCAGTAGCTGACTCCGAACTCTCTCTTCTAGGCTACAATTGCATTCGAAATGATCGCCAAGATAGCCGCGGTGGGGGCAGCTGCGTCTACGTTAAGCAAACACTTACATGTTTGCCGTTGGACCTCCCGCACTTTTCAGCGGTAGAAGGCAGCTGCTGGCTCCAGGTTGCACTAAAAAATACGTTCACCTTACTCGTTGGCTGCGTCTATCGCCCTCCCAACGCCAATGACAATTTTGATCGCTTACTCTCACAGGCATTTCATACTGCGGCCGACTTAAGTTTTAAGTATCAACTAGTTGCGGGTGACTTTAATCTCCCTGAAGTCCGCTGGTCTCCGCCTTCAGGCCCCAGAAGGTTCGATGACATTCTTGAGGCTGTGGATGTCGGGATGTGGAATCAGGTTGTTGATTTTCCCACATGAGACTCAAGTATACTTGACCTAATTTTCTGTAGAGGCTGCTTGCCATCGTCAGTGTCATCTCTAGGCCCACTTGGGGGCTCAGACCATGACATAGTTGTTTCAAAGTTGGAAATCAAGGCTGACGAAATGTTGTCCCAAAAGTATAACTTTTTCCGCGATTTCCGATCAACTCGCTCAACCGAATTATTAACACACCTTAATTCCTACGACTGGACTGAGTTCTTCCTTAGTTCGGATGTAAATGTTTGCACTGCAAAACTGTACGAAATTTTGGAACCGCTTATTTCTCGTTTTGTCCCCCGTAAGAAAATTATTAATGTTGGGGTTGAGATTTTCCTACCCTTACCCTTTCGTCGCAGATTGCGCAGACTTTATTGTCGTTTCCATCTGCAGAACGATGTTTCTGTTCTGCCCTTGATTTGTGACATTTTTGAGTGGGCTAAGAGATTGTCTGAAGAAAAACAGCTAGCCGAAGAGGTCCACTTTACTGAAAACCATTCGTTAAGTGTCTCGAAACTTTTCTCTAGAAAAATACGAACTCAGTTTCGAAGATCTTAGAGACATTGATCAAGGATAAGATGATGTGTCACTTAACAGCGAATGACTTACTGAGTGTTGCTCAGCATGGATTCCTCAAAGCTCGATCTTGTGACACCTGTCAACTCTCTTTCTTTGACTATGTTCT
>CACRXP010000018.1:2512968-2531863 GCA_902702965.1 Spirometra erinaceieuropaei | reverse complement strand
ATCTGACAATCTGTTCAGGACTTTTCCCATGGAGGCTGCGATAGGTTTTTTGCCCTCCATAGAACGCCGCTTTCTTATTTTAACTGACTAAATCAGGCAAAACAACATGGCTTTGCTGACCTTAATGTTTTCATCGCTGTGAATTCTAAATGAATGCTGCCGATCTGATTTGCAATAAATCTTCCCGTCTCATAATTCATGAATCAACCCTGCACCATAAGGCCCCAGTCCGGTTCTTTTCAGTAACTTAATACAGCTGAATTTGAGGGAACATTTCTTTTCATGTGAGCCAGAATCTGGGAAATTATGTGCCGCAGGAAATTCCCGATGTGGGTTGAAACGAGTTCAGGTGGTACATATGCCAGCCCTGACTTCTGGGCTGGTGTGTGGCTGCCTGCTTTCGGCTTATGCGTGTGTGACATCGGCATTCTGGAACCAAGTCGGCCGACTCGCTTGGGGACTGACAGTGGACGTGGTGTGCCGTGAGCCATGAAACATACCCAAAACTGGATTAAGGCAGCACCACCCCAAAGTTCCTCTCATTCCTGTAGGCCCAAGCAGTTAGCGGGCACACATTCCTCTGCAGGTAGACACTGGACTAGTTACAAAGGGATAACTTCGGCACTAAGAGTTTATATGAGACAGCAAAAAAGTAAATTAAGAAAAGTTTCAAATCTATCTACTTCCCATAAAAAACATATTTCTCGAAAACAAATCTTGCTTTGCAGATATCGGCAAACAGCCGATTTCTAGAATGAAGTTCGAAGGACAGAGGCTCAATAGCTTGAACAGGAATTCTACTTCCTCGACGTTTCGGGTCCACTCCCGAATCCATGGTCGAACGTAAAGACATGATAGTTCGGACTTCATGCCCGACGATGTCCACCTTGTGTTTCATAGCAAGGTGAGGCAGGCACGGTAACTCGCACGTGAATTAGGTTACTGTGAGAGTAGACTTGCGCGGCATCTACCGCACCCTCTCCTCCTCCTCCTCCTCCTCCTCCTCCTCGTCTGCCTGTGTCCGGCGTCAAAGCACAGTCAAGAAAACCGTAGGTGGAAGAGGGCGCAGGTGGCTGTTACGGCTGGACCCGCACCTAGGCGTACCACCACACATCCTGGTCCACAAAAAACACTTGACCAGGATTTTAAGCAACAACAACAGCACCACAACGAGTCAGCAAGACGACGAGGATGACTGGGCAGCTATGCTCACGACCAGTCATCCAGCGGGAGCGCAGGCGCGTTTGCCGCCAGATAACCAGATATTCTAAAAATGCGAACGCACACCAGGCTGGGAGGACCATGGTTTGCTGACCCTGACATAGCAGACTCTTACAAACCCTGAGACCCAGACCCATTTTCCTGGACCATCATCCTTTAAAGGCTGGGTAACCAATCAGCCTTCGACTGCGAGGCATAACCCATGTACGCACACGCACACTTCTCACATGCGTAAAAGTGCCAGAGGTCACATTGAGAAGGAGCCGTTGCAGTCCGACTCCCAGCCCACCGGTCCGCCACTCCACACAAAGACACAGCTGGGCAAACTGCATGGACTGAGTTGAGGCGTCAGTCGGCAGCCTTCCAAGCTACGGCGCTTGGCGCGCCTTGATATTCTCAGACTCGGATCCCACATGCAGCTGATGAACTGCATGGAGATGGAGTCAAATAGAACACTTCCAACTTAAGGGAGAAGTGTCGATTGAGTGCTTGCATTTTGCGGCGGTGAGTGATGTTGTTGTATGGTGCAGGTGTTTATGGGGTGGTGCATCCGACGGTTGTCTGCTTCAGGTTTTCATAAATTCGCTTATGACCCAATATGCTTATACGGTGGTTGAATTTGCAAGGGCAGTGCTGGCAGTTGAGGCGAATGCATCTGGTTACGATGGTGCTCTAGGCACTGATTCACTAGTCTCCGTGCGATTGATCCGCAGGCGACTAACCAAGACAAAACTTGGGTACACACAGGGCGCATTATTCACAGCATGTAGTTTCTGCATACCCACGCATTTACTAAACTCGACTACCATATTCATCTCAAATGTCCGCACTTCTGCCGATGATTGTGTAGTTGCCCGCCCCTGAGTCGTTAATGGCGGTAAATTCATTATTGGTGCTGATCATAATTACTTGGCCATTTGGTTCACCGAAACTGCCATTGGAAGCAATGCGGTAATTCTGCGCACTGAACGGAGAGGTGGCAGATCCTTACGCTTTTTGATAGATTTTGTTGTACAGAAACCTGCCGATAAGCACAAGCCTAGCGGTATTTCAACGCGGCAGACCAATGATATCACTGCTCGATCGGAATTCTTATTCGAGGGTCCGGTCAGTAGGAAGTCAGGTATTTTAAGTCCATAGTTATAAGGCCTCACCCAATACAGCTGATGTCAGACCTGTCAAAATGATATTTATGAGAAGTTAAGTCGCCAGTTAGACGAAGACGATGGGAGGAACGAAGAAACCTAGTCGAAACCCATTGTCGCGACATCCCATGGCTCACGGCTGGGCGAAATACCTCCCTCCCAAGGTCGAACGCGGCATACTAAGGGAACTCGGACCAAAAATGAACTCTTTATCCTGTTCTCAGACAAAGTATGTTCCACAGTATGTTGTTCTCCATACACGGCCTCCAGAAGGTCAAGAGCCTGGTGGAGGATCGTCAGTCCTGTTTCACGAGAGCTCAAACTCGCGAAAACTCTGAGAGGTGCGGTTAATACTGCGTGGTTGATAAAGAAAACTGGGCTGTAATATTGCCGACGGACTGATGCATGGCGAGAGCCCGAAAAACAGTCTTAATTCCATGACCTTCTCAAGGTACAAAGAAGGGACGCCTCCCAGATACTCATCGTATCATTCGAAGACTCTCCACTTTGAGAAACCGCATAGCGGTGGTTTCGGCATTTCCAATATGTGACTGTTAATTCTGACGGGAAGTCAGTTCGCCAGCGCAGTTTTTTGAGAAAAGGTCGTAGTGATAAGGTCGTAGTGATAGTTGTGTCAGATCCCTCCTTTATTCCTGGGATCTGGCGGTTAAGGTCATCGAATTATTTACGCAAATATTGTAATGGTCTAGGCAATAATGTTCATGAAAGCGGCAAATCTAAGGAAGGCACGGATCTTCAATAGCAATCACAATCAGCAACAAACGCGGCCTCGTGAGGGCACTATGTCAGCGTTCTGATAATCACTTCAATGAACCAAAAGGCACTATTGCCGATTTACAATGCCTTAAACAGATTCTCAGAGAGAATGGCTACAAGCTCTAATTAGTAAACCGGTGCATTCAAAGACGGGACGGAAGAATAATCTTGACGAACATTCCTATACGTCAAGAACGCCTCAGAAGTCGCCGGCCGTCAATAGCACGCCAATGAACAGATTGTAAGCTAACCGAATGCAACCATTGGGAACCAAGTCTAGGGTCATTTTACCGGAGTCATGGACAGTTTTGGACAGACCAATTATGTCAGAGAGATTGGAAGTTCATTCTAGACGCGGATGACTGAACGTGAATCAGTAGTTAGGAGGAATGATACCAAATCCCAAATCGTGACTCACTCGATGAGACCCATCTACACCTTCGGGTTCGGCACAGTCGAAATTCATGCGCGAGATCTAGCCGGCTTGAATCACCAACTCTGTGATTTATGGTTCTCCCGTCCACAGTCCGTCAGGAAACCCAACTATCTACCAGCTTTGGTCGCCTGCTCTTTGCACTGCATAGCGAAGTGTGGCTGATTCGAGAGATCCACCCTTACCAGACATCCAGCAAGAAACAGATTTTGATGGTTTGCAATCTCTGCACAGATAAATCCTGCATGCTAATTGTTCACGTAACAACCATAGAAAAATCCTCCTTCGGAGCATTCCAAACCAGGAACGAATAAATCTTGGCGGTTGTTTACGATAAAATGCAAAAGAATTTAACTGACGTCGCCAAATGAGAAGAATGGAGACAAGTAACGTTTTCATATCTCTCATGAGGCTTAAATATAGCAATAGGAAGTACATTTTCCTCTATTTAACTGCAATGCATCCGAGCTAGTTTCCATGCTATAATGCTTACTTATCCCGGTCATTTTAAAGATGCACGTTTGTCTTGGCCTGGCACTTACAGGACAGAACTACCGACGGGACTCTGCCTGGCATGAAACAAAAGTTAGCACGCTACAACTCCTACCGGGGGATTGAGAAACCACCGAAACTGGAGGACAAATCCGTTCTTGAGGCCCTGAACAAGACCTTGCAAACTCGCCTCAAACTGGACAAAAAACCGGCTTTTCTGCCACCGAAGGGCCAATCAGTGGAAGAAATCCAGAACGCCTGGAAGGAGATGGAATTTCGTGAGAAGGGCTTTGAGGTAGGTGGCACTTTCGGTATCCTCTGCTGTGCAGTATTTTTTTCCCAACACGCCAGTTTTTGAACTGAGGACTTTTGGGTAGTAAGGACTTGATGACGTATTTTGGCATCGACTAGCAAGAACAAAAGTTCAATAGGGCTGGTTATATATTATGATTTTGGTAAACTACCTTTCACAAAACTACGCACCTAATATGTAACTGTAGCTTTCCAAACCATAAATATTTCAATATAGTTCGTTACTGCATCCTAAGAAACTATCAGAGTTGTTCTAGTGAACTTTCATAACTGCGGACTGGATTTCCATGATTGCACTCTCGTAGTGGGTGGCGATACTAAGCTAGACTTAAATTGAGAGTCAAGTGGATATGCGGTGAAGCGTCCAAGCACTCTACGAGGTCCGACTCGCGGTACTTCGTGCGTACTGCAACTGGTATTTAGGTCCACTGCGTCGTTAGCTGACCTATTCTTCTCTTTGGTAGAGACATGCACGCTGGTTTTTTCATCAGTCCGATAGTACAGAAACTCAGCAGGAGTAAGGTGAAGTCGATAAGTTGTTTACTGCGATATAGACAATGGAGTATTTCTGACACTTACGGTTCACATCTATGACAGGGGCGTCACCAGTGGTCACTGTTGTGGTTCAGAGATGAAGTGTGGACTGTCACCTTGGGGAGGGCTGAGTCCTTCATGTCCTTGCAGTAAAAGAAAACATCCCAATTCTCACGCGCATGTCCTATCAAAGTTAAAATCCCGCCTCAACCGTTTAAACAAATACTTTATCCCCGGTCTTTTCTGCTACTTACAGTGGTACGCTTAAGATAGCGGTTTTATGTTATTTCAGCCACCGAAGCTGATCTCGTCTATAATCAGCTTGACTCAGACGTAATACGATGGGAATGGGGAGTGAATATGAACTCGATGCACTTGCGTGATCGGTTCTCACAGTATGGTGAGCCTGATCCGATCCTGAGCTACTACAGTGCGTTAAAACTCGTGACCCAGCAGGTTGCCAACTGACGAGGCAACTCTGCTCTCTAGTTTGCGGGTTATGTCATAGTGGCTATCTCCTAATGAGATTCAACGCCAACCCTCTTCGACGTAAATTTTCAGTTCGTGAAATCCGTCTTATGCACGCTGAGGGTGGGGCGCGTGTGCAGCACGCGTAGAGTGGACTGAAGTCGTTGTCCGCTGATGCACCTCTATCTTTCCAGATGTTTCGCCACTGTTTTTACCTTGAACCATGTTAGGCTACAAAAAATGTTTATGCGACCCAGCTCTTGATTTTTTGCTGTTAAGACTCGTCCTAGTCGCACAAATCCTTGACGTAGTGATCTCCTGGCATGTGGGTTTTGGCGTTTCCGTCATCTTTGTTCTGGCATTTAAATCAACTCGGATCTCAAGGGCAAACTTGGCCAGTTTATCACAAAAGCTTGGAACATATAGTTTGTAATCGATGTTTTTTGGTTTGATTTGTCATTCAGTCAAATGGCAGCCATCGGATCTTCAAGGTCGGGCTCAAAACGTATTGATTTACTCTCGTAGCCGTTTCCGGTAGCTTAGATTAGATTGTAAGTGTTCATTAAGCCACAGGCAGAAACCGCACAATGACAACTCCTGCCTCAAACTCTCTACAGATGTTGCGCTGCAGTTGTGAGAAAATTTCGGGGCATCTAAAGACGGGGGAATGCACATCGGTCAACCGCGACTTCAGTCCACTCTACGCGTGCCGCACACGAGCCCGACCATCAACATGCATAAGACGGAGTTCACGCACTGAAAATCTACGTCGAAGAGAGTTGCCATTGAATCTCATTAGGAGATAGCCACTATGACATGACCCGCAAACTAGAGGACAGAGTTGTCTCGTCAGTTGGCAACCGGCTGGGTCACGAATTTTAACGCGCTGTGGTAGCTTAGGATCATATCAGTCTCAATATACCGTGAGATCGGATCGCGCAGTGGAATCGAGTTCATACCTCAATGGCCAACATGGCCAGAAATATCAGGTCTCGCACACCATCTGTGTAGAGGATCGAACAAGTCCGGATATGTTGGTAGGCGAACTAATATAAAGGCGTCGGTTGTCTGCAGTCCACCTGTCTCATTTGAGACTTTTCTTGTCTGGAATCCTTATTGTAAGCCTGAATGTTTGGCTATCTATCTGAATATTTAGCATCAGGTTGATCGATATTTTTACTTCTCCTTTGAATTCAGGATTGGCTATTGGAGGAAATCCGACGAATGGAACAATTGGACTATTTAGTAAAGAAGTTTAACCTTAAGTGCTCCACCCACGAGGCTTGGTCCAAGGGCAAAGAAGCAGCACTTTCGCAGCGGGATTATGAGAAAGTCGACCTCTCGCAGTTGAGGGCACTCTCACAGAGGCACACCGCCTTTGAAAATGACCTCGGAGCCCACCAGAGTCGCGTTGAGCGGATCGTTGCTATTGCTGAGGAACTCAAGTGAATTTCGTTTTCCAAGTGACCATTGCCTTTTTTTGCCTAAGACTGCCGGTTTGATTTACTTTAAGCGCAACGGACAAGTAGTTTTAAAGGTGGCTAAAAATCTTTTCTGAATAATAGTATTGTTTTACGCCATACCTTTACCCCCACTTCTTCTTCTTCTTCTCCTCAGGCCTTTGACTTGACTTTTTTTCTTTGCTCTTTTTGCGGACTCATCGAAAATCGATAAAGTGAACAATAAACATACCTCCACGTGACTCTTTAAAGAAATTCTCCCCAAAATTTGCCGACAGATCTTGTTTTCACGCATACTGCACGGGAAGTGTGCAAAGACATCCTTTTTAAGGTTTACCGGAACTTGTAAATATGTGGCCATAAGATTTTCAGTTGGTCGAAGGCCTAGGTTTGATTTCACACATGAGACACTTTTTTCTGCGATTAATCAGTTTCTTGCAGCTGTATCCTTTGTGAAGTAGGGACGACTTTATTCGATTTGACTGTACTTATCGAAGCCCAATTCTGAGTTAGACCTTGGTTTAACAAATGAATACGTCAGATACGCTTTAAGATTGGTTTTCTACGCAAAATTCTTTATTTCGCTGCTACTGCTGCTGCTGAGACATTTCCTAATTGTTTTATTTATTCGGCCTCTGTTTTAGCACCTACCACTACGAAGATATTGAAACAGTTAATAGAAGAACACAGTCGATCGTCTCCGAGTGGGATCGACTTGGTGAAATTTCTTCGGTTCGCAGGACGGAAATCGATGTACGTGTTCTGCTTGCCCTTCCGTTCGTCTACTGGCCAGTCTTGTGGTCTTTTGTGCACAATTATCCCTCGCAGCTTTATGTATTGCCACAGGATCGGTTGATCGTTAATGGTTCAAGTTAGCAGAAGGTGCCTCCCTGTCACAGAATGCCGGGTTTTCTTGGCATGGATGGTCATCGTGGTCCACTGGTATTGAAGTTAACAGGCGAGCGAATACTCGTCAAGAATCCTAGGAGATTACATAGCTGCCATCGTTTGGCGGAAATCTCCTCCTTTTGGGTTGGTTTTACCAGGCCTCCTCTTCAGAAGGTCGAACTTTTAGCAGACCTTCGTTAAGTGAACTTTGTACCCGGTGGTGCCTCGCGATCACAGTTGGCAAGCAGCCGTGCGTTCACATTCATGTCATGTTTTCCTTCTTAGCCCCACGGATTGAGGATCTTTCAGACGGGCGAATACTGGAAGCCTTTTCAAGCCAATAGAAGTATACTGCATGCATGTATGGTCACTCTCAATATATCTGAGACCCCACTTTTGGGTATCGAAGCACGCATTGCTATTTATGTGTTTTAGGACGCCACGATCACAAAAATTGTCGAGGAGGAACCCAAAACTCTCAAAGCATAAGACTGTACGTCTAAAATCGGTGCCGCGACCAATCCTCAAGCACTACAGTTTCCATCCGTTGTCCAACGGATTTGTGGTTCGCATCTAAAAAGCTAAGATCTAAAACAGAGAGAATAAGTTTGGTCAAGCCAGTTGTGGACCGTCATTAATTTGAAATCACAAGGTGCTTAACATTTTGGAGCAAAAATATATTGTGGGGCTTTTCTTCCTTATTCTACTGATGGTGACTTGAACTCCAACCGTGAATTTCTCGAATGAATTATTTAGGTAATTTAGTTCTGAGTCTACTGGTTTGCCGGCCAAATAAATGTCACGTCTTCTGGTTCAAGACTTGCCTCCGACACCAGCTAATCTGATTTTCCCAAAAAAATTTCTCAGAGAGGGAACATTTTCCACCCCGGTTATAGAGAACTGTGTCCTTAAATTGTTACGTCTGTTTTACATTTTCGTAGTAGTTCAGCCTTAGTTGGATCATTCCCGGCGCCCTCAATAGGTCCAGCTTACGAAGTTTTGATACGAACATGTAAACCTGAAAACAAGGCAATCACAGCAACCATGCATTCCTCCGTATTTTGCATCTGTTAGATGTAAAACTTCCTTTATCTCCTCTCCTTTCAGAAAAGACTAGATGTGCTGGAAAAAATCGACAGCCTCCAACAGTCGTACGCACGGCGAGTGGCTGTAAGTAGAACTTGAAAATCGGAGACTGCCTTGCTAGAAGACTTTATTTATATATAATTGTATACTGCCTAGACAAGAGGCATTTCGTTCTGGTCTGCCAACCCTCACAGTTCGTTTGGCTATACTTTGTCGTTAAGAACCCGGGTTTTCCAACGAACTTTCAGTGTCAGTAGGTGCCTGTTATTGCAATGAAAGATCGGGAATGTCCATTGCCTATAATGCAACTTTGGTTGGGGTAATAAATTACCCTGGTGGAACCTTCAGACATAAACTATCCAGTTGCCATGCCTAGTGTCATGGTGCGCTATGGAAAGTTATGTATAAAATGTAATGAAAATACCGGACATCGCCAAATCCGATCTAATTTTTCCTTGTCGAAGCAGTTAACTACTTGAGAGTAACCCGTTTTATAACCCGTTTTTGTGATAGCCAGTTGAATACTGCCGAAACTACATCTGAACGCACAAGCGAAAATTGCTTTGATTATACACCAGATGGTGTATCTCATTGATATTGATTTTTCTTCATGTACATTGGTAACCATTCGCCCTCCCCTTATCCGTCTTCAAAATAATTTTTCTGATGATACGCTCATATTGGGAAGATAATACATTTGTTTTCTGCTTCGTCTCTCAGCCTTTCCATAACTGGCTAGAACAAGCACAAGAAGACCTACAGGACACCTTCATCACCGATCGCGTGGAAGAAGTTTCTGTAAGAATACATCATCTTTCTTTGTTTGGGCCGATGCTGCTAATTCATAATAAACAATTGTGTTAGTTGGAATACCGTATCAACCGTCTGGCCTAGCGTTCCGGCCTAAAATAGTCCGTCAGTTGTTGTATATAGCACTTCTTTTGCTGTACCTGCTACTTCCATACCTAAGTTACTGACCCCGGCGTTTTGAGCCCCATGTCTCTGTGTAAGGGATAGGGTTAGCACAAAAGGAGCTCATATCGTAGACTCTACTCGAAGTTCAGCCTACCATACTGGTCAACCAAACTTCCCGAATCATTATACACCAACTAAATCAACTTCTTGAAGAAATGAACACGAATGATTTCGGACTTTGCCAGCTGAACGCAACGCTGTGGAACCCCTTTTGTATGACCTATTAAGAACATCTCTGTACCTTCATTCCATTGGTTTTAGCGGCAGGCTGCTCTGTAAAACTGCGTTTGTCTAAATAGAAGCTCCAGTTGGAATTAGCAATTCCGAGAAACGCAGTTAATTGAGACATCCGACGCTGTATAGATTTCTGCCGAGTCGCTACACAAGAAAGCCTTACCATTTTCATTATCTTGATGCGGAATGCCTAACGGAATGAAAAGTGCGGACTTCACTAAACATCTGTTTTGGGGAATTTTTTCTAAATGGGGAAATATCGTGGATTTTGTCCTTTGACTTGTAGCTTTCTAGAGATATTTACTTGAAAAAATGTGATTGATTGGTAGAGTTGGCTGAGCCTTTTTAGGATAACTAGAAGACATGTCTTTCAGGACCAATATCATTCTGATGGATTTCATAAAAAAGACCCTCTTATAGTAGTCATGACTTTGCCTTCAAAAAAAGCGTGCGAGCCAAAAAACAAGCTTACTATCCCCTAATCTTTGCGATTCTTTCTAATAAAGCTAATTGGTATTTTGTATAGGAATAAATTATGCGCGTTATTTTAATCGTTTACATCTTAACGATAGATCAATGCTGGACAAAAACAGACAATATAGACGACGAATAAATGCACTTTTGCGATATATTAAATAATCCAGCTCCCATGTTACACGTAAATGATCATCCTTTCATGCTAAGAATCTAAAAGTCTATTAGTAAATACCTCCTAGTGTGGCATCAACAGGCAAGCAATGCGTTTTATGAGTTCAACCTGATTGTCCCCTGACTGATTTTGAGAAGTTTCAAGTCAGGATGAGGATCTAAAGATGGATGAGATTGCAAATTGCTAGCACAGCCATTTTTTACATCTACAGTGCCTGTCCGATCTGCGATCACAGAGGCATTCAAATGATTAGCTAACCCACCACACTGTTCGGTATTTGACGATGGGTGCGTTAAGCTTGTCAAGGCTGTGAGCTTTAACCTATTTCTGTCGCTGAAGGCATTATACAATGCTTTGGCAGCTACAGTTTTTTTGCATAATCTTTCACCTTTGCAAAACACGTGTCCAAAACTCCTCGCAACCCCTGCCAAGTACAGCTGTAATAGCGAGAATGGCACTATCGTCACCTGTTCTGCCAGCTAGGCAGGCCTCGCTCCTGTTTAATAACGAGTGCTCGCATATGGCTCACACGGATTAGAGTAAAAAGAGCTCCCGATGATTTTGATGGTTTTACTGTACTTATTGATCCGCCTTGCAGCAACTCATCGCTGGACATGATGCATTCAAGAGAACCTTGCCAGCCGCTGAAAAGGAACTAAACGATATGAGCCGAGAGGCCAGCGAAGTTCAAAACCTTGTCCAGGAGAACAACTTGCCTCATGAGGTTGCCGTCAATCCGTACACAATGGTCAGTCACGAGGTATGTTAAGCACAAAGCGATTCCGAAACCTCTGCCAGTGATAAATTGCTTGCTTCCGCAAATATGTTTTATGTTTTCTTCTCCTCTTTCAACACCTCACCAGCAACGTATGCCCATACAAAGTTCTCAAGAAGTCGCTGTAATTATAGTTTTTAAATTTCATAAAGCAACCCGCAGACTTCAAAAGTTGGGGAAATTTACGGGCTCGAAAATTTGCGCTGTAAAAGTTTTGTCTAGATTGTCATCTACAAAAGCACCAGCGGTCACTACCGGAAGATTTTGTCGGTTCTCCGCCCATAGGATTCGCGACTTTTGACTGTTGATGGAATCCCCGTTAAAAAAGGAGAGTCGCACAATTTAAGTTCGGCTTTGACAAAACTCGTTGAAAGTAGCTACCAAGGTTTTTATACAATACATAGGTCATTAAGCAAGAAAGAGCCCCACTTAGGATAACACGTTAACTTACATTCGTTCGTATCACAGTTTTATTTTTGTTACGGTGGACATGGACATATCCAGGTAGAGCGATCTGGACTCTGAAGGTGCGTTTACAGTACGAAAAGTTGGATGAGACTAGTCAGAATGGCCAGTATCTCTTGGTTTAACGCTGATGTTGATTTTGTTGGTGACACTGTGGTGGATGCAAGAGCGCCTAGCAAGTCTAGTGTGGACCCCGAATGTGGTCCGTTGGCGACGGGTTCGGCGTTGTTTACCCTGGTAAGACAGCGTTGTCTTTTCGCCCTCTTCCCTTTTTGAGGCGATCTCTCGCCTTCTGCATCTCTGAATCTCTGCCTCAACTCCAGAGTGAAGGCTACAAACCGTGACAGTTTGTGTGATCTTGGGACAGCCTATCGCGGGTCGCGATGCCAAACTTCGTCTTCGGATCCGGTTCAGATCCTACGAAGTCCATTTCGTCGGACAGATTGGTAGGCAATTGCAACTCTACACGAATGACAGTTCGACTGTCGGGTGAGACGATGTCCACCGTGTATTTCACAGGATGGTGAGGGCAGGCACGGTCACTAGCGCGTGAGAGCGGACCTGTGCAGCATTCAGCGCACTCTCTCACACTCCCTAACTTGGGTCCGGTGTCAAGACATCGTCAAGAAGACGGAGATGGGAGAGGGTGCAGATGGCTGGCACGGCCGGACCCGCACCTAGACGTACCACCACACCCCTTGGCCCATAAAAAATACACTTGACCAGGATTTCAGCCTACAACAAAAATGGATCAGAAAGAGAAGAGGATGACACAATTAACTGAGCAACCCTGTACATGGCCTGTGTACCCAGCGGGAGTGCGGGCGCATCTTTAGACTGGGAACCAGATGCCAGAGAACCTCCAGTGCACATCCGACTGTAAGGACCATGGTTTGCTGAATCATGGCAGACGTACGTAATCCATACGGATAAGCATGGGAGGACGGTATAAAGTAGGAACCCTTTGCATCCTATGACAGAACAGTGCACAAATGTGAGGAACATTTTCGTTTTCCAAGGACACTAATATTCTACCTCGAAGGGGTGATAGTACGGTCCGAAAGACATTGGACATCTGACCCACGGATGCAAAAGTAATCAAACATTGTCTGGCCGGCCCCATACCGTGACAGTCCTTTCAACAGATGGCAAGACTTTTGAAACACTATCAGAAACGATAAACTGTCGTTTTGGTCGGAAACGATTGCATAAGCGAAGTCGCAATACTGGCTGGCACGCTGCATACTGCCAGATATTCCATGCGTGCGAAGATGCCGGTTTTGAATGGGCATCTTTCCTGCCATTGTCAAAGTTACACGCTCAAAAAGATTGGTTTGTTTGTGCGCATAAGGCTAGTCGTACCTTATTGCAGAAATGCGCAGGAAATTCACTCTCTGCTCATTTTTGGGAAGATTGGGTCCCATTCGAATTTTCTGCTCAAAAGATGGCTTTTTGGTTTTGAAGTAATTTATCAATCCTGTATTATTTTAAATTTAATTTGTTATTACATTTGCGTAGGCTCTGCACAACGGTAACTCCTGTATCACTTCACGTTGCCAGGAAGAAGCCTCCTGGTGCTCATAAATTTCTTCGTCAAATGTCAATCACAACACATGCTTTGAAGGGAGCGTTAGTAATCGTACAGACACTGATACGGGAAAAACCACTCCACCGTCTCAAAATGTTTCGATAGTTGCAGCCTATTTTTGAACTAACGAAACTACGCCTTCAAATTAAACTTTTGGGCAATATGTGACTTCTATACATTAAGTGCGGAATATAGATTTCGCTTGTTTCCTTTCAATAAAATATGCCTGAATTTAAACAAACATTTAAAAATTGGCGGGAAAACGTGCTTGTTATTTAGACAGTCGTTTCGAACTATGTGATTTTCCAGGCGACCGGTAGGATGCGTATTCAAAAACCAGCATCTTCACCTAAGTGGGATACTTCGGGAGTTTGTCGCATAGTTAGTCAGCACTGTAACCTTCTCTTTAAGTCAAACCGTATTTCAGACTTTGAGTTAATTTTTCCCAGGTCTCGGCACCTGCAGAGAAGGGGGAAGGCAGAACGCACTTGCGCTTACGGTTGCTTTGAACTCTGACCTTTATTGAGCAATGATAATCGATAATAGCCTACATCTGTCCACCGTGCACCCGTAAGCGACCCTATGTAGAGCGTCGCAACAGGTGGCAAGAGAGAAATCGCAACATTATAACCTCACTACTCACTGCCACATAGAACCGGGTTACTAAACAAGAGATCGCCTCTTCTTCTCAATGACAGCTCTAAAAGGCTACCTTTCCGCTTATCTTCCAAACGTAGGATTTCCACGCTCTATGCATCATCATACATCCCAACTGAACAAAACCTCTGAGCCATATTTCGGTCGGTCCGATCTTTTAAAGCTAGACGCGTGAGTAAACTGAAGATTTTCTCGATAGGATTGGAGAACGTGGCACACGCAGGCAAGGAGTTACGATTTGTCCCTGGCTGCCGTACAAGTCAGTGAGCATTGAACTACAGTGCTTTGAGTGCTTGTCCTACTTTTGGACTATTTCGATGGCGTGATTATGTGAATGCAGGAGGTAAATAAGATAGGCCCAGATGCCTCCTACAGGAATATACGAAAACTAATACTCAGACGATTTTCCTTTTTATGGCATATATTTTAAGACTGTGGTTTCAGTGTTAAATCAACACTAGCGGTATATCGAAAACAATGCAAGACCTGTCGTGGGAATGCTTCAGAGAAGTTTTCGTAAAAGTTTATTCACCTTTCACATCTAATTATTACTTCTAGACAACTGTAAATATGAGCTATTTTGCACCTAACTTAATTTATTTGTTGCTGGGCTTCCTTCGTATTTCAGAGGATTAAAAAGTCCCATTAGATCCACCATCATCGCTTGAAGACCTCAGTGGTGTAACCAATAAGAACAAAAGAGACCGGGTTAGTCAATCAGAACTTGTTTTCTATCGTCAGCCAATCACCGTCTGCCTCGCCAGAGAAATGAGTTCCGGTTCACCTAGACTTTGAGATTAGCGCTTGACCAGTCTAGTTACGGGCTCCCGTTTTTTAGTTCGCCAATGCAGCCTTCTTTGAGGGCGGAGCGCAGGCATTGTGTTCTGCCTAGAGCTCCGGACGAGAACAGCGAATAGTAGTATGAATGAGGCATTAGTGGAAACGAAAATAGCGGGTAGAGGCGCCATCTTTGGCTTATTTGCGCGCGTCAGCCGTTTATGACCAAAGTGCACTTGCTCTTTTAGCCCAACACTACTATTTGAGCCACAGTCTCATTCAAAGTGCCTTTTTTGTCTCCCAAACGATAAAGAAACAGACTACTATAATTCCCCCAGTCTGCTTAAAGACACCAATCATCTGTCTCCGGTGGAGCCTAAACATTCCAGTCGAGGGACGCTTCCTGCGCAAGGAAGCCTCCTGGCAAAAGTTCATATATTTGTGGTTATCTCGGGGGCTGGGCATCGGGGCATCCGAAGTTGCATTAGTGACAACCAGACAGTCTGATCATCCACTGAAAAGGTCTCTAATTAAGTCCTCCTAGTTTCTGTTGCCTATTTAGAGATTTTGGGGCAATGACACTTCAACCGTCGCGAACGACGGTGTCCACCATGTGTCCCACGGAGTGAGCACGGAAGGGTGACTTTCGTGTGAGACAGACATTTGCAAGCATCTGCTGCAACCTCCCCTCCCTCACCCACCTGGGCTCCGATGGTAAGACAATGTCCGGACGATTTGAGGAGCGCTCAGACGCAGTGGTTGATAAAGCCAGACAGCCTGTCAATGCTTATTACACACGACCGGGTTTGGATCTCACATGTTTGAGAGTGCCATAAAGGCCACAGGCTTCTAGTCACGAAATTAGGAAGAGAGTTGCACTGTTCACAATGTATCAACCACACTCTCAGCAATCCTGCTTTCTGGACTGGTGTCAATCGCTGAGTTACGGATCGTGTTCAGCCGCATGACACTGAGACTATGAGCGTCAAGCCTTCTAAGTAAGTTATATGAAAACCCCAATGCAGTTTAAAAAAGTGGACCGAAATACGAGTTTCTTTAGCTAACTGCAAGAATGCCAAAAGTTGTTAATCTTAAAAGATGTTGGCCTATTTTCGTATATTTTCCTTCTAGACCCTTCATGATAGGTGGGGTCAGGTGATGCAACTAGTACCTCTCCGCGACGCCGCCCTGGAGGAGGAACTAGCCCGACAGCAGCTTCACGAACGCTTGCGTCAGCAGTTCACCACGCAGGCCAACAAGCTGGGTCCCTGGCTGGAGCGCAGCCTGGACAGCCTGTATGCAGCCCAAACAACCCAAAGCCAGCAGCCCCTGGAACAGCAGTTGGTCCAGTTCCGTAAGATGGACGAGGAAATCCAGAAGTTGCGCCCTCTCATTGCCGACATGGAACGCTGCCACGAGGTGAGCTAGCTCACGCATCCCAAGTCAGGAGTCACGCTCGCGTATATCCAAAAAGAAAGTGAAGTAGAAGGCCAGTTGACTAACATAAAGTAGGTGGACTAACTCATGAAATGTCAACAGAAATTCCGAAATGAGTTTCCGTTTCGAAAAGATTAATTGAGTAGGGTTGTAAAACCAATCATCGTACAGCATAATTCTATAATAATTCCGTTACCCCAGGACGCCGGCTTTCAAACAAGCATCTCTGCGACTGCATCCATAAACTATATTCCGAGAAAATGACTACTTGAGTAGCATGCATTTTTTCCTTGATTTTCGATTCCCTTAAAGATTCAATCATACTTCATAGGCAACATAAATAAAGGTATTCATTTTTTGTTCATTCGGTAGAAAAAGACGTCTTCTTTCACTTTTACACTCGAAGAAAGGATATACTTAGGTTATAAAAAGGGTTTCTAATTGTGAGATTTTTTAATACTGTGAAATAGCCCTTCATAAAACGTCATGTCTCTGCACTTACCAATGTGGTTTTTAAAGTTAACAACGTGGCTCAAATTATACCAAATTATACCTTTCTTTCGAATGTACAATTGAAAGAAGACGTCTTTTTCTACCGAATGAGCGAAAAACGAATACTTTTACTTCTGTTTTTCATGAAATATAATTGAATCTTTAGGGGCACCGAAAATCAGTGAACAAATGCATGCTACGTAAGTAGTCATTTTTTACGGAGTATGGCTTTTGGATGTGGCCGAAAAGACGTTGGTTTGAAAGCCGGTGTCCTGGGGTAAATGAATTATTATAGAATTATGCCTCACGATGATTAATTTTACAACCCTACTTGATTAATCTTTTCCAAAAGAAAACGCATTTCGAAATTTCTTTTGAGATTTCATGAGTTAGCCCACTTGCTGTGCATACGTTTTCGATAGATTTAGAGCACTGTAGTGAGAAAAAATAGCGATTTTAGTAAAGCTTGTCAGTTTGGTCAGGTTCCTACACCCACCGTGGTTCACTGGCAAGGCAGGATCAAAGCAACTAAAAATGGGAACGGCGCAGTGGCTGACATGGCAAAGCCTACGCCTCCGCGTGCCACATTCATTCTGGTGCCTGGAGAAACTGGAATCAGACCTCAATACGGCAGATCTTGTCTAATTTGAAGAGCTGTCCTAAGACTACAAGAGGCAGAAGTCCTTGCGGACTCACTGTCAATTGTAAGGATGACTGAGTTCGCCCACTAGTTGGTAAGGTTTCAATCTAGCATGTCCAGCTAGTCAGTATCCTTTAAAATTTCTCCCTTTTTACTGGTTCTTTCGCACCGTGTATACGTTGCCAGGTAGACTGTGCGAATTGGGGGAATAAGACTATTTGCTTAACTGCTACGAAAATAGGAGTTAAAACTGTCGAAGGGCTGAACCCTTTTTAGCGTCTTCGGGCTCTAAGCACAATGCTGTTTCGTTATGCTTTTATTTGGCAGCGAGCCTCTACGTTTGAAAGTCGGATATTCGCTTTTTCCATTATTCTACCTAGGAACTCCAAGCTAATGATGTCTACACGGTACCGTACACCCCTTACACCGCTGACACCCTTCGCATGGGTTGGGAGCAATTAATGACCAACGTGAAGCGAGCTATCAACGAAGTGGAGGTGCAGATCATGGTGCGAGATGCCAGAGGTGTGAGCGAGGCCCAACTGAGTGACTTTCGTCGCTGTTTCAACCATTTCGACAAGCGCCGTCTTCGGCGCCTCGAAGCTTCGGAGTTCAAGGCCTGTTTGGTCTCCCTCGGGTTTAATATTCCCAACACCCCGGAGGTGAGGCATTTTTTGTTTTCTTTCATTCATCTTTCTCGCGTCACCATTGGCTTAGGTTGTTATAGCCTACGGAAGGTGATCCAATTCACGAGCCAGTTGTTTCGATCAGAAAAAAATCCCTATGTAGGGGGCGCAATATTGATTAACATGTAATATGATCCCAAGGGATTTCATACATTTCCGGATTCTGACTTTTCAATGCGGTCTTATCGGCCTTCTGCGAAGATAGCACTTGCACAACACGGCAACTGAAGTAGTGTGGTCATCAGTTAAGAAAGCCGGTTTGTTTGTTGCCTGATATCCTATGCACCAGTGGTCTGTATTTTCCGAAAATAATTCCTGCAACCATATCTGTAGTTCCGACATGTAAAAATGTCTATTTAAACTGTATGATCTTTCAAACATTTTGCTTTACCATCGGTGGTCAGTGACGCGTAATTGTTACGAAGACATTTTTAGTAAGGCTTCAATAATTCGACCACAGTACTTTGAAGTCAGTCTTCAAAAAATATTTACCGATATGTCCGATAGCTACACATTACTAAGAAGTATTTAGTGAATCTTATGTGTGGGTGCCAGCAATCTTACCAACTAGGTTCTCTTTTCGAAAGAGACCCCTTCTTTGGTTGTTAATACATTTTAGTTGGACATTTTTAAGATCGAGAATCAGATTATTTCTGTCCAACTACTGTATTGTTGAATACTTCTTCGCAGCATGATATCAATTT
>CACRXP010000018.1:2429215-2447797 GCA_902702965.1 Spirometra erinaceieuropaei | reverse complement strand
AAAGCCCTTATCAGTAGCTCGTGTCCATTCCTCGTGCAAGCAAATAACATTCGTTAGGCAGGACCGTCCTGGACGAAAGCCGTGTTGGGCATCATAAAATTTTGTATTCTGTTCCAGGTATTTCATCAAGTGTCTTTTGATAATGCGTTCCGTTATGGTACACGCGCTGCAAGTAAGTCTGATAAGTTCCGCAGTGAGGTCTTGCGCCTCCTTAAGGATCGCAGAAATGAGTGCGCACTTCCATTCTTCCGGGAGCTCGCCGTCTTCAAATGACTTTTGAAATATTGCGGATGAGGTTTTGCCCAGATCATTAGCAAGTTCACCAAGTTCTAGTGCGGGAATTCCATCTAGGCCAGGCGATTTTGCGGGTTTCAGCCGGAGTAGGTCGGCCCTTACTATGGTCGATGAAAAGAGTGTTTCCTCGGCTTAAGAGGGTAGGGCGGGTGTATGAGGGGAAGGGTACTGGGAGGAGAGGTTGGTTTGCAAACGGATGGACAGGCAAATATAGAACTAGGTTCTAGGGTGAAGACGGACTGAAAGAATTCGGAAAGGAGGGACGCTTTAACCTGGTCATCAGTCTCCGCACTTTTATCTGAAGACCTAAGGGCAGGGATTGGCTCCTGAGTCCTTTTAGTACTTCGTATATAACCATAGAGAATTTTCGGATGCTGAATCGAATTTCGGAGTATGTTCAGTTCAAACTTCCTTGGCAGCTTTGAGGC
This sequence comes from Spirometra erinaceieuropaei, assembly GCA_902702965.1. Classification (NCBI taxonomy): domain Eukaryota; kingdom Metazoa; phylum Platyhelminthes; class Cestoda; order Diphyllobothriidea; family Diphyllobothriidae; genus Spirometra; species Spirometra erinaceieuropaei. Next base: position 2,447,075 of record CACRXP010000018.1, on the reverse strand, counting down.
CTAACTTTTGCAAACGTTTCGTTGCCGCTTATATTTCTGCAAGTGTTCTTCGGAGCCAGTTAGTCTGTAACGCCTCCACAGGCGATTCCTTTTTCTGAAAGAGGCCTTCAAGTCCGGGTTTATCCATTTTGAGCGTTTTGTGATTGTCTCCCTTCTGAGAGGACAGTTGGAATAAACAATCTCTTTCAATAAGGAACCGAAAGTATTCGACTTGTCGTTTGCTTGACCATGCAGTTCTGTCTCCCATGATACAGCTGTCGCTTTCCTCCTCATGAGAAAATAGTTCCCTTTCCAAATGTTCCTCTCCCACCTCTCGGATTGATCGGATTTGGAAAACAGTGAGTACTCGAAGTAGAGTCTGATGTGGTCGCTTGACCCTAATGGCGGTCGGTCCTGCAGGTCTAACACATTTTCCTCCTCTCCGGTAAATATAAGATCAAGGCAGTTAGACTGCTGTCCTTCCCTAACCAGTGTTCCAAAGGTAACATTCTGGCAGAGAAGTTTTTCCGTTGCCCATTGTAGTAGTTTGTAATTAAAGCTATCTTGCGGCCCTTGTGCAGTCAACGTTAGCCTATCAATGCCAGGAGCGTTAACATCCCCAACTATAAGGACATCTTTCTTCTCGCTAGCTTGGTACAGTTCGGATATGAGCATGAGATCTTGGTCAGAAGTATGGTTAGGTGAACGGTACACCACCGAAAGCGTCAATGATCGGACATTCTCAGCAGATATGCTAACGCTAAGCAGTTCTACATCTCGTACCGGGCTATGTACATCGGCCATAGCGGTCAGCTCGCAAGTGACATAAATTAGGACTCCTTCTACTAGGCTTAGTCTATCTCTCCTGAATTGATGATATCCTCTAAGTGATATTTCTGAATCTGCGATTTCTTCTGTAAGCCAAGTTTCTGTGAATGCCATAATGTCTGGCTTAGTTTCATCAACCAAGTTTCTTAGTTCGTCTAGTTTGTTGAAGAGGCTTTGCACATTTCCGGTAATAACCTTCAATGACTGGTTCGTTGGAGAGGCCCGGCCTTCATTGTGATGGGTACTGAGCACAGGAAAGACCCCTTTGTCTGGACTACTTTTCCATCTTTGCTCTTCAGTCCTTTCTCTCCTCTGCCAATTCTCTCCTTCAATTCTGATCTCATTTCTCTCATTTTCAGTCTTTCCCTCGGTTCGTAGTCCGTTTGAAAAAACACTTCCTTGTTGCTATCTTCTCTAACAGACGACTATTAGCCCAGAGTTTGCAGACTATCAGGCGGTTAAAAATGTTTACTAGGAGGTGTGTAGGTCATGAAACCTACCCAACCGTGTTAGGAATAATAATATATTGTTTGAGGAAGAATAAGGTGGATGAGGCAGGGAGAATGTGTGTTGTTTATTTGGCCTGTTGCGGTGAAGAAGACACGGACGCAAAAAAATATCTATGGTAGTAGGCCCATTATCGCTGAAACTGGATTCGCCAATGAGGTGACCTAACTAGACCAGTAAGACAGTGGTAACAGTGGCTATTACATTTATTAAGGTTGATAGGGAGCTAATGAGATATCCTGAGTAGGCATGTCATTGTGGATAAAATTCCCCTGCTACTTGCGTTTATCTCCCTCTACATGGGCCGCGACATGAGGGCGCAGAGAGTAGAACTTTCTTCCGACTTTAGATACGGCTATAATCTTAAAAGTAAGGGTGAACATACGTGCAGCATGTTCCTGCTTCAGCGACAAAGAGATATCGACTTATGGACTTTCTTTTTACCAGTGAATTACAGTTATATAAACTGCTAATGGTTGGTCGTTGGAGACTTTCATATTTATACATACCTGACAGACCGAATTTCTGACTGCTCGGGAAGAATCATTTAATTCATGGATCACCCTTCATCTCAACTAGCCTGAACCTCCGTTTTGTTTTACTTTGCTTCACTCGACTTAGTGGCCAGGTCCGAGACTGTCTGCGCGTCGTTTGCTGGTCGTCGACTGTTACGTCTACCTCTCCCCGTTTTACTTCGCAGGTCGTTTTTTTGTGTTCTCTGTGCTTTGCCCCATTCGAGTCTTCATTTTGTTCGCCGTGTGAATGCCCGAATGACAACCCCGATGAATTTCAGAGACAGCCCCGATAAACGTCCTCTGGCGATCATTTCCTATTCTCCACAGGGAGCCCTCTTTCGAGTCTCTTCCTCTTAACTGACAACTAGTTTGACTACACTGTGCGCATCTCTCCAAAATCTGCCACGTATACTCTGCAGCGCCGCATATTTCAGCAGTCCGAATAATGTTTACTTGCCACGCAGCATATTTTAGTTCTACAAGTTTAGCCGGCTTTCCCACTCACATAGGGCGGTCGTCAGCGTCCTTATACTTCACATGCTTCCCTATGCTCGGGCTGCGTACTGTAAGACAACACCTTCTTTCCCCAGCTGGTCTCGTTTTTCTAGTGCGATATTGGGAAGCCAAGTTTTTTCGCAGATTAAATTTGTGGCAAGTTCGACTTAGCTGGCGCGTGCAACAAATATAAAGCTTTTCGGGCCATCGTACTCGAGAGCCGTAACGCGCGTCGATGTAGTTTAAACCGCCTTTGCTTCCCCTGTGGTCCTCAGTCATCATTGCACTTGCAAGGGCTTTATGTTTCACACAGGTGATGCGGTCTATTGCATCCCGGGGTTTCGACTGACATATTGATGCCGACTTAGAAGTTGGAAAATCAACTTTCCACTTTACTTCTTTAGAAGATGGGCTCCATGTTCAGTCGCATATTTGACCGCCTTTTCGGCAAAAAGGAGATGAGAATTCTCATGGTGGGCTTGGACGCCGCAGGCAAGACAACCATTCTCTACAAGTTGAAACTGGGTGAAATCGTCACGACCATTCCGACTATTGGATTTAACGTTGAAACGGTGGAGTACAAAAATGTCAATTTCACGGTGTGGGATGTTGGTGGTCAAGATAGGATCCGCCCCCTATGGCGCCACTATTTCCAAAACACCCAAGGTAACAGTGATCATTTCCTACTATGGTTTAGGCCTCATATTTGTCGTCGACAGCAATGATCGCGAACGAATAGACGAGGCTCGCGACGAACTTAACCGCATGTTGAGCGAAGACGAGTTGCGTGATGCCGTTTTGTTAGTATTTGCTAACAAACAGGTATGTGTGAGTTCTTTGGTATTTCCCTCTCTCTCCTAGGATTTGCCAAATGCGATGCAAGCCTGTGAGGTAACTCAGAGACTCGGCCTCTCCAGTCTTCACGGACGTCAATGGTACATGCAAGCTACATGCGCCACGGCGGGTACTGGTCTCTACGAAGGCTTGGACTGGTTGAGCAACACCCTTTCATCTGCCAAGCGATAAACTTTCACTTTTGGCTAGCACTCATTTTACTGTGGTTTTGCACATCTTGAAGCATCTTCTGTGACCCGGCTCAAGAGTCCTGGACACTGGCGTTAGGTCTGAATCCGAGCTGTGTCTGTTACTTCAACACTGTTGTTATCATTATTTGATTTCCCTTTCACCCTACTTTCTTAGCCGTTTGCTTTTGACTACTCATTGCGGATGGTGTGTATTTTTTGTGAATGCAATGATTCCCTATCGTGACATAATGTTGGATATGCGTTGTCTGGATTTTGTGCACCTCGGTCCTGTTCATCTCCACCTACATCCAACGCAGTCCTTGGAAACCGCGTTTTCCCGTTTTTTTGACAGGCGGAAATCCTAGCCGTGGCAACCTGGTATCTTGGTTAAATACCCACTGGATTATCCTTTGTGGGATAAAACCCCACAGAAGCGGGTCTTACTGTGACGGATTTCACGCCTGCCATGTTCTTTTTGTGTAATTCTTTTTGGGGTCTGATTGTCCTTGGTAGCTGCCACAGGATGTCACTATACATTCTAATCGATGTTTTCGTCACACCTTGAGGTGGCTTTGGTCGACTTATGTCATTAACTCAATCGTGACAGGTTTTGCCATCCTCAGTGGTAATATCTCAGAGTTTTCCTATACGAGCGGTCTTCCGCAGCCGTTCGATTGTTGTTTTTCTTTCCAGTGCTGTTTCCCCTTGCGCTCTGACTCGCGGTATTTATGCGCAAGGCACGGGCGTCAACGACCAACTCGATGGCAGTCCCGACTCGGCGTTTAATGATGCCTGATCTGCCAGTTTGACGGACAGCGACATTAATGCTTCGGGAAGCATTTTGGGGTATTTTGTGTCGCGCATATCTCCTAATGCGCGCTCACAGAGTTAAAATAAAAGTCAAGTAGTATGCAAGCTAGAATTTCTGGAAAAACAATGAACTGCATAGCATAATAGGACATTTAGGCTACATAGATCATAATTTGAACGCTGACGTAGCTCAACGATGACTTTACTTAACTGAAATGCGCTTCCACAGCGTTATGGCATCGGGCAGTGAGAACTGCTTCCAATCCTGGTGAAGCCACGCCATTGGTAACTGTGTCCGAGATTACAGCGAAATCTCTCTGGATGGTTATCCGGAGGGCTAACCTACTCGCCGGCAGTTGACGTCGCCGAAGACTGCTTATGCGTCTGATGTCAGTCCGTGGCATCTCTACAGCGGGAAAACGCTGTACAGATTGTGAAGGCTCTTCAATTTCGCCTGGTTGTTGGAATGTTACAAATACCCCCTTACAAGCTCTCTAAGTCACTTAGTCGCTTTGCACATCAACAGTGGTCACATTCAAAGCTGAGGCGGTCACATATTTATCGGATTACTGGACCATCTGTGTACGGGGAGGCTGTATGGGGGTTTGGATGTGAAACGGTCTAATTTGTTTGCCCTGACTATCGGAAATGCCCACGGTGGACTAGTAGCCTTAATGTTAGACACGACATCCCCGCAGAAGCGCTCTGGCCGGCTTTGACTTCTTAGCGGCTGCCCAGTTTTACGGAGTCTCGCCGTCCGATTATAATTGTGACTGCGACCCGCTGTCTTCGGTAAGGCATTAAGGACGCCGAAGAAGCAAAGCGCCTGGTGAGGACTGCCGGAGGAAATTTACACGCTAGTAGCTGACTGTTACCAGTTACAATGAGTTCTCACTAAAAGTTGAGGGACAGATGCTGTCCCCTTGCACCTGGACGACTGTGATTACACCAGTTTTTGAGGTGGACGAGAGGTTTGCGTGTTAGAATTGCAGTGATGTGCTTTTTTGATGTCCTAAAACCTCTGCTGTCGTTTCCTTCAATCAATTCTGGTTGTATCGGCAAGTGTGGTCAGGTAATAATGTAGGTTTCAGCCCTAATAGGAATGTTTCATTGAACCTCCGAAAACCAGTCCCGCTGTCAACAGCCCACCTCCGCCCTTGACTCCACCGCGGCTCCATGACATACCATTGAAAGTACTTCGGCATATTTTCGTGGTGGCGAAAGACGATGGAGCTCTAGAGATACTGGACGGCTTCCGCCAACATAGGTCAGGGTTTTCGTGGACCGAGCACGGTAAGGATGGGCGGCTATCGGATCAACCAGATGTGTAGGCCACCTTCTTAACTTCGTCAGAACATCTGGACGTAGCGTGAGACTAGCCCTGAAGACCGGGCATCGAGTATATAAGATTTAAGGACAACCGCTACATACTGATGGCAAATGTATTAAATGCACTCGAAATAATCGATCGTCTTGACATGCTTAGTCCGCATCCATTGGCGTATTGCATTTGTTCTTAGCCTTAAGGCCGCAGATAATTGATGAGCTAAAACCGGTATTGCCGTGTTTAGCCATATCGGTGCTTTTCTCCCTGAGTTTTCTGTGGGCTGATCCACAGTCACATCTTGAAGATGAGTAAGTGTTGCTCATCCGGTCTTTGACACCGCTAATGCGTCAAAACCGGCTTGCCGCCTTACGGTTACATAGTGCAGTAGCTGTAAGTGGCCCGGGCTGAGATTCATTCGTGTTGTCTTCTAGCGGGTGACCTGCGGGTCCTCGTAGCATCTGTCTTTTACGTCACCAGGATCTTTGGTTTTCGGGGCGCAGACGCTAATGGTGGCGAATTTCCTTTCGCGGGGTGGTAGCCGCATCGAGATGGGACGCTCACTGCCATCGTGGGACAGGGCAGCTTCTTGATAGTTCCGATTTTTATGATGAATTCGGCAAGGATAATTCGTTGCAAGCACCGACACAGCGTACCCCACGGGATGGGCTTAGCGTCGGTGACTCGCGGTGGAGCGGACTTGCACAACACGCCACATCCTTGGCCCCCGAGCTCCGATGACAGGGCAATGCGAAGACGACTGGATGCTGGTGTGGGCGAAGTGACTGACAAGACTAAACAGCCCGCCTATGTATGCCACGATCTGGTATCCGTACAATGTTGCAAGCGGCGACGTCTACGGCATACTTCACGGGGTGTGCGCGGCTCTGGTGAGTTGAGTGTGAACTGGTCTATAGTGAAATCGACTTTCGTAACATCCGCCACATGTTGTCTTCCTTCACCCTCTGCACCGACGCAAGACGGTGTCAAGGTTGTCGGAGGCGGGCGCTAACGCCGTGGCCGACAGAGCCAAACGGTCTGTCTATGTGTGCTGCACACGTGACCGGGACATTGACGTGTGCCAGGTTTCTGTAACGGCGGCTTGGATCTCACAATAGTGAGTTACCGTGTTGGCCGCATCAAGTAGGAGCCATTACGGGCTAGCACTTGTCCTAGAATAGGATCAAGCTACTCCCTTAGCAGGCATACTTTCGGGCTGCAACCGTTTGCCTGTTATAATAGTTTAAAATGCGTTTAGTTGCTCGTAGGAAGAGAGCGCAGGGCTATTTCGACGAAATTCTCTTCCCTCTTTTACTAGTTGTATGGACAGGTTATGCTGAGGGAAGGTGAAATTAGGTGCGGTGTCTGACGTGACGTGAAGTCGACATGTAACACACAACCAACACGAGCTCAAATTTTATAAAATTTGGATGTGTCGAAAAGACTACATCAAAGGAGAGTCGTTTTAGTCGAACCCTCGCTCCAAATGGGGATGAGCCAAGTTACACCCCCCTCGGCTGGTGGACATCCAGGCCTCCACTTTGGTGCGTCTTGGTAGTTTGAGGTTTCAAGGCATGTGCTAAATTGTCCTAAGGACGGTACCCTGCTCTCCCCTCTCCCACGCACTGGTGGCATATTCAAGCCTGTCGACCCGGTGGTAGCATGAACCTCCGTCATACGCGTATTAGACAAACCAGCGTTAGCGGACGTTTACACGAAGATTAATATGTGGGTGGTCTTGCTGTGCGTACGTACGATCGGACGTTTCCTTGAGATGATGGCATGTGTAGAAACAGTGTGAAGGACGAATTATAGATGCTATTTTTGCATTTGTCGTGTGTGCACACAGTCAAATGGGCCCATGCGGTGATTGAATGTACAGATACAGTGTGGGCAGGAAAACTGGGTTCGAAGGTTGTTGATTGGAGTTTCAGGTACACGTTCAGCAATCGGTCTGCTGTGAAATCGTGAGTGTCTGACTGGACGATATGCCATTGGAACATGCGCTAACAGTAGGCAGCAGCTGGTATCGTGTCTGCATTGGGGCTGATTGCCTTCTGCGTCCTGTGATGGATAAAAAGGCAGCTGACCAGGGCGAATCAGGTCTGCAAAGAGATGTAACACTGCTGGAAGTCAGGAGACGGCACACCGGTAATTATTTTGTTGTGCAGGTGTGGGCAACTCGTACTTAAATAGTAGCGGATTAGACGCTATCCAATGAGACAAATCCAGCTCTTGAACGTAAAGTCACTGTACGGACGGATTGGGAGGGGTTGGATGTCGGTTGTTGATATTCCTATCTATTGTGCTTGACGTTTTGCGCCGACCTTCGTTATACGGTCGGCCCTGAGGATTTATATTCTAGGCTTCTGAGTAGTACACCATGCCTGTTTACCTTGCGCTATGGCTACCCAGGTCTCTTGATTAACTTCCAGGTACTTGGAAGAGGTACTCACCGTTTAGACGCCACAAATTAGTGACCCAGTCGTGGTACGATCATACAATTCCCATACGTTTCTGAGCTCAATCGTCACGATCTTCCTACTCGAGTTCATCCTGATGATTTTCCTGTGTCACTCGTTGTGCCCATGGGTAGGACAACGCAGTTACCGACACTCTCTGACGATTCATGATGGATGTTATCAACAAAATCCGACCATGCATGTCCAGGTCAAGCCCCAATCAAATTGTGTTGAGCACTCATCCGGTTGTGTTGCTATCTGCACAGCTTCCTCTTTTGTCCGAGACATTCCTCCGGCCATAACCAACGAAACCACTATTCGTGAGTCATTTTCGTACACTCGACGCTCTACTGTGCATGTGAAGATAAATTTTCAAACTCGACACTGCAGTCCGTCCCGGTTTTGTGTCTGGACGACAGCCAGCCGGTTCCTCTGACGCATTCATCTGACTCAGCCCTAAATAGGATGTATTACGTCCGAAATGTCCTTTCCTCCCATACCGACATGTCAACTCACCGGCACATGTTGACGAGACAACGCCAGCACACTCATGGCTAGTGGCACAACTGCATTTATGCACAAACCACAGCATCACCCTCGTATGCGGTCCGAAATGCCCTTATTATAATCGCCACACGCCCTTAAACCCGCATGTGCAAGAGATCAATTCGTTACTCTCATCGTTTGCCTCACGATCGACATCATCACTTCGTTATGTGTCTGGCCCGGAGCTGTTGCTGACAGCCATCATGATCATGCCTGGCGTCCTTGCTCAAGGCCCCGTTGGGCGAAGGTCATCCACCTTCGCGGTGAGTGGTTCCAGACTCGCTGGGCGACAGCCAATCGACCGACTTCAATTCTTATGCACGCGCGTCCACAGATTCGCAGCTGCCCATGCGCCACTTGAATGCACCACCCCTCGGCGAATGCAACATACGATAGTTCGACGATGTCCACCGTGTGCATCACAGCATGACGAAGCAGGGACGGTGACTTGCGCGTGAATTAGTTTGTAGTGATAGTAGACTTGCGTAGCATCTAGCGCACTCTCTCCCCCCCGACCTGGGCCCGGTGTCAAAACAGAGTCAAGGAGACCGGAGGGGGGGGAGTGAGCGCAGTGGATGGCACGGTCGAGCCCGCACCTTGGCGCTCCACTCTACACTCCCTGGTTCACACAGCAAATGCCCAGAATTTTAACCAGCATCAACAATGGGGAGGGCTGCTGAGGTCCCAACGTGCGCGACGTCTGCCGGCATTTGGGTCTACAACCGCACTCCGAGATGTTGACATTTGCTTTGATGCGCATTCCAGGATCTGCCAGGATCAGATATGGCCCCCGTGTTGGTCCAGCGCATCTACCACGTGGCGCGTTTGGGGGTATCTCTCGACAAATGTAAAATGAACCAATTGGACACCACTTGAGCCTATCACTCACAATCCTACAAAAGCAACTGCCACCGATATCTCGCGAACTCTCAGGCATGACTGGACGCAGTCAAGTCCAGCCCTGGTATCCACAGCGACCAATACCGTCTGAGAGGACAACTCAGAGTTATGTATGGTGACTTCTGTCTTTTCTTACAGCTCCTTATTTGTTCGAATGATTATAGTGTTCTGAGTACTTTTGCCACTTCGATGCTACGAAGTCTCTCCAGGATGCCCTTGCACAGTTACCGTTATCCGCTTTTCTTACAGACACCTGTTACTAGGTCACCATAGGCTATTCGGTCGGGCAAACACTCTTCAACCAACCCCACAACGTGAGCGACTCCATGTTGTTGAAGTTACCTCAACATGACTTAGAAGCCTATTAGACTAGTCGCCTTCAGGACATGAGAGGCCGGAAGCTACCTTTACCGTTTTGCCTTTAATATCCCTCAAAGACAAAATGGATAGGAGTTGCGCGGGTTTCTCGTACATCTTGGAAACATACGCCTCGAAAGAGCGTTGCAAGGATGTTACTCTGACACATTCTGAGTTTCGTGTTGAGTAGGATAGCAAGTCGACTACAGAATAAATGTTGTAGTCTGCCGAAGACCTGACTGGCTTAAGAGATCCGGGTCGCAAACTCGTTAACTTTAGTGGCCCACGATATGGCGCTACCAAGGGAAGGGAATTAGTCATTGCTGCCGCCTACAGAAGCCGTAATTAGGCGTATGCTACCGCTTGCGCAGAGTGACGCACAATAGCCGTCTTCTGTTTGCTGATCATTAGTCCAAAGTTGGAGCTCCGCCGCATTGGAAAGATCCGGAATTTGCCGCACGTCCGTTTCAAGTATGGTGTTCAGTACACAGTCGTCGGTAAAATTAAGGTTATCAATTGTGATTTTGAATATTTTCACGACAGCCTGCGTGTAACGGATGTTGAATAGCTTCCCCTCGGATTTGTAGCTTATGCAGATGTTTGGTTGACCTTCACGGAAGGGTTCCGTGAGCATTTCAGAGAACACGAGGCTAAAAAAGATTGGAGTGAGGACGCAGCGGTGTGTCATTCGTGTTGTCACCGTTAAAACCCATGCTGATCCAGTGTTTCTGACATGTTCCAATATGCCATCCTAGAACTACCTGACCATCAGCGTAAGTCCTTAGGGACATTCGAACTTCCTCGTTGTTTTTCGGAGACCTCCTCGGTTGAAAAAATATCGAAGGCCATCGAGGGTGGTGTAAAGGCAAACTTTTACTTCCTACCATTTTTTCTGCAGCTGTCGGTCTACGGGATCTTATTAAGGGTTCCACGGTTTTTGCGGAATCCACACTGGCCTTCTAGAAACAGTTACTGCTCAAGGTGTAAAGCCAGACAATTGAGTGGTATTCAGGCGAAGATTTTGACTGCAATAATGGAAAGAGGGGTTAACGATGACTGGAAAAGATATGTTGGTTTGATGTGCGTTTGTACAGATGAACATTGCTTGCGTTCCTCAAATCACACGGACTCCTTCCTATCGTTACATTCTCATCAATAGTGAGATATGTTGGTCCACTGGTTGAAGACCACCGTATTCATAAAGTTCAGCTGTAAGTAATCTCCTGCCAGGAAATTTTCTACAGAACATCCGCCTTACTACACCGATTGTTGTCTACATGGAGGGCGGGCTATTAAAGACCGCAGACTGCAGATGGACGGTTGAGAATGTGCCTAAAATGCTTGGTTTACCATTCCAGCGTCTGCGATTTCGCCGTTATTAACTTTGCTCCATTTGAGCTAAACGGCAAGGTAGTCCCGGTAAATCAAAGGCCATAGGTTGTTTTGACGGCCGTTGAGAAAGTAAGAATTTCCTCTTGACCTCAGTAGCCTTGAATCTCAACCAGCGTGCTAAGGGGAGACTCCCTAGAGGCTTTAAGATTAACGGACGGCCTGCGATCACAGCACGCGCCCAAACGCCTCCTCTTGCACAACTAGGTTTGCAGTCGAAAGATGCTAGGAGTCCGATAAGATCGGAGGACTGCATCATGTGGAAGGACACCAGCGTTTACTTGAGAACAAGTTGGGCCAAGTTAAATGCTGAAGAGGCGTCACTACGTTTGCTCCAGTTCGGGGTAGACAATGGTAAGTTTTCGGTACATCTGGGAAGAAAACGCTCTGCTGGTGGGTCTCTCATGAAGTAGGGCTGACTGACAGTAGGCAAATGAAGCAAAAAGCCGTGAGAAAGTCTGCGAAAAGGATGGCACGGCGGTACCAGCAACAGATGAAACTTACAGGAATAGACGCTAGAGTCTAGTACACAGAGAGGGCAGAGAAATTAGAAACGAAGTTAGCAGTGGGGGATATGTTGGTGGCCTGCAGTAATAGGCAATAGTTAGGGCAATGATGGTTCGCCGGTGTGGGAGGCATGGCACTAATCGGGGTTCGATCGTCGATGAGGACACCTATGTTTGTCTTGCCGTCTCAGACTTGGGAGGGCTCACTAGAGAGCTTTAGCACCTTGATGCTTTTGTCATCAGTATTCCGTGTCGTGCTCTGTCTGAAGTTAAAAGCGGTATTGAGCGGTACAAAAAACTGGTGCAATATCTACAAGTGAGGAGCGTGCCAAGACGACATGAAGGACGTTTGACCTGACTACAAGATTACTTGGGTGACCTAGGTGAGAGATGGGTTTCTTGCTGCTCCAAGCCAGCTCATATGTTTGCCACCGCGTCCGCGTAAGGGGAGAAAAAGGTAAACTGGGGCGATTAAACGCTGGCCGGATGCGTCTTTGACAGGCCATGTATTACCACCAACCATGTGAACACATGTAGACTTGAGAGGCCGGCATGGCATTTTAACATAAAACTAAGATGTGTTGCACTTGCGGTGTAACAATGTTCATTACCATGTTGATGTTTTATTTTAAGACTGACACTACGAGAATTCATTAGACTGTCGGACAGGATACATGACAGCCGGGGTGCTCTCAAAGCAAAAGCCCGGAAAACACTTTATCGACCGAGACTGCGCAGCGTCCTGGGAGCGAGAACAAGTCGACGGATAGAGGCAAAGCGCCTCCGTTACTAAATAGAGTAAGATTCGCTCGGAGCCATTCGGCAAAGATTAGCAGTCTGATGGCCAAAGATCCTGTAACGATGTTCATACAAGAGGAGTCGCCAGTGGAGATAACCATAGGAACACTTTGTTGCCTTCAGTCGGCGTTTTCTTACGGCGGCAGACGAAGTTGGGCAGGTTGGCCGTGGCTCTAAAGGAGAGGACTCCAATTCGCATACCGCCCAGACGATAAGTGCGAGCGTAAAACCGCCCCACTCAGTGTATTGTTTATGGTCTCATCGATTTTCCCCGAGTACTACAACGCAGAGGGATTGCTGTAGAAGTTTTTGATTATATTTTTTGTACTTTTCAAATAGGATGAGCGAATTATGCGGCTAGTTTATTCTACTGACTGTTGGCTTCTGCAGACACCGCAGGTGTCCCCATAGCGTAATGAGCAGGGTAGGGGACGCGGGTGTGGCCTTTGCCATCCGGAAAGACATCGTGGGATTACTGCCCTGTCGATCACAGTAGATCAATGATCGCTTGATGAGACTCCGCCTGCCTCTCCAGGGAGGCAGATTCGCCACCATCGTCAGCGCCTACGTTCCCCCTATGACCAGCCCCGACGCCGCAAGATACAAATTCTATGAGGACCTGCACACCCTCCCGGTGACTGTGACGAAGGCGGATTATTTGATTGTCCTTTGTGACTTCAACGTCCGAGTCGGCACAGACCATGATGCCTGGAGAGGAGCGCTGGATCCCCACGGTTTCGATGGATCCAATGACAATGGCATACTCCTTCTACAAACCTGCACACAACACCACCTCATCCTGACCAACACCTTCCACCTTCCAACGCGAGAGGAGACCACCTAGATGCACCCTCAGTCGCGAGACTGGCATCCTCGTCCGGAAGCGAGAGCAGCAGGACGTGCTGGTGACAAAGGCGATCCCAGGTGCGGACGGGTGGAGCGAACATCGCCTCATCATCTCCAAGATGAGGATCTGCCTACAGCCTCACAGGAGACCTCAAGGTAAGCGATCCCCAGGTAAGTTGAATATTGTCCTGCTGTCTTCGCCTGCTCACCATCTCCATTTCAGCAGTGAAGTAGCCCAAAGGCTAGCCAACCTTCCAGTCGCCGCCGTCGCCAACGACGAGGACACCTCCGTAGAGAACCGATGTTGTTAACTGAGGGACATGGTCTAGGCAACCGCCCTGGCCGTCCTCGGTCGCGCACGACCTCAGCCTCAGGACTGGGTCGACGACAATGACGCCGCCATCAGCAACTTGCTCATCAAGAAAAACCGACTGCACAAAGCCTACGTGGATCGCCCTACTGATAGCAACAAAGCAGCCTTCTACCGTAGTCGCCGCCTTGTGCACCAGCAGCTGCGGGACATGCAGGATACCTGGATGGCTCGCAAGACCGAGGAGATCCAAGATACGCGGACAGCAACGAATGGAAGAACTTCTTCGCCGCGATCAAGGCTGTCTACGGCCCGGCAGACAAAGGCACCGCTCCTCTCCTCAGCGCCGATGTAACCAACCTACTCGCTGAGAGGACGTAAATTCCGCAGTGATGGACCGTCTGGGATGTCTGAGCAACTCCTTTTAGGGACAACACTGCTCACCCCTGCGAGCGGGACGGGGCTATAAAAGGTGCCATTAATAAATGCTGGAATCTCGTCCTCTGCGCACTGATCGTGGCTAGCAGGCGCTAAACACACGGTCGAAACAAACAAATAAGAAACAAGATTCTCTCTCTTTCTTCCCCATCCTCCAACCCGTTGCACCAACTCACAGGCAGTTATGGTGAGTCCGCTCACTCTGGCAGCCTGACATGTTCGTTCCCTTTTGGACAAATCCCTAGAGCAGCCGACCGGAAAGGAGGACGGCTCTAAAGGCTCGGGAGTTGGCACGCTACATGGTGGACATCGCCGCACCCAACGAGACCCGCTTCGCCGAATGAGGCCACTTTGAAGAGGATGTATACGATCCCACAGCCAAAGGCACCGCTTCTCTTTTCAGCACCGATGGACCCACCCTACTCACTTAGAAGATGCAAATGTCGCAACGATGGGCCGAAGACTTCCGAGGCGTCCTCAGCCGTCCCTCCACCATCTCCGACGCCGCTATTGCCCATCTGCCTTAAGTGGAGACCAACACCGACCTCAACCTCCCGCCCTCTCTACACGAAACCATCAAGGCCGTGCAACAGCTCTCCAGCGGAAATGCGCCCGGATCGGACGCGAACCCTGCTGAGATCGACAAACACGGCGACCCCCAACTTATGGAAGCCCTGATAGTGCTCTCCCAGGAGGTGTGACGTCAAGAGAAGTCACTCAGAATTTCAAGGACGCCACAATCGTCCACCTCTACAAGCAGAGAGGGAACCGCCAATCTGCGACAATCACCCAGGCGTCTCCCTGCACAAAATCGTCGGGAAGATTTTTGCTCGCATCCTCTTAAATCGTCTGAACAGCCATCTGGAACGGGGTCTCCTGCCGGAAGGCCCGGGTTCCTTCCGCCACCACCGCGGAAATACCGATATGATCTTCGCCGTCAGCCAACTGCGGGAGAAGTGCCAGGAGATGCGGATCCACGTCTAATCTACCTTCGTGAATCCGACGAAGGCTCTCGACACGGTGAGTCGCGAAGGACTGTGAAAAATCATTCAGAAATTCAGCTGTCCCGAGCGATTCATTTAGATGGTGCGTCAGCTCCACGATGGCATGACGCCGCGCGTCACGGACAATGGAGTCACCTCAGAGGCATTCGAAATGACCAACGGTGTGAAACAGCGCTACGTCCTCACACCCCCCCTCTTCAGTCTCGTTTTCTCTGCCACGCTGACGGGCGCCTGCTGTGACGAATGCCCTGGGATCCGCATCGTCTACAAGAGGGACAGCCAACTCCTCAACTGCCTGTGGGTGCACGTCCAGTCACGTTTATCCACAACTAACGTCCATGAACTTCTCTTTGCCGCCGCCTGCGACAACTTTGGCATGGTAATTAGCACGGAGGAGATGGTGGTCATGCATCAACTGCCACTCGACGCTGTCTACGCCGCACCCCAAATCAATGTGAACGGCGCCCAACTGAAAGCCATGGACAGTTTCACCTACCTAAGCAGCATGCTCACTCGCAACACCAAAATCGAAGATGAAGTGACCCGCCCACGTCTCGGTCACCAGTCGGCCTTATTGTACATCTGCGTGCCAACTGCAACACCAGGACGACACCACCCGATATCCCCCGTCCACTTCTGCCTCGTTCCCCACGCCGACAATCAACACTGACTGCACTACTCAACACCCACTGCCATTCTCTCCACTGCCGCACCATCCATCGCGACGGTTACTGCACCCGCCGCCACTGCACTCAATCCTAACACACCGACAAACGTCAACCTCAGCACCGCCAACACCAGCGACCTGGGCTTGGTCCATACCTGTCCTCATTGCTATCGCACCCTCATCTCACACATCGGCCTGGTCCGTCACTTGCGAGTCCATCGCGCAGAGACTGGCGACCAGTGTCTGGAGCACCAACAATGGATCCTTCTTAATGGGGTCATTATTGGCACTCCCACTCCGTGGGATCCGGGCCATGTGAGACAGAGCGCCTAGGTGCGGCTTCGGCCGCGCCAGTTCCTTTTGTTGTTGTTGTTGTTGTTGTTGGTTAAAATCCTGGTCATTTGCTGTGTGGACCACGAATATGTTGTGGAGCGCCAAGGTGCGGATTCGACCGTGCCATCCACCTGCGCCCACCCTCGACTCCGGTCTTCTTAATCATGTCTTGACACCGGGTCCAGGTGGGTGAGAAGAGAGCGCGATAGATGTTGCGCAAGTCCACATTCACTTTAAACTAAATCGTGAGCAAGTCGCCGTTTCTGCTCTCACCCTGCTGTGGAGAACACGGTGGACATCGTCAGATGCGATGGTCGAGCTATCGGGAATCGTGCCTGCGTTTGGTAATTCAGTTTAGGGCTGTCAGGGCGGAGGCCAAACAGTAAGAGATTTCAGGCAGATATTAGCAGTTTACGAACATCATTGGGACTGGAGGCTTCTTCCGCGAATTTGTTGATGTTCGCCAGTTTTAAACTGACCCGTGTTTTGGACTGACAGAACTGTAGATCTACCGACTCTTCTTCACCTTCCGAGGTCTTTGAAGCTGTAAAATTAACTATGATCACAACATGGTGCTTTCCGATAGGAATTTGTAGACAACACGCTCACTTTTCAATTCCTACCTTATGCGTACTCAACCCGGGTTGCTCATGCTGCGAAACATTACTGGCGCGCAGCATAATCGTGGGGCATAAGTTGGCCAGACCGCGAGTTCCATGAATGAATTCCAAGAAATCTGCACAGAGTTCGAACCAATTTATTGTGTGTCCGATATTCGACGCAGTTCGGTCTACGCTCAGTTTCGACCTCCGAAGAGCACAGAAAATTGGTTTATTTTGTATGTGACATTTGGGATTGGGTACGATACTCGTTGCGTGTATT
Organism: Spirometra erinaceieuropaei; assembly: GCA_902702965.1. Classification (NCBI taxonomy): domain Eukaryota; kingdom Metazoa; phylum Platyhelminthes; class Cestoda; order Diphyllobothriidea; family Diphyllobothriidae; genus Spirometra; species Spirometra erinaceieuropaei. Next base: position 2,430,154 of record CACRXP010000018.1, on the reverse strand, counting down.
TACGTTGACTGTACGAAAGCCGCACTGATAAAATTATCCATAAGGCGCCAAAGGAATTTTTGCTTGCACAAATGCAATTAGCTTGCGCCGATTTGTCTAACCGCCTGCTAGCTGGCGGACAGCCAAAGGCTTAACCCGAGTGCTGAACGTTGGGACTTAAGCACAGCCCCTCTGCACAGAATAGACGTGCCCATCTAGTTGCCCTTCCGCTTCTTCTATAGGAAAGTTAGGTCAAGAGATTCGCTCTGCTTTAGTTCGTACAAAAAGCCAAGTCTATCGGTCTTATAAAAAATATAAACTATTTCTAGCTGTTTTGAAGGCTCTATTCACACGACGGCAAACCAGCTCAGTGCCAAAAAAACAATTTCCCCGAGTTTCGGACAAATCAGTTTGAGAAATCAGTTCCGACTGTACAAGATTTGTGCAAAGCTCACTTTTGCATCGTGTGTGATGCTAAGACTACCCACTTCCAGGCACCCACCGCTGTTATCGCCATCCCATATCGCTAGTGCCTGTTGCTGTCTTTCACAATAATCCGAGTGGAATTTTTGGGTTAACAAGCCTTACGGAACACCTAGAAGTCGATCATTATTGAAGAATCTCTGCGTGTGGACGACCGTCCGCGGCGAACAGGATTTGAGGTCGTTCTCCTATGGGTTTCTCCGCCTTTCCCCCTTATTTTTGCCATGGGTCCTTAGAAGCGGCCTCTAAGTGAGCATAAATGTATGCTTGGGGATGGCGATGAGCAGTTTCGTTCCAAAAACTAAATACCTGTCCACCTGACTTCTGAGTCAAAGCATAGACATTCGATGCGACGGCTCGTGTACCTCTTCCATTAAAACCATTGTCCCAGGAGGTAAATATTTGTCCGTGAACCAGACTTGAGTAGTATCTGACACATTATTTTTTTCCTCGGGTTATACTGCATCGAATAGGGGG
>CACRXP010000018.1:2382738-2424441 GCA_902702965.1 Spirometra erinaceieuropaei | reverse complement strand
ATTTTACTGGTTTCAAACATGGCTTCGTTTCTGACTCGCGCCTAGTTTACCAGACAAACGTAGAAACCCAAGCTTGAGTGCGAATATTTTTCTGTGGTGTGCCAGCGTTGAAAGTTATTTGTGGTATTTTACAGGAGCACTGGTATCTTAAAAACAAGTTAAACGAGTCTATAAAGGTGCTGTTTTTGGCATCAGTGTCTCAAATAGACAGCGTGCCCAGGAACCCTACGGGGAAACATTCGGTTTTTTGAGTAGAATACGGGGACTATTGTCATGGGTTGTTTAATAGGCGGCTATATTTCTTGAATACCCGGCGCTCTGTTTACCCTGATTTTGATAACCAAGTTCAGAAGGTCTCAGACGTAAAATACTTTGGGCATTACCGGTAACACAACTAAAGTTCAAGCTCCCGAAATCACCCAAAAGGGTGAGCCAGAGCGTTTTTTAAATGAACGCCTTAATCAGTCAAATGTTAGCCACCCTCATGCTTCATATGAATGATGGGGTATTGGGAATGGTAGCCTTTAATACTGTAAGGAAAAGACGATTCAAACTTTGCTGGGCCGCTACCGAAGCCTCCTTTTTGTCTGACTGTCCGTCGGAGACACTTCCTAGATTCCCTGAACTTACAGGAGTCAAAAGCTAAGGTAGATTAGGCCCCGATGTCGAAAGACTCTTTACTTATCATCGAATTGCACGCTGAAATTGAACTTTAGCACACAAACGAACAGTTCTAGATGTTTCTATTTCCAGGCTGGTATGGCCCTGCGTGACCTCAAGGATATATCACAAAGGAAAGGTGGGAGAAACTTAGGTTAATTCATGGTCAATTCATGAATAAACTCGATCGAACAGCATGACAGTATGGCTTTCAAATTCACTTGGACGACTGGTGGATAGGTAGAGGGAAGTATACTTATGCGGAGTCTTGACGCTGACGGCAAGGCGGCAACCTTCTTCAAACCCACATTGGATGAATCAGTCCGCAAAGTACCAACGATGGGATTAAATGTGGAGGGAGTAGAGTACAACAGAGTCCACTGAAAAATAGGGAAGATGGGCAATCATAAACTCCTGCGTCCCCTGTGGCACCACCACTTTGTAAATACCCAAAGTACATCTAAGCCAACCCAGGTAGCAGGACCAAACTCTGCCCTAGTTAGCCCTTTCAGGCCTCATACTTATGATTGACAGTGATGATTTTTAGCTAATGTCCGGAACGCGCGAGTCGATGAATCTGTTTGAGGAGTATGGGCTACGAAAACGGTACTGAGGGTGTTTGCGGACAAACAGGCTGGTGTTGAGAGACGCTCTAGTATGCATTTCTGACCACCGCGCTATGCAGAGATTACCATTGGCGATGACGCCCAGCGAATTCACGGAAGACCTCGGGCTTTCCTGCCTACATGGAAGTCGCCGTTTGGCACAGCCAATCATCTGTCCTATGAGCAAAAGACTCCTCGACGGTTCTGATTGGCTGTGCAGCACTACTTCCAACGACAAATAACAGTCGCTTCTCAGTGTGCGAATGGAATGTCCTGGGGTTGTGTATAGTAATTAGCTATTTAATTTGTATGCAGAGTAATCGTCAGTGAACTTACTCCTCGCAGCCACATTACAGTTTATGAGTCTTGCAGAACGGGGTTCTAGGGCTGAACGGTACAGGCATGCGCCATCCAGGCGGTTAAGCGCGTCTTAGAGAATCAAACAGGACTTTAGAAAATATGAAAGACTTGACATCCCTTAATTAAGTCCCACTTGTTCCCAATCTGCATGTTCTCCTTACTGTGGGCAAACCACTCAGGTTATCTTTACGCAGTGGTATTCAAGATCTAGCTGATTCAGAACGTCAATCTTAATCGCGTGAGTCTAACGGAATTTAGATGTGTAACAAATGCTGTACCGAGTCTGTGGAGATGGCTGTGAAGCTAGGTGAAATTACACGACAGTAAGCAACGGCAACGCACCGAACTTATGGAGAATCCAACTTCCTTTTAGCTTAACCTATTATAACTTAGAGCACATAAGGTTTTCCAGATCCGTCTATGGTAAACAAAGTGTTCGTAGTACCCAGTACGAATCGTGCAACAAATACAGATTTCCAATTTTTGTAGAGATTTCTCATTTGAACCCTTCTCACTCGACCCACTGGAGAAGACAATGACTCTCTTGAGAATTTCTATCCGGTACAATATTGTATCCTGAAACTATTAATCAAGGGGAGATTGAGCAAACAGTCTTTCTTGTACATGAACACACAGGACCGGTAATGAGCGTTGACATGGCGGGAAAGCAGAGTATAGCGAGGAGGGACGTTCAGATCATCCATCAACCCGCGAATGACACCGTTGTCGGCCGGCGGACTAATGCGCAACAGGAACTTTCCCCACCCCGCAGACGGTGAGGGTGGGTCGGAAAATGGAGTGATCCTGTGCTGGACGCTGGCTTAGGCGAGGGCTTCTCAGTTTCGTACGAGTTCTCGACTGACTTAACTTCGGTCTTCACGGAAGGACAAAATGAATTTGGCGGAAAACTGTTAGTGCAAGACTGAAATATTTGAGTGTACAAAACCGTCAGAGAACTGAGCATGACATTCATTCCTTTACCGCAGATACGAGCGCTCACTGAGGAGGTGTAAAAAGATGAGATGGAGCAGTCGGACAAACCATCTCACGACGCAGCCGACGGAACGGAGACCACAGAGGTACAACCGACGGTGTAATCCAAATGGCGGCACAAGTGGAGTTCATCCTGATGATCTCTTAGGTTTGACAGCTTTGAATCTCAAAGGCTTTAATATCTAGACAGAAACCAGAAACTCGAATCATGCCTTTCCACAGCTCGGGAGCGCTACTCGGGAGCTACCGCAGGGCGACAAAGGCGGCACCACCCAAGGCTTTGATGGCGACAGACGCATTGCATTTTCCGTGATCTGTCCCAAAAATTGCTGACCCAACGCACGTTTTTCAGTTTCGACCCAGATTACCACTCTTGTGGGCGAGTTTAATACGGACGAACACGCGTGCATGTCCAATCATAAGCTAATCGGGATCATGAAACAAATGACAGTTCGACCATCGGTTTCGACGACGTTCACAGTGTGCCCCACAGGAAGATGAGAGCAGGGACGGCGACTTGAGCGTGAATTAATAAATAATGGTGGCAGACTTGCATATCATTTACCGCACTTTCTCAGAGTCAAAAAGACCGGAGGGGGGATAGGGCGTAGATGGTTGACAAAGCCGGAGCCGCCCCTAGGTGTGCGCCACACCCGGTTCGGATCCTACGGAGTGGGAGTACCATAGAGGTCACATTAAGGGGAAGCCATTGCAACCTGACTCTTAGTCCACCAGTCCGCCATTCCTCACAAACACATACTGGGCGGACTGCGAGGTCCGAGTTATCCCGTCAGTTGGCAACCTTCCAAACTACAGCCTTTAACTCACCGTGGTAGCCGCAAGCATGTCAGATTGTTCATAGGAAGGAAAATGCGTTAAGACGCCTACCTTATTCTCTATTTCCATTCTCAGGCCCCAGCCACTGTCCGAGCCGGTCAGTTGTCTGGTGTGGAGAATGGGCGCGGTGGTTGAAATATTTGGTGATATCGACTGCGCCTGACACAAACAAGCACCAGGATTTCACACGAAAGGGCGTGAACGGCATGGACACCACATGCGTTAGAATGCCAAAAGTCACGTTAGGAAGGAGCCGTTGTAGCCTCACTCTCGGTTGACCAGTCGGCCACTTCACAAGAACACACACTAAGCGGACTGCAAGGTCCGAGTTCCGTCGTCATTTAGCAACTTTCCAAACCACGGCGCTTAGCACGCCGTGGTAGTCTCAGGCTCGGATCCCACATGTAACGGAGAAGCCACATGGAGAATGAGCCGAGAAACACACTTCCCACTTACGTGGGAGGTGCCAATTACGTGTTTGCGTTATGTGATGATGGGTGATGTTGATGTGAGTTGTAGGTAGTGGTGGTGTTCTACCGCAGGTTTTCATGAATGTGCATGTGACCGAATAAACCCAGGCGGTGTTTGAATGTGTGAGGGTAATGCGGGCGCTTGAGTTAATGGTGTCCGATATATGCTGTTGCTCCAGGCATTGGTTCGCCAGTCGCCGTGCGATGGAATCGTAAGTGACCGAGCAGGCCGATGTGTGAGATGAATGTTCGGTCTCAATGACGACAAACTAGTTCCGAGTCCATTTCGCTGAAGGTGGGGTGATGATGCTGAGGGTGGTGGTCGAAGAGGCGTCAGGAGGGTTTCCGTCGATGGCGGGGGTGATAGAGGGGGTTGTGTTCATCGTCGCAGCGGTGATTATGGCAGAGATGATGGAGGTGCCGGGGATCGACGGCGGTGGGGCACAAGGATTTGAAGCAACGGTGTTGAAGGTGGGCGTCATCGTGGTTGGTGTGGAGGGGGGGGGGATCGGAGCAGAGGCGGTCGTGGAGGCAGCATTTGCGGTTGTTGGCGGTTGGTGCATTGGGTCCGGAGATGTCCAACGAGGTCGATCCGCGCTCGGGATGTTCGTTGACGTCGTGATCATGTAAGGTGGGCTTGAGTGACCATATCGCGAGTCGGGGCGCCTAAGACTTGCGAATTTTTCCGGTTTGCTTCGTAGACGGCTGTACCAGTCTTCACTGCTTTTCCCCAGACTGGTCTGTTCTGAGCGAAGTCCTCCCAGGCTATCGGGTTGATATACAGTCCCTTCAGGCAATCATTTAGAGTGTCCTTGCAGCGCCTTTTTTGCCCTGTCGGCCGGCGAGCAGTCGTAGCGACATCTCCGTAGGAGATTCGTTAGGGTAGTCGCGAATCGTCCAGTTTCACTAGTTTACCACTCCATCGCAGCTGCAGTTGGGTCAGCCAACGATGAATACGCACATGTTTTCTCCCTCTCCCTCTCTCCTTCCCTCTCCCCCTCTCTCTGTGTCACACACACATTTACAGGGACAAAGCAGGGGTGCAAAATAACTTGTCTTTTTCACATGAGACAGAGACCGATATGTCATTGGAGACTGGAAAAAAACCTTTGTGAATAAGCGAAGACTGTCTTCTGGCATGGTGAGAATTTAATGAGGGCATCTCATTAGGGCGCTGGAAGATGTTTCTGAAGTGCCATTTATCGAGAAAAGGGGTAAGGATTAGCAACAGGCAGAACGAATGCATGGTTCTGAATTGTCTAGTTCTCTGCAGAGGGAGGGGTCGTTTTGAGCCGGCGTTGGGACCACTCAGCCAAAACCTTGGCAACTTAGTGGATGAATTTGTTTGTCTGAGCACACCCGAAAACATTCTGAAGTGGTTGTAAGAGAGTAAACTCAAATTAGATATCTCTGCCAATAATAGATGTGGAAGGAAAAACGATGACGCAGTTAAAGGATTAACAATGGCTTTGGCCGAGATGGCTTGGCAGAGAGATGGTCAACGGCCGAAGGCTTCAACGGTCAGCACAGACTCGGAACTAAAATCCGTTGTTGGCTAGAAGTAAGTTTGATGTGGCTGAGCCGAGTACCGACAGTTCGAAAGTTCATATTGACCCAACTGTGAAAAACTCGGCGCCTCGGTGGGATTCGAACCCACGCAGTAAGGGGAAGGCTTTAGCGCAGCCAACGCTCTAACCACCTGAGCTACGAGGCCCCGCCGGACGACGCGAGTTTAATCACATTTGGGTCAAGTTACCCGCCCAACCTACTGCAACGTCTGGAATCCACCAAATCTGATACAGTAAGTTGACTGCCCAAGCAGGATTTCCTAAGTAATTCACCTAGAATCCACCAGATGACTACCAGGCTCGCGTAATTCATTGATATTTTGGCAGATTTTGACTCGTAGCTCAGGTGGTTAGAGCGTTGGCTGCGCTAAAGCCTTCCCCTTACTGCGTGGGTTCGAATCCCACCGAGGCGCCGAGTTTTTCACAGTTGGGTCAATATGAATTAGTCAAAATCTGCCAAAATATCAATGAGTTCGAAAGTTGTCAGGTGGGAAATTGTTAAGACAGTGTACCTCGTGCCTCTGGCAATTTCGGCACACTCTTTTCCTAGTTCTGACTTTTCCATGTGTGTCGGAGCAAATACACCGATCGTCAAGGCGCTTTTTTGCTGCCTGTAATTCCGTGGAGGTAAGCTAGTTAAGCATAGAGGCACATGCTTACATTAGCGGGACAGCAAGCCTACCTTTGTTCAGTGGTCCTACCAGTGGTCTCTATCCGTTGCAGCGGGAGAAAGATGGTGACCGAGAATTGGAACGGATCGTTAGCCTCTGAACTACTTCCTGGAACTCGTCTGTTTGCTTCTATCAGAACGTCATTAGTCTTGCTACTAACTTGTTAGATGTCCGGGGTGAACTGAGAGATGTAGCCCGAGTTTGGAGGATCATGCAGATTACATTGAGTAGGACAAGACTGCGGAGTGTAGGCCAGGGGTTTGCATTCAGTAAAAACGCACAATTATATGACCCAGGAGAGGTGTCGGAGGAGTTCCGAAACGAGTTAGATTAGATGATAGCGCCTAACTGTACTGAGGCGGGCATCATTAGGCAAGGAACTATTGGAGAATAAGTTTTGATGATTAGAATGTGAAAGGTGTTGGTGGAGTAGTGGGTGACAGGAGCGTAAATGTTACACAACTTATCGTCCAGTCCACTGACGACGTCAGTGTTCGCCAGCGAGCTACTGGGCCCGTTGTCCGCATTCACACAGTTAAGCAGGGAAAGTAGAGCGCCTGCGCGAACGCGTTCGCAGGTCCAGTGTGATTATGCTAACGTAAACGCCCGGCGGAATCGGTTCCGATGCACGCCCTAACAGGAATATCAAAAGAATCAGGGAAGTACAATACGGGCGAGATCCCAGGGCGCGCCCGAGCCTTGATCAGTCTGCAGCTCCAGCAAAAGGCAATATCAGTTTTGGCGGAGCTTGCATTCTTCCTTAACCCCAGATCAAGCCCTTTATTATCTCGGAGTTCGCTGAATCAAACAGTACATTCAGAAATCCTTTATTAGTGCCGTCGTGGCTGCTGATTAATAGTCAAGAATATAAATTTGCGGGAGTATCACCAACAACGATATGGCAGGTTGGAATAATCATTTTTGCGCATTTAAGGCTGTTAGACAGACACACCCCAACCCCACACTAGGAAGATCCTAGGTTTGAGCGGGGTTCGCTGGGTAAATGAGCAATCACTATACCATTGCTCGGTAAGATGGGGATATGTAACCCCACCTGATGGGCACAATACTGTTGGGGAAGGGTTAGGATTAGATACTAGGCCAACTATTTCTCAATTACTCAAAGCACAACTGGAATAACCATTTTCGCGTATTTAGCGCTGTCAGTTAGACACACCCACAACCCCATACTGGGGAGATCCGAGGTTTGATCAGGGTTCACTGGGTAAATGAGAAACCACTATACCACTGATCTACGGAGCTGAACCCGGTCAGCTGCAACTGGAACCATCCGGTCACATTTAAGTGACATTCACAGGTCTAGCCTGAATATTTGTGTAGGGGAAGAAAACTATGCCCAGTGTGAAGAGTCCAAATTATTGTCCTTTGTCCTACTCTGTCTATTATCGGGGCCCACCTGCATGTAGTGTTTCCTGTGTATTTACATCCCTGTCGCCCTGGAAGGTGAGGAAAATAGTAAGTACGTGGGACACCCAATGCGAGTTGCAGGAATACGATTTCTTACGTTCATGTTTTCGCTGTGTTCAGACATCTATCTAATAAGCTTACTTGAAGAAGTACATACAGGGAACGCTAAAAATGGACATAAACCCCCTTCTGATTAGTTCCCTTGGAGGCAGAAGTCTATTCTTATGGAAATAGCATTTCATCGGGACAAAGCAGGCTCTTTTTGCTTTGACTTGGTTACCCGAGCCTGGGGCTGGGTTATAACTGAGCTACGACAACATTTATACTACAGATGGCCACTCTAGGCTCCTTCGTCTTCGATGTTGTTCTTTCTGCTTGCGGAGGCCTGTGTCAAAGTTGGAGGGCAACCGCCATCTCTCTACTTTGGCACATGCAAATGCAATTGTAGGTCTCGTTTTTCATATTGGAAATAACTGTCTAGGATCCGGGTGAATCATCCTGAGTGCCCAGCTAGAAATAATACGGAACCAAAAGTAACGCAACGGGGTGACGGGTATTAAACAGAAGTGTTGTACTTGCGCGCATGACGAAGGTAGCAAACTACATGATGTCATCAGAACGCCTACGACAACCTCAAGGCGATGCACAGAAAAAGAAATGCACTTTGATGACCCCAAACTTCAGACCATAGCTTATAAGCTTTTGGCGAGGTCTTTTCTAACAAATCTAGCAGTCTCGTTGCAAACTTGAAATCGTACTCTTTGCGTGAACTCACCGGCGGATTGAAAGATCGGCACGCATGCACGTGCTCCAGAAATAGTGTAATCGGGGGTAATAAATGGTAAAGAAATCATTCAAGAAATAATTGACTCCCGAAGAATTAAAGGATAAGTATGCTGCGGTGGATGCATTCAGATTGAGTTTCCTTGAGGACGAACCAAACTATGCGCTCGCCTCCGGACTTTTCAGAAAACTAAAACTACACAAGTAGATTAGGATGAATATCCTCAATCGATATGGGAGTATCACCAGACTGTACACAACATCACCTGCTCGGTAACGGACATATGAGTGGTACTGACGTCTGCCAGCACTGACGGAGCTTATCTTACTGTCCCGCTTGGTGCCAAGGTCTTTTTCCAATCAAAAGACAATCTAGCGCGGACCGTAGTAGGGAGGTTGCAGTGGTCGGTGGACGACGAATTATCGCGTATTTTCAGGTGCCCAGGCCCAGAGAGGGGAAAGGTCTAACCGCAGGCTCGTGAGGGGCTGTTGTGCGGGGGGGGGGTGACGCATGGCTCAGAGAAGTCAGTCCACATAATTGCATTGGCAAGGGGAACCCGTTAGTAATTATGCAGGATCAACCATCGAACCCGGAAGTCGTTAAGTAGAACAACAAGCTCGGCAGCAGCGCAAGCAACATGTGCTTTGACAGTGAAGAGGAGAGATTAAGGGCAAGACTATTCGGTCGGGGCTAGGCTGAGTTGACAGAGAAGGTTTCACCTTTCAGTGAGAACCTTAGATTAATTCAGTAGCCTGCAGATGCTATCCTATGGTTCCGGTGCAGTTGGCCTCAAAAAGAGAAGTCAGGCGTTGAAACACGGTTGATTTTAACCCTGACAGACATTAAAAATCCCGATGCCTAGTGTGTCAGGGAAACTGTGGCCACAGTTTCTGACGGCAGCTGACCAACAAGTGCGTCCATTGTTGCACGCAATAGACAATACAATTGGACTATAGAAGCAGACCTTCCAGGTCAAGCTGCGCTACATTGAAAGTGACGTCAGAGACTACCGGTGACGTTGAACATGAAAGCATTGACAGGGGAAACAGAAGCGGATCGAACGTCGCACGACGAGGTTGCTGTTAAGTCGGATGGGTCGTTTAGTTCACTGGCTCACTGACACCAGGGTGAGAGGGGCTGTGAAGAGCGTTAAATATACCTCATGGCAATATTTCAGGAGCAAAGGAGCACAGAATCTCAGAGGACCTACTGTAAATAAGGATCGCAGTGCTGATTGAAAGGAATACATTCTGGGAAGGAAAGAATAACTCCCAGAACCGGAGACGTTGGGGTTCGTGGGCGGTTGGTCGAGTTTTTGCAATTGTTTTAGAGGTAAGAGACTCAGAAGGCACCAGGTTGTTTAATTCCGTGGGTGATAAGGCATCGACAACAAACTCACCGGTCTCCGGTTTGGTGGCAGAACTGATCTTATAGGAGTTAGAAAAGATTGCTTTCCTCCAACATGAACCGGTGTTTTGGCGCCGTTAAGTTGACGACACGTTCGTTATCGTAAAGAAGAACATGCTGCAACATTTCCACAGCCTGCTCAACGCAGTCTTCCCTGATATAAAATTCACGAGGGAAGAAGAGCAGGAACAGCAGTTGCCCTTCCTGGATGTGCTCGTCCGACGAAACCTTAACGGTGAACTTGAAACGACGGTTTATAGGAAGGCAACGAACACCACACAGCTTCTCAGTTTCCACAGCAACCATCCGGTGGCTCACAAATGAAGCTTTGTGAAGGCGCTCTTCAAACGGATCCAAACTCATTGTAGCAAACCGGAGGACACAGAACGTGAGGCCTGTTATCTCCGCGATCAGTTTGTGCAAAATGGCTATCCGAGGGCATTCATAAGTCGCTGCCTACGCGGTTGCCACCCGAGAACTCGAACATCAACGCCACCGACGATATGGCATTCTCTGCTATACATCAAGGGTGCTTCAGAAGCGACCGAGCGCATTGCTGTGGAGCTAGGTTTTGGAATTGCACACCGCCCCAAAGCCACCATGCGCAAAGCTCAGGATAACAAACGAAGTGTTCCGGGGCTCGACTCTTCTTCTTCATAACAAAATTTTCCCTAGCATGGACTGAGGCGTGTTATCTAGGTGGAGAATCTTACGATGAGAATCATGATCTGGAGTCTTTTTTCGGAGGTCAAAATAGACGGCCTGTGGTCCGCCAGTAAAAGGATATCATGGCCTACAAAAATGCTACAAAATGAACAATGGTCGAATGTACGGCTAAAACTTACAACGAATGTCATCCTAGAGAGGTCTCCGCGGGCCAAATCTCAGCTAAGAAGAAGTTCGGTATTTGCTGAGGATGCTGAGAAAGGATAATCGAATAAGGTTACTAAGAAAAGGCGGTGTGTGATTTCTTCCAGAAAATCAATGCAAACTTCGAAAGGACCACCGAACCATCAACATGATCATCGCTGCAAGTCATATACATGAGGAATGTCGATAAATAAGGATAAGAATCTACACTACACTCACGGAGTCAACAAAGGCCTTCGATACGATTAACAGCGATGGACTCTGGAAAATAATAGGCTAGATCGCAGTTGGTAACCAGACCCCGTCTTACAGGTGGCTGGGGGGTTTGTTTACTGGGACTATTTTGTGGGGCTCCATAATCACCTCTGACCCATTTTACGTTTGAGGTTAGGATTGGGGTACCGACTAATGGTTTCAGTTTTTCGGGTTAGGATTACGCCTTTAGGCTTAGGTTTTCGGGTTACGTTTAGGGTTTGAGCGTACGAATAGCTTTCAATATTACGGTTAGGGTTTCCAGAGAGGGTTATGTCTAAGGGCTACGGCTACGTTTACGACTTCGGTTAGGGTCAGGGTTGCCGTTAGGATTAACGTTAAAGGTTGAGGTTAGGGTTAGGGTTAAGGCCGTCGTCCGCTTCCCCATCCCTGGCTACCAACTGCGATATAGCCAAACATTCTGAAATTCTACTGCCAGAGAGATATACAAAGATGCTACGACACACTCGCGAAAGAATGATAGCTCACACTAAGGACAATACGAAAGAGTCGGAAGTATTCAAGGTGGAAAATTTCGTTAACTAAAGTTGCGTACTAGCTTCCACCCCTTTCAACCTCATGTTCTATGCCATGTCGAAGGACGCTCGACTTGAGCAGCAGCCAAAATAAACGCCGAATGCTTAACTTACGAGTAAGTACTCTCCGTCTGACGCACGCAGGCTTTCGTGCGAGTCTCCCCGAGCAGTGTTCATGACCTACCTTTTGAGGATAATTGCATACTTAGTATCGCTATGAAAGCAGACACGCAGCGAAGCATGAAACTGTTTGTCTCCGGCTCCCCAAACTTAGGACGGATCAGAAAAATGTATAGGACGTCGGTCATATATCAACCAGCACCATCTGCTGAGTATAGCGGCTCCGGGATCAGAGAAAAGAGAACTCGTCATTCATCTGTTGACAAGTTGTCTATCCATTTACCTACCCTCCCACTACCACTGACGGCGCCACCAACATCACCACTAGAATCGGTGCAAGCAAGTCCCCATTACGGTTGCACATTCATATCATACACCGTCCTGGTCGGTAACTTGCAAGTCCACCGCACTGTGCCCGACAAACCGATATCGTTACCTCCACCATACACTCGTCCCTCCCATCTAACTTCCCCTCCCCACCGTCCCAGATGATTAGGTTATCACGCAAACCTATTCTACCATATGGGACTCCACGAAAATCTTCAGTAAAACAGCGCGGTCCGGACCACATCATTACACCCCACCTTAACTGCACACGCATACCTGATGCTGTAGATGAACCCATTCCAGAAAATGCGCGGATGCGACATCTCCCCGTTTCATATCATGTAATACTTCTACAGGAAGCTTGCCAGCGCCCGTATGGCAGGCGGTACTCGAATATGGAATAGAAACCATGTCATTCGGTGCACCCAACTCCATGAGGCGGAGATTGGGCCGTGAGTAGCAGGCACAGACGTCAGCTCCACCTTGTCAGCCATTCTGTTCAATCTCGCCAATCTCTTTTTTGACAGGCTCAGACACAGTCGACTGGAGCATGAAAAAGCAAAGAGAAAGTAGGACCGACACTGGGAATGGATCCTCGTGACGAATCAACTCATTCCCCCTTCCCAGTCATATATCTGACGCTTTTGACACGAGACACTCAAAAACGCGATTCTCAAGGGTTGCCAACTGGCTGGATACCTCGGTCTTTATCACGACTGTGGGTCAAACTGCAATCAATCAGTCTTAATGCGGCGTTTGTGACACTCCACACAGAGGTGTATCCGAGACCTCACAGAGGTGCACTGGCGCGAGGGAAATAGTGAGAAAGTTTTTCGAATGAGAGAGGAATTCGCTGTATTTTGAAATCATAAATTCAAAATTTTCCGCAAAAATTGGCTTCATTCACTGTGCGCAGCAAAGAAGTTAATAGCTTATTTCAGAGTCAAAAAGTTTAACATAAAAGGAACGATTATTATGGGGACAGTTCAAGTCTTAGCTTCTGTATTTCTATCTCTTCACACATAAGTTAGCGCGCCAGGAATGGTCATACAGAATCTGGATATGCCGATGTGCGACAAGACATAAATCGGTAGCCACGGCGCATCGGGCGGGAAGACTTCGCAGAGATAAGATTAGAATGCAAGGGCTGGGCGACATTATCTATAATCCGACCAGCGAATTGCTTGACCATATTGAAATGTCGTTGTAGAATAATGTCGACTAAAAAAGATAAGAAACACCAACGGCAGAAAAGAGCATTTGAAGGACTCGTTTTAACATTAAAAGATATTTTTTGAGCAAAGCAGGAAAAATGATAGGAGGGCAATATAGGATAAGAGAAAGATTGCAGGCGTCGATGAATCAGCAGACTAAGGACTGAGATTTGTGGTAGGAACGTAAACGACAAATGTTATAAAGAAGTTTACGAACTTTAGTAAATAGGGACTCAATATGGAAGGAAAGTCGAAAACTTTGAGGACAAAGTAACGCCAAGGTACCTGAAAGTTGTATGTGACAAGCGAAGACGGAATTTTGGCGCTGCCAGCTGACAAGGGATTGGGCTAACTGTCCTGCCATCGAAGCACGGTAGGTATGGGGGGAGTGGGAGGGATGGAGTGGTTCAGATCTGGTGCTCGTCCATCTCTCTATAGATAATTCCACGCGCGGGTTACAACTACGCCCCCCTCGTGAGATTTGAGTGGGTGGGCGTCGCCGGTTGTGACGGTCAGTAGATCGCATCGTGCCATGGCGATTCTGTGTTGCTGTTTTCACGCGAGTTTTGGCGAAAGATTCAAACAAAGGAAGAAATTTATTGACCGACAGGACTCGGAAAGTCTACGACCGCTGATATACTGTAAGTATGACTTATTAAGGTTGACCTTCTGATATTGCAGCAGTTTTGCCTTTCAGTGTAGAGATGATTAGCGACCGAGCGCACACGGGAGTGGTGATATCCCTAAGAAAGTATAAGCAGATGTTTAAATGGTACATTGTATTGTGTCTTCTAAAACGGTTCTCCGGTTCAGGATGACGCAGTGGATTTTGTAGGCTTCTCTTCGGAACCTGCAATCTTTTGGTATAAGCATTTTCTGAAATCACCTTTAGCTGATCGCCTAAGTTGCCTTAACGCAACGTAAGCGTGTATGCGTGACTGGTTTGGGCAGCTGCGATCGCTATTTTTAACACAGATAGTTAGAGAGCTGGCGCCATCCAGTGTGCGAAAGCTTGCTGGGTAGTTTGCTGACGAGTAGTGAAACTAAACTAGTAAAACTCCAGCTAGTGAATCTTTTACCTGAACGCTTTAAAGTGTTCCAAATAAAAGGACACTCGTCACGATCGTGAAGGATACAGCCAAAACAGCCGATTCTGGCAAATAAGCGAGCTTGAGGCGACAGTTCCGAAGAAGTGGCCACCGATGTCCACCGTGTGCTACACAGCATGGTGAAACAGGCACGGTGACTAACGCGTGA
This sequence comes from Spirometra erinaceieuropaei, assembly GCA_902702965.1. Lineage (NCBI taxonomy): Eukaryota > Metazoa > Platyhelminthes > Cestoda > Diphyllobothriidea > Diphyllobothriidae > Spirometra > Spirometra erinaceieuropaei. Next base: position 2,410,082 of record CACRXP010000018.1, on the reverse strand, counting down.
TCTAGTTTATAGTGGATGTTGACTTGCGCAACCCCACCACACTCTCTCCTCCTCATTCCCCATCTGGACTCGGTGTCAAGACAGAGTCAAAAAACCGAAGGCGTGTGAGGGCGCAGATAGCTGGTACGGTCAGACCCGCATCTAGGCGTGCCGCTACACCCGGCTCAGATTCCATGGAGTGGGAATGCCATGAAGGCCACATTAGGAAGGAGCCATTGTAGTCTGACTCTTAGACCACCAGTCGGTCGCTCCACACAAACACGCAACACTGAACCGACTGCGATGCCCAAGTTATCCTGTCAGTTGGCAACCTTCCAAGTCACGGCATGAAGGGCACCGTGATAGCTTCAAGCGCGTCAGATTGTTTATAGTGAGGAATGTGAGCTGAGCCTTCGACCTCATTCTCCCTTCCCCTTCCTGTGCCTCAGCTACTGTCCGAGCCGGTCAGTTGACAGATGCGGGAAATGGGCGCGCTGGTTGACATAGTCTGGTAACCTTGTCTGCACGTGTTACATGCACGACCTGGCCCCCACAACACAAGCATCATAATTTCGCACAACGGGGGTTGGGCGGCATATATCTCACATGCGTGAGAGTGGCATAGGTCACGTTAAGAGGGAGCTATTGCCCAGTCGGCCACTCCAAACAGACACATACACAACTGGGCAGACTGTGTGGACTGAGTTGGGGCGTCAGTCAGCGGCCTTCCAAGCCACGACGTTTGACGCACCACGATAGTCTCGGACTCGAATCGCACATGCAGCAAAGGAGCCGCATGGAGACAGAGTCGAGACGCACACTTCCCACTTGCAAGGGAGTTGTCAGTTGGATGCTTCTGATGGGTGATGATGTTGTGTTGTATGTGAGGGTAGAGGTGATGGTGTGGTGTAGCCGGCAGTTGTCTGCCGCAGGTTTTCGCGAATGCGCATGCGGCCTATTAGGCCCATGTGACGGATGAATTTGCGGGTGCGGTGAGGGCAGTTGAGGCGGATGCGTCGGGTGTACGTATGTTGGTGCTCCAGGCACTGGTTCGCCAGTCTCTGTGCGACTGACTTGCAAGTGACCGACCAGGCTGATGTGTGAGGTGAAGGTGCGCTCGCAATGAGGACAGGTATGGACCGAGCCCACGTCGCTGATGTTGGTGGTACTGAGGTTGACGATTGTCAGTGTGTTAGGATTGAGTGCAGTGGCGGCGGGTGCAGTAGCCTTCGCAACGGATTTTGAGGCGGTGGAGGAGAATGGCAGTGGGGGTTGAGGAGTGCGGTCAGTGTTGACTGTCGGCGTGGGGGACGAGACAGAGGTAGAGGGGGGATATTGGATGATGTCGTTCTGGTGCTACAGTTGGCTGGAAGATGTTCAATAAGGCCGATTGATGCCCTAAACGTCCGGTGAAAGTTTGGGTGGGCCACTTCATCGTCGATTTTGGTGTTGCGAGTGAGGGTGCTGCCCAGATAGGTGAAGTCGTCCACGGCTTGCAGTGGGGAGTCATTCCCGTTGATTTTGGGTACGACGTAGAGAGCGTCGAGTGGCGGCTGATGCATAACTACCATCTTTGCCGTGTTGATGACCAGGCCGAGGTTGTCACAGGCGGCGACGAAGAGATCCACGCTCCTTTGCATGTCCCCTTCAGAGGTGACGTTGAGAGACCAGTCGTCGGCGAAGAGAAGTTCGTGGACGTTAGTTGTGGATACACGCGACTGGAAGTGCATTCACCGGTAGCTGAAGAGTTGGTCGCCAGTCCTTTAGACGATGCGGTTCCCAGGACATTCTTTGCGGTAGGCTTCCATCAGCATGGCAGAGATAATGAGACTGAAGAGGGTGGGTACGAGGACTCAGCCCTGCTTCATTCCGTTAGTCACTGCGAAAGCCTCTGAGACGACTCCATTGTAAGTGACCCACGCCGCCATGCCATCGTGTAGCTGACGCACCATCTGGGCGAATCGCCTGGGACAGCTGAATTTCTGCATGATTTTTCACAGTCCCTCGAAACTCCCCGTGTCAAGAACCTTTGTCATATTCCCAAAGACAGAGTAGAGATGGATCCAAATTTCCTGACACTTCTCCTACAGTTGACGGGGGACAATTATCATGTCGGTGGTCCCACGATGACAGCGGAAGCCACACTGGCTTTCCAACATGAGACCCTGTTCCAGACGGCTGTTCAGACGGTTAAGAAGGATGCGAGCGAAGATATTCCCTAAGAAGTTCAGCAGGGAAATGCCTCGGTGGTTGTCGCAGATTTGACGGTTTCCTTCCGGCTTGTGAAGGTGCACGATTGTGGCGTTCTTAAAATCCTGGGGGACTTCTCCTTGGCGCGACATCTCCTGGAAGAGCGCATTCAGAGGATCAATGAGTTGGGGGGCACGGCGCCTGTAGATCTCGGTAGGGATTGCGCCCAATCCGAGCGCCTTCCAGCTGGAGAGCAGCCGTACGGCCTTCATGATTTAGTGGGGGAGGGAGGGAGGTCGAGGTTGACGTTAGTCTTGACTTGAGACAGACGGGCGATAGCGGCGTCGGTGATGGTGGAGGGATGGCTGAGGACGCCTGAGGAGTGTTCGACCCCTCGTTGCGGAAGTTGCGTCTTCTCAGTGAGTAGGGTGAGAAGAGGAGCGGTGCCTTTGGCTGTGGGACCGTAAACATCCTCCTCCAGTTGGCCTTGTTCGGCCAAGCGGGTCTCGCTGGGTGCGGCGATGTTCACCTTGCAGCGCGCCAAATCCGGGGCTTTAGCGCCGTCCTCCTTACCGGTCGATTGCTCTAGGGATTTCTTCAAAAGGGAACAAACATTGCAGGCTGTGAGATTGAGCGGACTCACCCTACCTGCCTGTGAGTTGGTGCAACGGGCAGGAGGATGGGGAACAGAGGGAGAGAGAGTGTGTGTTTCTTATTTGTTTGTTTGGACCGCGTGTTTAGCGTCTGCCAGCCACGATCAGTGCGCAGAGGTCGTGGTCCCAGCATTCGTTTAGGGCACTTTTTACAGTCTCGTCATCCTCGCAGGGGTGAGCAGTGCTGTCCCCAAAAAGGGTTGCTCAGACATCCCAGACGGCCGCTGGTCTCCACTATGGGCAACGACTATGTTCAGTGGGAGAACGACCAGAGTTAGCCTCGACTGCCTACGGGATCGCTGTTGCTCTCGCCGTAGGACTTTTTGAGGTACGGGAGGCAGAGGGATTGGGAAGGGTAGAGAGACGCGAAGCAGAGTTTCCTATCCCTCTCTAAGTTAGTTTCTTGCTGAAATATAACTGGTGAGCAGATACATTCAACAGATCATCATTTGGCTTACAACGAGGACAAAAACAAGTAGACAGAGGCAAGCAAGCAAGCAAGCAAGAACGGGCAGAAGAACCTTATTTTAGCGTGTCAAAGAAGCCCCTAAAATTGCCCAACATTTATAGGCATAAACACTACTTCCGTCGCCGCATCGCGGCTTATTCTTTTTTTTCCATATGACTGGCGTTAGTCGTCCTGGAATGTTAATTCTTAGCAATGAGTAATGGGTCCGTGTACATTCAGGAAGTAGGACCCGTTTTGCTCCTTGCACATTTCCTTTGAATTCTGTGCTTAACCAGATTTAATTTGGATTTCTTTTGCCCTTGTCTTCCATTTTTATAGGGCTTGGCTTGCTGACTACGCTGCCTTGACACGTGTGCATCCAACACCAAATGCTGCATTTAAGTCTCGACGAAAACTCACCAGTCATCTAGCGTATTTATCTGACCTCTGGGCGCCATTGCTTAGTCATAGTTTAAGAATCTGCTAGTCAGCTGACAAGCAGCACCCAAACCTTCGATCTGCCAGTCGCGTGGCCCAGCCTCCATTTTGTATACTGCCTGCGCACAGTGAAATCTCATTTTGTATTGCGCTAGATGAATGGAGAAACGACAAGAAGGCGCTCTACACCGATTGCTGTGCCAATGGACGTCTAACCGATTTCCGTCATGTCATTGACAGCCCGCCAACAGACGTCCTGAAAGCCGCCTTAAAGGCGGCTTTCATTTCCCGCATCTCCTTTCAACCCAAATACGTTTGCAGCGTTCGCTGCTGGGAAAGATCTTGATGACAGGAAGCCTATGCAGCCCCCTACGTGCCTCAAGAAGTTGACAAACGGACAAAATCTGGATGTGATAGTGTTCAGGCATAGGTTCCTCCGACGACTGCATTCCTCTTTGAAAGCTATCCTTGCGACTAAGAGCCCTAGCTCCTACCGATCACATCTGCGGGTATTACCAATCGACAGTTGCGGTCCACGCCCTAGTTGTGCCGCATCCTACCCTGCTGCGCCTATCATCGAGGAGCTAATTAAACATATAGACATCCTCACCCCTGAAGTTGCCAGCTTCGCACTGCCTTTGTTCCGCACCGGCGAAGTCCTTCAACTACTCACCACCCGAAATCTCCCACTACTATTTCGGGCTTGTTCACCAATGACGGTTTTTGCCGGTACGATAATATGTGGGGTCTCGACGCACGTCAATGACATCGCTGACGCTTCACTTTTGGATCCGAGCCTCCGCCGTTTTGCTTTGTAAAATTTTAGTCAGTTGTATGTTGTGGACCAGGGGATGTGCGTAGTACGTCTAGATGCGTGTTTATTCTGTGACAGTCACCTGCGCCCTTTCCCGCCTCCGATCTTCAGGACTCTGTCATGATGCGGGGCCCAGAAGGGGAAGGAGAAAGTGCGGCAGATGCAGCTCAAGTCCACTATCACCTTAAAAGAAATCACGCGCAAGTCACTGTCCGTGTTCTCATCAAGCCTTTCTCGGCATAAATATCGCTCTTCGCCCGGTAATAGCGACGAAGTGGGTCAGACTAACGTCCACAATTCACTTGTTTTTCGTTTTATCTAGGAATGCCTGTCGTAACTTCCCTGCGGGCAGTGAAGTTGACATCAGTTAAGTTCATCATCTCCAGTTGACCTTATATTATTTAAATGCACATTTATTCACTAAATAGCTAATAGTACTCCCTAAAACATGTGTCAACGATGCCTCACTCAAGACAACGTTCCTTTTGCTGGATATTTACAATTGGTACGTTCATGCCGCCATTATGCGTGCCAGCTTTATATCCTTGTTCGGCCTCCTGGTTGACATCAAATCCACACAAACTCATTGATCCGATTACTGCCCTTTATTCTATTTGTTTAACGATAGGGTTCGGTCATGCAGACGCACTTGACGAATGTCATACGATCGACCTACCGAATTATTTTTGAGTGGGCGAGATGACGTTAAGATGGCGTCACTGGCAATATTAGGACGGAATGCACACTGACCTAGCTTCCAGTTGACCATGCGGTCACTTTCCATCCTAATCCAGTGAGTGGCTAGGCTACGTGCGTCAACGGCCCTACTCCTTTCCGATCCCACTCCAGTGAGTGCGTGCAGCCAGGTTACGTTACCGGGGTGCTTCTGCGGGGCGCTCTGTGCGCGTTGCCTTTAGGAAGAATGTTGACTTATTCAACAACATTTTACTAATGGTTTTCTTATACCAGACAACCTCCAGGAGACCGTCGCTTGTAAATGTACATGGGCCGGGCTTGCAAAAAACGCATGATATCCGCAGCCGTGTGCTGCTTTTCTGCCGCATATTCCCCTACGTTTTCATTATCAGCGTTTTAGATCAATTTACCGATCCGTTTGCTAAGAAGTTTGCAGTACTGCTTGTTGACTGTTATTAGCTGGCTACGATCCAATTACGTGTCTCAGGAAAGTTTTCCCAATGTTATTCCCCTCGTTTAGGAGCGCTTTCAAACACAAGTCCCGTCAAATGCTGTATCATTTGACTGCTGTGGTGCGGTTTAGGCGCACACGAGTCGCACACCTAATGACTCCAGTTTCCTCGTGAAAAGTCAGAGGCGAACAGATTGCCTCCCGCATTTTGGTAACCTCTGTGGGTTTGTCCAACTGCGTCCCGTCTTCTGCGCGGTGTGCTCGTTTACGGTCGGCAGAAAAATGAATAAAAATATTTATTAATCAGGATTGCATACAGCCGCTTTCAAAACCCTGGGGACTGCGCAATCAATTAACACTCTCCGTCCCGTTCAACAATTGACTTCACGGTTTTATGGGCTACTATTTCATTTTGGGTATCATTCTTTTAAGTCAAAAGTGCCACGACACATTTACGTTACTTCAATTGCTTTCTGTGACCATTTTTTCGCTTTGTTCTGCGTCTTCGGCCCGATCACCCGCCATTTTCCTTGAACATTTTGCGTAGCGACCTAGGCAATGCGTCCCCACTTCGTATTGGTTAACAGCTTTCCCGCTCATTTTTCCTTGTACCATACAGTCCAGCGGCTTCCGCAAACTGTTCTGCATGCACCTTTTAATATGAGGTTACGCATCCAAATTTCGCCACTTTTAAACTATCCTCGCTTGATCGATTATGACTCCCTTTGCCTTTCAGCATTTCCGCCTTTTCCTTGGCCTGTCCTAGGGCCCCATCCATAAAACTCCTCTTACCACCATTCCCGCAATTCAGGCGCCTAGGCTTTTCCTACCGTCAGTGGGGCTGCAGGGCTAAATTTGACCTTTTTTGACCATTTTATTCTCTACTTCATGTATTTCAACAATCCCCTCACCCACTCCCTATCACGGTACGCTTTGGGATTTTTAATTGATCACTGGTCTTTCACAGTCTCACTAGTCGATTAAACCTCCCGTCCTGCGAGTGACTGCCTTACTCGATGGCCAATCGTAGCTTATTCCAGATATACCCGCAGGTACTGTTACTCTCACATTTCTGGAGCACCTGATGTCCTTCTACGGCGAACGTTCAACTTTCATTACCGATTGAGGCCATGAAGTTTAAACTAAGCTTTTATACTGCCGTAACCACCTCGGTTGTTCACGTATTCGTACGGCGACTTACCATCCCTTATTTAAAAGTCTAATTGAACTTTTTCGTCGCTAGCTCAAATTCAGCGGAGAAGCACCTTAAGTAGGGCTTGATAACAATACGACTACCAAACATGACCAGGAGCCGATGCTCGCTTTGGTGAGTGGGGTTGTCTTAGATTCGGAGCGGAGCTTTATTTATAGTGTAGCCGCTAAGCGGTAATGGTGTACGCTCAGTACGCCACAACTTCAGGCCATATCCCAAGTTGTTAGAAGCAGGACGCCATTTATTTAGGACACTTTATTCTGTACAGAATAATGAAGGGGAAATTTGGTAACCGGACGAGGATGCGTCCGACGAGATCGACGAGCCCTGTGTCGCCGAAGATCGCTGCTGTAAAAGTGACGCTGCAGATTGTTGGCTCTATTGTTCTGGACTGTTCCCGCCTGTCTTACCAATCAGCGAGAGGAGTTGAGTTGATTGGCTCCGAGGCCGCGCGAAGGTAGTGACGAGCCCCGCGTGGTGAGGGCAGAGAATCGACCGAATGCGTGGTGCAGACAGTGAATTGCAACGAGACAAATCGAAGCCGGGCAAGCGTGCGTGCCATAGCAGGCTGTAGCTAGAACGCAGGTGCAGGCGCTAGCGAGAGGCGCGACGTAGCCATTATGGCTGTCCATTACAATGGAATTACCCGACAAAACTTGCGGGATGTGAATGCTAATTATTAAGTCAGAAGGTTAGGCCACGCAGTTGGTCACGTACTGATTTTAACTTTCGAACCTCTTCTTTTGAGTTCCTTCGCGTTGGTGGCATTCGCAAGCCATTACAGACGTCCTACAATGGACCGTGCCGCGTCCTATCGCGTACAACTAAGCGTTCCACGGCTTTCCGTGGCAGTTATACTCAGGTGGTTTGAATCGACCAACTAAGGCGGTTCTTACCCGACCTCTTGCCCACACAGGCTAGGTCTCGGCACCTGCTACGGTGTCTTCTGCGATTTGCCCCCTCCGTCTGTACCATAAAACCTCACGCATCCTCCTACCTCCTCCTGCCCTGCCAAACTCCACCACCTACGCGATGTGGCCGTGTCTTTTTTCCCGATCTCTGCCAACTCGTAACGTCGCCTAATGTTTTTCTGGTTGACTCCCATCTTATTCTCGCGAATGATCTTCTCCCATGACAGAGGGAAGATTAAACTTCATTTTAAAACTGTGGTTATAAAATGTTCCTTAAAGCATTCTCCAGTCACCATCATCAGGATTTAAATAAACAAGTGTCAAGAAAAGTATATTAACATGAGACGGTGTGACTACTGTTGTGGCAAGCTTAATCCCGGTTTCTGGATTCCATTACATATCATAAATCGTGGTGTAACTGGTCGTTGAGACGCCGACAGAGGGTAGAAGATATGATGGAAGCCACAGCAGTTTGGCCAGAAAGGCTTTGCAGTAATTAAGTTAGGATGTAGGATGCAGAGAACACCATTGACTAGAAAATTAACTTAACACATTGCAGAGGCAAAGCATTTTGATTTAGTCTGCTAAAAGAATTCTGCAAAAAATAGTACACCTGTGAAAAACAAAAAGCCTATTCACACCGAGGTTCGGTGGTTTATTAGTTCCTTATCGTGTGGCTGAAGTTAGTTGTCCATGGGTAATAATTGTTTGCCCGGGTACATTTCACTGAAGTTTTTGACACACTTGCTCTGGCAAGCAGCCGCTTCCAGACTGCGTAGGTTTTCCGATCTACATCTACCGCCTTGACATTGCCATGTGGGCGTTATGGGCGAGGGACGAGAGAGAGAGTGAGGTAAATGTTGCGTAAACCTGTATCGCTATAAAAACAATCCGCGCGCTAATCGACGGTTCCGCGCCCACTCTGTGGAGCATGCGGCGAACGTCATCGCTTGCGAAGATCCGACTGTCATTCAAAATTTCCAAGAAACCCCATGAAAATGTCCGGTCCGCTTATGATCCATGCTACGGTATACGCGAGAACAAGCGCGCTCCGCATCCCTGGCTCTGGGGGTGCAGGCGAATAATAGGCGAGCTTGGCAACTCTGTCGGAATCGAATTCTCTATACTGGATGCCGGAATATGCAAACGTTCCTGGACTCTGGTACCCCTGGTATGACAGTATGCAGTCTTCACGAATAACAGTTTGACCGTCATGACTGACGATGTCCACCGTGTGTTCCACAGCTGAGTGAGAGCAATAACGATGACTTGTGCGCGAGTTAGTTGAAAGTTATAGTAAACTTGCGTCGTATCTACCACACTCTCTCCTCCTCCCCACCTGGGACCGATGTTAAGACAGAGTCAAAAAACCGGAGGCGGGAGACGGCGCGGGTGGCTGACACGGTGAGAATCCACATCTAGGCGGACCACCACATCCCCTGGCCCACGACATACAATGACCAGGATTTTGTACATCAATAAAAGTAGATGACAGAACGGATTTGAAAGGGCGCAGCATGAGCCTCCGCATGGACGTGCCACTACACCCCAAATTCGGAATTTCTCATGGATGCGCATTCCCGATAACGCCCGCCGGACCCCTAACATGGTTGGTTCAGCGTATCTTCCGGGTGGTCAGTTCGAGGGACAAGAGTCTTCATGAATACAACGTGGATGTCTGCTGCCTGCAAGAAGTTCAAATTCCCGATTTGGACGCTTAAAAATAAAGATTCATAGGGGTCAGATTCCACTTCATCTTTTATTACATCGGCCCATGAGATTTTTCTGGCAGACATGATGTGGCCATTGCCCTCTCGCAACAAATGACCCAAGGGAACCAGTCAATAACCGACTGCCTTACTCACAACTGGAAGGCCATTTTTCGAAACATTCCTGTCGTTCCCATGTATTCACCAACACCAACTCTTGATCAGAACGATAAAGAAACTTTCTACTATGGTAGCAGGGCGCTCATCGATCGCGCTACGGAACTCCCTCGTCCCACTGTGTCATGGGGCTCTCTTTCTCTCGAACCCCGCCAGCAGTCGCACAGCGGTTCGCAATATAGGCAGAATAGCATTACCGGTGAAGACAACGGAGGCTGGATTGGCCGTTTCTGGCTTATTAGTCGTCATCCGCCAGTGACAAGCGAAGAAGATGGGGTTGTAGAGCTGTCAGCCACTATTCCCACACCTACATACGATTTTGCTGACACATTTTTGCCATCGGAGCACGATGGGCACGAGCGAGAGTGGACTAGATGTGGCATACTTCTGTTCCGCTATAAATAATTCAACGTGCAGACCACTGCCGCATCCACCTTTTGGGTTTGTGTTGTTAACCATAATTCTCTCCAGTTGCACCGTCGCTAATTAAAAGTAAATAACTGAAAGTTTGTGTCTAGACTATCAAAAAACCTCGATTAAGTCTCTGGAACTCGTAATCAATATTTATTTAACTACTCCTACAAATTAGTTAGTCTTGAATCAATTTATGTGAGCACCTCCCAATTCTTTATTTGTTCCCTCGTCATCACTTAAACGCTTCTATCTAAACGTTTCTACCTAAACTGATCTGGTATCACTTTTGGCGCCGACAAAGCCGTTTATTCACTGTGTTCTTCTGAGTTTATTGACCAGTTAAGTAAGGTTGCTCCCACCTAGACTTAAAACACATCAATCTGTAAACTTATGCGTCGTACTATCCTTACTTATATCAGCAGTGTTCTCCATGGAATCTGATCATTTGTCGCACAGGAAGGACAGAAACAAGACCGCCTATTTCTAAGCGGGGTGACGAATGGTTGTGCAGTCCCACTGGCTGGCCATCTTATGGTATGCTTGCTGAAACAGTTTGAGTCGCACGTTTGCGCCGGTCTGCACTTTTTCCCACCGGTTAAGGTGAGGTGTTCTCGCGTGTTTCCCTGAACGTGGGGCAACACAGCCGTTGGTAGATTAGGGTTGGGGGGAGGGTTAGGGTTCGGATTAGGGCTATGAGCTAGGGTAACGGTTAGTAGTCAGGACTAGGGTCAGTGGTTAGGGTTAGCCGGTGGGGTTGGTAGTTACTTTTAAGGTTATCAGATACGGTTAGTGCCACTAGTTAGGGTTAGGGTTACGGTCAGAGTAAGGAGTTAGGGCTGGTAGTTAGTAGTTAGGGTTGAGTTGTGGCAGTCCGCTTCCGTGATCGCCAGCGTGACCGTTCACTCACGCCTTATTCACATCCCACGCTCCCCACTAACTTGCTGGGACTCCGCGGGACTTGGTACTGGCCTTCCCCGAGTTCGAAGCCTATGAAGCCGCGTCATTCGTCGACTGGCAGCAGGCGACAAAGACGCACGTGCTGGGCGGCTAAGAATTTAAACAACAGACACTCACGCACACGCCTGAGAAGGCGGTTGGCTGCAACTGCGACGTTGGCAGGACGGGATGGGGGGAAGGGTCGTCGTGACCGAATCCGGTGATGTCTGACGAGGTTAATCCTTGCCCCGAGTGTCAGCTGACCGGTAGGGAGCACGATGATAAAGTATGGGTGTTTCAAGCATTGAGTCGTGGTTATCGAGTCTCGCGTCCCCTCCTCTTCGTTTTGGCTTCTTCTATGCAGGGGGTTTCGTAGATTTCGGCTCCAGTTCTTACAGCTGCTCTCAACGACTGCCAAACGCAGCCGAGGCCATCCCAGGATTGACGTGCAGATGCTTGAGGGGGGTTTACAGGTTGTCCTTGTAACGATGTTTTTGTCTGCCGAGTCCGCGGGCACCCCTAAGAACGTCACCGTAGATTATTAGCTTGGGCTGACAATTGTCATTCAGCCTCAAGACGTGATCGCCCCGATGTAGTTGAGTCTGCCGGAGCATGAAGTGAATACCGGGAGACTGGTTCTTTCCAAGACTTCCGTGTTCGTGAACCCGTCCTTCCACTTCCACTTTTATATTCTGTAGATGTAACTCAAATGAATATGGGTTGGTTTTCTTGTTTGGCACTCGTAGACCGTCAGTGTCTCGACCCCGCACAAGAGCGTTGTCAGGAATTCAGCTCGATGCATCTTTAGGTTCTTCATCAGACGAAGACTGCGGCAATTCCAAAGTGAGTGCCTCAGTCGATAAAAAACATGATTGGCTTTCGAAACCCGACTTAAAGTTTCGTCGTCAATCTAGATATTTCTTGATATCGCACTGCCAGGTAGACAATTTGTGAACAGGCGAATGACGCGTTTCCTTCATGCTGGTCCTGGGCCCCTTTTACCCGTCAGATGGTGCCGGTGGATGCACGACCTCCGTTCTCTGTGTTTTGATGGTCACCCCTAAGTTGGTGCAGTCGGTGGTAAAGCGTTTCATGCTTTGTTGCATGTTCGTCTCCGTCCTGATACTAAGTCCGCAATCATCCGCGAAAGGTAGATCATTGGCACTGCTAGTGGAGACTCGCGCGAAAGCCCGCATGAGTCAGTCGTAGAGTCACTGCCCTCAAGTCCAGTCTTCGGTGTTTATTTCTGGCCGCCGCTCACCGTAAGCGTCCATTAGCATGGCAGAGAAGACAAGGCGACTGCACATCCCTGTCGCACCCCATTATGATGGCAATCATTCCCTTGCGGTGTCGTACAATCTGTGTACAGCGTCTGGCAGCCGAAATTTAGCACAGTTTTCTGGAGTCCATCCCTGTTAACCGCATGAAAGGTCCTTGTTAGGTCAGTAACTATGGTGTAGAATCTGCTCCTTATTTCTCCACATTTCTCTAGTAGTTGACGGACTGCAAAAAAAATGTCGGCAGTTCCGTGGTTCACTAGAAATTCGTACTGATTTTTAAGGAAAATTCCTTGCTCCCGTTGTGTAGGACGCGCACGAAAATGTTGCCTAGGATGTAAGAAGGAGATGCCTCTGAGCCTTCTGCGCTGAAGAATTCGCGATTTTCGCATCAGAACTTAACAGCGGCACAACCATCTTGGTTTGGCGGACGCAGACCACTGTGATGGGCGCAAATAGGTCCCTAATTTCATTACTGTATACCCGGGCTTGGAGTTCGTCAGCCTCATGAATCACCCAAGACATCCGTATCTTCGCCGAGTCGGTGCTTCATCAGGCTTCGCCAACGGAAGAATACGGTCATACCGACGTCGATTCACTGTTTACGTGTGTTGTGTGGAAACTACTTTTCATGGGGAACAGAAGTTAGATTTCTCCGCTGTTTTCGTCGAGTCGGTCCTTATGCTTTTGGTGTGTGCGACCGAGAACTGGCAGAGCGGCGATCTAAATAGCAGTAAAAAGCTCTCTCCATTGCGCCTCAGCAGTTGCGTTTTCTTCCAGCTTTTGTTTTCATCCAAGTATGAGAAAAATGCCATTATTAAAATCCCACCAACGTGTAGCTACACCCGAAAAATGCAGTACTTAACTAGTCTTGTGAGTGTTAATCATATGGAAGCCTGCGGAACCGCTGTTGATGCCTACTCTTCGAGAAAACAAGGCTGCGGTTCATCCAGAATTCTGAGTCACACCGACGGTGCGACCGTCGATTCGGACGATGTCCACCGTATATCACATAACCAGGTGCAGCAGGCTTGGTGAGTTGCGCGTGAATTAGTTTATAGTGATAGTAGACTTGCGCAACATCTACCGCACTTTCCCCCACTTCCCACCTGGACCCGGTCTCAAAACAGAGTCAAAAATACCAGTGGTGGGGAAAGCGCAGTTTGTTGGCACGGCCGGACCTGCAACTAGGCGTTCCACAACACCACCTGGTCCACAACATACACCTGACCAGGATTTTTCCCCAACAACAACAACAACACCCAAAAGGGTTCAGAGGGACGACGATGACTGGGCAGCCATGCCCACCATCTGTATACTCAACGGGAGCGCAAGCGCATCTACCCTCAGGGGAAGGATGTCAGAGAACTGCCAGCAAATACCAGGCTGTGAGGACCATGGTTTGCTGATACTGGTATAGCACACGCCTTCAGACCTTTTGGCCTAAAAGGGCGACACGTGGCCCCGCATTTAGCCTAGGTCGTAGCCCTTCGAGGTTTGGTAACCGAAGAGTCACCGACCGAGAGACGCTACCCATAAAGCACAAACACAAACACCCTCCTCACATGCATGAGAGTATCACAGATCGCCTAAAAAGAGGCCGTGACAGCCTGGCTCTCAGTCCATCAGTCCGCCACTCCACATAAACACGCACGATTGGGCTGACTGTGTGGACTGATTTGGGATGTCAGTCGGCTGCCCTCCGAACCACGACGCTCGACGCACCGTAACAGTCTCAGACTCCGATCACACATGCAGCAGGCGAGCCACACGGAGACGGAGCCGAGACGCACACTTCCCACTTGCGTGGGAGGTGGCAGTTGGGTGCTTGCAGTGGGCGATGTTGGTGTGCGGCGAGATGCTGGTGAGAGAGGATGCGATGGTGTGATGCAGCCGGCGATTGTCTACCGCAGATTTTCGTGGGCGTGCATGTGGCCTAATAGACCCATGCGGTGAATAAACTTGCGAACGCAATTTGGGCAGCGGAGGCGGATGCGGCAAGTGTAGGTTGGTGCTCCAGGCGCTGATACGCCAGTCTCTTTGCGATGGATTCGCAAGTGACCGACCAGGCTGTCTGAGCCACACACTGCTCTTGTCAATAGCATGTCGTGTTGGTCACTCCTTCTGATGAGGACGTAGTCGAGTATTTGTTAGCGATGCCAGCGAGGGTGAGTGTATGCCGCCTTCTCCGGTATCGGAAGGCGGAGGAGTGTTTTGGTGGGAAAAAGACTGCCTTTCGTGCAGGCTTGCGGGAAGAGGAGCTGCTTGATGTTGTTACTGCCATTTTCAAGGCGACATAGCATCACCTCCTAAACAACGTCGTCAATTGCTTTTGCGGGCATTGAGGTCACCAAGGACAATTTCTATGTCTGCCTTCGGCAAAGCCGAGGGAGGAGACAGTGTACGTCTTCTGAGAAGCTCTCTATCACATCGTCGGGATTAGCCATTGAAGGAAAATGGGCGTTGACAATAATGGCGAATTCATCACCACTGAATGACAGTCTTGTAATCACGAGGCGATCGTAGGTTTCCTGTAGAAAGTAGGATAGCTATCTCACGATGTCGCCCTTGATGGCAGAAGCGACTCCAGAGTCTCGTCATTCTGCCTTTGAACGGCCACTTCAGAAGAAGGTGTGACCAGTATTTCCCCTCCTCCTTTTGTCATTGTTCGGGCAGCCAGGCTCATTGTGAGCCGCAATAGGCACTTTGTAGCTAGTCGGCCCCGAAGAATTTAAGCTATCTACCTTTTCAGTCCGTGGTGCATTGAAATGCGTAGAAATTGATGGACATGCCAAGGTGCCAGAGTGAACGAGGAAGCTTATGCGCCATCGACTGTCAGCGAGTTCAAAAAGCTCGTAAACAGCATAAACAAGACGATCGGCAAGCTGAAGAAGGCGGGCGCTCTTACTAGAAGGGAAGCACTGGCCGCAAAAGCCAGTGATGCCGCAATGGCGCGCTTCTACGGCTTACCAAAGGTCCACAAGCCGGGAGTGCCGCTACGCCCCATCGTCTCCTTACGTGGTACCCCAACCTTTGGGCTGTCAAAGTGGCTGTACCAGCGACTTCGTTTCCTTACCAAGGATTCAGAGTGGACAGTGAAGTCGGCTGAAGAGTTTTTGGCACGCATCAAACGTCTGGAAGTGGAGGCAGATGAGGTGATGGTGTCTTTTGACGTGATCTCATTGTTCACCTCCATCCCACCCGCGCTGGCTATCGATACTATTGACGGTTTTCTCCGGGAAAAGTATGATGAGACCGATCAACAGCTCAAACGAGTTCACATCATCGAGCTCCTAGAACTATGTCTTAAGACGTTCTTAACATTCAACGGCCAGGTCTACGAGCAAAAGAAGGGGACACCGATGGGCTCGCCTCTATCTGGATTAATTGCCGAAGCGGTTTTGCAGAGGCTTGAGCGGCTGGTCTTCAGCTCGTACCCCCCAAAATTCTGGGCCAGATACGTCGACGACACTTTCGTTATCATCAAAAGGGGCGATGTGCAGGCTTTCAAGGCACTGTTGAATTCAATCTTTCCCGACATCCAGTTTACTATGGAAGAAGAGCTCAACAATCAGCTGGCCTTCCTTGACGTACAAGTGACAAAGCTGGAGGACGGGAAGATAAGGACAACGGTCTACCGTAAGGCAACTAACACCAGGCGAATCCTCCACTTAAAGAGCAACCACCCCGTTGGTCACAAACGCAGTTGTGTCAGGACCCTCTTCCAACGCGTTCAAACACCCAGCAGCGACGACAATGGGAGGAAGGAGGAGATTAAGTACTTGCACGCCCTATTTAAAGTCAACGGTTATCCCAAGTCCTTCATACGCAAGTGTCTTAAGAAGCCCCACCCTGAGCGGTTGGACGGAGAAAACCCGAGATTTTGGCTCGCAATCCCTTATGTGAAAAACGTGTCAGAGGCGACGGCAAGAATCCTGAAGCCTTTCGGGATCGGAGTGGCTCATAAGCCAGAGTCAACAATCAGACAGCAAATAATGAGACCCAACGACCCGCTACCGGTCACAGAACAATCAGCGGTGGTCTACAGCATACCATGCCAAAACTGTGATGCAAGGTATGTTGGTGAAACGGGCAAACGTCTTGGCACAAGATTGCATGAACACCAGCTCGCAATCAACCGCAAGGACAAGCTGTCTATGGTTTATGGCCACGTCAAACAGCAGAACCAAAATTTCGCCTTTGAAAAGGCAAGGGTAATCGGCCGAGCCAATGATAGGATGGCCAGACTGGTGCTCGAAAGTTGATCCTCGACTGGAACACTCAACAGAGCCATAGATCTGCATCCCGCCTATCAGGCGCTACGTACAAGGCTCGAGTCAGTGCGGACAAGGCCATCAGGACAGTCGAGCAAAGTGACGCGTGGCCGACAGCCGATGTCAGCAGAAAGTGGGAGAGAAGCCGGCCGGGGATCATGTGACCAGCATGCGACGCCACCTCACCGCAACACCCACGAGGCTGAGATCAACTCACATGAGCCCCAACAACTGTTCAGTCCGTTGAGTGACGAGGGGGAGGCCGACAAACATGCTGGCTCACCAACAATTACGACGGCCGAAAAGGGGTCATTAGGGGCAGGAGCCCACCGGCGGTCAATCGTGGAGAGGCCAACGCTAATCGGCGGCGAACGGGCAGGTCAAAGTTCGTGCCTCGGGCACGGATATAATACCAGGCAGGTATCAAGGCTGACGCAATCATGACCAGCAGGAACAGTCAACGCATTACTCTGATGATGGAAACGAGAGGGTTTCCGAAACGTCAGTACAAATATAACTCGGTCCATGAATTCGCCCGAGTGAACAGTGTAAATCAGACAGACTGTGGGGAGCACGGGACGGGGACGGAACAGTTTCCACAAATTGAGCTGCCGAGACATTTCAGACGGCCACCGAATTCTACGGTGCGTCAGGTTCGTCTGCTTAGGCAGCACCATCTAAAACAACCCAAAGACAGATGATGAAGCGACTCGAGCAAATCTTGAGATGGGCCGAAATCCTCAGTCTCTGGTCCATACTGGGGCAACTACAACCGCGATGGAGCAACTAACTCGTCAGGATGGGCTACAAGCTCCTATCCAAATGACTCTTCTGCGGTGACATCGCGACGGATGTTTGCGACAAGGACGGCAAAAACAAAGCTATAAGGACACCACGAAATCTTTTTAAACACAACAAATCGGTCCAGAGGCCTTGGTGGACATCGCTCAGAATTGACTTGCTTGCAGAAGCACAGGGAAGAGTTGAGCAGAAATCTACGAAACCAACCAGATCTTCGCTGCCCAGGCCGAAGAAACTGGGCACAAGTCTCAAACGTCTGCCTCCCGAAACGCCAACACCACCCCCTTTCCAACATGCCAACGCTACCAACGAACGTTTTGCGCACTGATTGGCCTCGTCCCGCACCTGGAACCGATGTCAAGACAGGATCAAGAAAACCGGAGACGGAAAAGGACGCAGATGACTGGCACCTAGGCGTACCACCACATCCCCTGGTCCACAAAGTACACTATCCAGAACTTTATACGGCAAGGAAAAAACGGAGTGGATCGGACTCCGACTGACGCGGCGTGGGCTCGCGGCTGGAAGTGCCACCACATCCCAAAATTTGATGTTTGTTATGGGTGCGTATCCTCAATAACGCCCACCAAACCCTGATCTAGCTTCCATTTTGGTCCAACGCATTCACGCCTGTCCTGTTTAAGGAGCGCACTCCCCATCAAAACATGCGTCAAACACGAACACGTCAGTCATCACACACCACAGGCACAAACTAGGCACCTCTTACGCATGGGGATGGGTTCTTCGGCTTCTTTTGCATGTGGCCTTTATGACACTCTAACATTTGTGAAATCCGCGCAATCCACCCCCACCATGCACAGCTCTGGTGTGTTGTGTGTAGGTCAGATCGCGAGTGCGGCACGCGTAGGCGGGTTGTTATAGCCTTGTCAGCTACTATGTCTAACCCTTGCGCTTGCCAGTTGACCGGCCCAGACGATCAACTGGTGCAAGGGAAAGGGAAGAGAGAGTGAGGCCGAGTTTGAGGATTCGCTCCCCACGGCACTTCAGTGCATTCCCCACCATAATTTATCCGACGAAATTCAAACTATCAGGACGCGCCTAATGTCGTGTCTTGGGAGGTTGCAGACCGACGGTACGACTCAGGCCTCGCAGTTAGCCCCGTGTGTTTGTACAGAGTGACACACTGGCGGACTGAGAGTCAGCACAATGGCTCCTCCTCAGCCATTCCTCTATGGCACTATCACGCATGTGGAATCCTAACCGCCCACTCCTTTCGTGTGGAATCCCAATGCTCCGTGTGGGGCAGAGCGTGTGTGGCACGCGCAGACGCGCTGTCTGGCTCTGTTAGCCACTGCTTTCAAACCCCGTACCAGATGGATGGCTGACTCGGACAGTTGACTGGGAGAGAGAAGGAGGAGTGAGATCGGCTCTTGGGACTGTGTTCACACGGCACTCAGCACATATTTCTCAATGACAGTTCGACCGTCGCGTCCGACGTTGCCCACCGTGTGCTCCAGAGCAGTATGAGAACAGGGACGATGACTTGTGCAGGAATTTAGTTTAAAGTGGTAGCAGACTTCCACAGCAGCTACCGCACTCTCCCCCCCCTGAACCCTGTATCAAGACAGCCAAGAAGGCCGGAGGCGGGGGAGGGTGCAGGTGGATGACACGGTCGAGCCCGCACCTTGGCGTTCCGCTCCACACCTCCCGGTCCACGCAACAAATAACCAGGTTTTTGATTAACCATAACAATGGTGGGGTGCCAGGGTCCCATTTTACGCGACGTGCGCCGGCAACAGGGTCCGCCACCGCGCCCCGAAATGTGAGCATTTGTTATGGTGCGCAACTCCGATAACGCTCGCCAGAATCCGATATGGCCCCGTGTTGGTCCAGCGCATCTACCACGTGGCCCGTCCGGAGGGCACATATTTCTCAATGCAAACTGTTGGATGCGCTTTTAAAGTACCACGGCGTGCTAAAGGTCATGGCTTAGAAGACTGAAAACTAACGGGATCATTCGTTCTTCTCAGGATGGCGAATCAGGCTGCAATGGCTGTCTCTCGATGTGCCCCTTATGGTACTTCCATCCAGTTAGACACCGAGCCGTTCCTTCTTTGTTTTGGTGAAATGTTAGTTCATCGTGCGCGGACAGGCTGTTTAGCCATGAAATCCAGTGAAGCCGATCCTTCCGCTGGTCTCCTTGATTCGGTTTCATTTTCGGTCTTATGCATTTCGTATACCAAAATTACCTGTAAAATAGTTGCAACTCAGCCGCTTTCCATGCAGACCTGTATCGTTTAAAGGAGCTCCCGAGGGCTTCTATCATTCAATCCAAATGCACCGACTGGTCGGTTTACAAGTCCCAGATTAATGAAGAGAGAGTGCGGTAGATGCGGTGCAAGTCCACCATCATTATAACTAATCAACGGGCAAGTCACTGCCCTGCGCCCAACATGCTGTGAAAAACCCACTGGACATTATTGGTAACGACATTCGAATCGTCATGTATATGCTAGGACAACATCGGCACGTTTAAACAACGGACTGCATGTGGGCGTTATTATTGCGATTTAGGGCACGAAATCACGCAGATTTGCAAATATGACGTTTAGGAACCGACAAGATCTCTGCTTTCAAAAAGTAATCTGTTTATTGGTAGCTAGTTTCCTACGGTTTTCCTCGGACTGAAAATCAGTTTCAAGTGCGGCAAGTCTTGCTTGGTAAGCCACTCGAAGCTGCATTAATCTCCTTTAAAAGAGGGACAGACCCAGGTGCGCAAACTGAATCTAAGAAAGTTATCGACATGGGAAATTGCCCAAATATAGAGTACTATTAATTTATGCTCCGATTTACAAACATTTAAAATGATGAAACAATTTTTAAACATATTCTGAATGCAAAAAGGACATTTTCAGGGCGAACTAGACGAATAAGTGAAGTGTATAAGGTTTAAGTGCCTAAAACTGATAATTTCAATTTTTGTCATTACGTTTCATGAGTTAGGTCACATAATTTGCATGCATTAAACTCTTATAACCAACGGCAGTAAGAATTGCACACAAATTTGGCGGAAGAAACGTTCTCTTAATAAACACAAAATGATAAATTTACGTTTTTATCCGCGAGTTCTATTTAAATTCAATAGTACTGACCGGCCTGATGTCTCTATCAGCGAAATCAACCAAAATCCTCTTTTGCTTTCATTAATCGCACGAATTCTCATGTTTTCGGCATCTACACTTTTTCTTAGAAAAATGTTTATCTCTTATCAACTAAACGGTGCTTGAAATGATTATTTTGCTTTTTTTTAACTGGAAGTCGTCCATTACTAATTTGGTGCTTTGGTGGGTGCATTCAGATTACTTTCCTACTGCATAGTGATTCTTCACCAATTTAGGCATATTTCATTATCGTGCATGTGCAACTGGCGAGTCTCGATTCCCATGACTTCTTAACAGCCATTGACTGGATTTCGTTTATCTCTTACTCAACGTCCTGCAAACAAGTATTTTTAGAAGTTACGAAAACATCAGACGACAGATTATGCTGGGGTAAGGGGTAGGGAACTAGTCGATTGTGGAGGCCACAGGTTTATAAATCCGAGTTTTCGGAATTTTACTGGAGACAGTCATCAAGGATAACAGTAGCGGCAAAACCGACGGTAATTAAAAGATAGTATAGCCAAGTAACGGCGAGTGTTACGATTATGAGTTGACTGTGCAGAACTGTGCAGGTTACATGCGATAGTGAAAGCTCAGATAAGAAAACAAGCTGGTTCGGTGTTCGACAAGCCTCCTCTCTTTCTCCAACAAGTAACAGGAGTACGAAAACTCGTCACTACCTGTTCCAGTATATGCGTAGAGGCTAGTGGATGATGTGTGCCTTAACTAATGTCATTTGACTGTTCTCTCCAGAGGTCAATGTCGTTGGAATGCATTAGAGCCTAAAACAATCGAGAAATTTCTAGATTACATTAAGTTTTGTTGTCCAGTGTTTGACATGGACTGACTCTCAAGTAATGGCAGAGGTGTAAATTTGCAGGGAATTCTAGTGAGTATTGCCATACTCACGTGGGCGTGACGTTCACCTGACGTCAAGACGAAATATGGACGTTCCATTTTGTGTTTTAGATCTGGTCTGCGAATACCTGTACCACGAGTAACCAACAATCAAACAGGTTTACAGCCAAAGACAGGGGAGACTGGGGTGATCGTTTCAAAGGAAAGCAGGTCTACTTTCGTGACACTGCGCAAGGTCGTGTATGAGTAATTGTTAATAGACGCGTCAAAGGAATAATGACGTTCGGGTGAAATTTAAACCATATGACTCAAGGATTAACAGATTCCCATCAAATGCGAACTGGCTTTGATCAGTCGGGTTCACACATAATCAAACCAACTGTTAGAGCGTAGCCATTCCTAGTCTGGGATATTTTAAGAAGAGAGTTTTGTGGCCCTCACTGAGTCAGATGTAGCTAGTGGGTTCGCAGAAGGTGACAAGTGCCCCTCAAATAATTTTATTCATCCAGAAAAATAATTTTACAACCCGGTTTTATGACGAAACACTGAACTTCAGCGGTATTCTCGCCCTTCCGCAGGTGTGCCTATAAACATTTAGTTAAAATGCAATGTTTCGCTAGAGTAGTAGTTTCTGATGCAGAACTGTCGAAGGACCAAGTCAGGTTGGTTTTATTATTACTATGTGAACACGGAATCTCTGTTGGCCCACCTGTAGCCACATGTTTTCTATGCTGACGGGGTTTGATCTGCTTACCATGTCATTTTTGACTTAAGAATTTGTCTTGATGTTGTCCAGTTTCATAAGTGTCAAAAGTTGTTTGAGCTGCTAGAAGCAGGCATAAATGGGAAGGTGGAGGCGATAACCGATCTTAAATAGCGCTGCTATTATTTTCCGCTGGAGTAACTGCAATTATATTTCTAATGGAAATTAATCTCCTGCGTTGAAGTAAACCTGAGGAAAAGATGATTCAGGATGGTTTTACGACTTCGGGATGGTTGAGTCCTCACCTTTAGTACAGATGCTCCTGCCAGACAGACTGACCTTGCAGACGGTGACAAAATGCACTAACAGTGTTGCTCGGTCTTCGTGCCCACCCCAAAGCACTTGCATGAAGGCCGTGGATTCCACTGACGTGTATTTGGCGCTATCGTAGGCACCAAGGCGAAGAACACAACTCGTTCTGGGTCGGGTGGGTGACGCAAGAGCTTCCTGGTGGAGATTGGCTAATGCAGCCTTTGGCATGAAAGTGCGCCATTCGTCTCACTAGGGCGTTGACGTGCGCGCATGCAACCGTGCTTGTAAATGCCAACGTGGAGACTATGCAAGAAGAGAATAGACTACACGCTGGCAGATTTCCACATGCGAGCCGGACCACGCCACCCATCCTACACACTGGAAACTCGATATGATCTGTGACAGGTCACAATTTTTGCTCATTCGGCAGGTGTTACGACCCGACCTGGTACTCAGAATCCCGCGGAGAGCATGCGTACTCGACTCTTGTCCCCAATACCAACGCGGAAGAGAAGGATAACACGCCCGGTCATAAAAAGTGTACCAGGAAACTGCAAGTCATCCATTCTGGAATAATAACGTGTATTTATAACATCCTATCGAGGTTGGCCGGCATTCGGCCGATTGCGCATCGAGAAGAAAATTCCAGACGAGCTGACAAATTTCTCACATGCACGGACCAGTCAGATTAGAGGGGAGCGGCTTGCGTGATCTCCAGTGGTTTGCTGGCTCTTGTTCTTGGGAGTGTAAGCGTTCCCAAAAGTAGGTCTCCGAGATTCCGTGGCATCTGGTTTTGAGGTATGAGTTCGTTCTACTACGCAGAATTGTGGACGCGATATTTGTCGTCTGTTCGCCGTTGCGCCGCTTTCTTATTCCAATCGTGTTTATCTGCCGCTTTCGACTTTTAGTACCGATTTTGGCCCTGTAAATGGAAACTAGAAGTAAAGCTCTGAGAGGTACTATCAGTTCGAAATAGACCACAGCGAGACGGAGGCAACTCGCAGCATGTGAATCATTGTTGACGACTTTACACCGAAAAAATGCATCGAGTGAGAAGGTTTTGCAAAGTTCAGGTTTAAAGAGGTAAAACTCGAGGTTGCCCGCAGCAGCGGACAACCCTTGCAGTTCATGAATGAGCTTCTCATGGAATCCAGTAAAGGGCTGTTCTGGTGTAACGAGAGAGCTGGACGTTTCGCCAGGCGCGGTGTTGGGAGGGTCTAAATGCGATAATGGATGATAATTAATTTTGAAAATCAGCAGTTGGAAGGACATAAGCAGTGAGACAGTCGTTACTACAAGATGAATCATAAAAGCGGTTCAGACGCCAGCGATTACAACTGTTCAACCAAGCTAAGAGCCAGATGTCCCTAATAAAAATAATAGGAATACAGCCATAAAGGCAGTCCCAGAGTCTGAGACTCAATCTATCGCCAGCAAGAGAGGTCAGAATGCAATCATCAGTTTTTTCCGAGAGATCGCGTTGCATGGTAGTGCATGGCGTTCTTGAAGCTCCTGGTGACAACCCAAAAGAGAGGGTAAAACACGATCTGCTGGCATTCCAAAACCAACTGAATGCCACCCAAGAACCCGGTGAGGTCGTCAAAATCCAAAAAATCTTCCGTTTGGGGCCTTTAGTTAGAAACAACACAGAGAAAGTGCGACCGAGACCACTAAAAGTGGTATTGGCAAACGAGCAGCAAGCAGACCTCATCTTGTCGCGAAAGTCCAGGTTTCGAAACAACCATCGTGGAGTGTTTTTTCAGTCGGACAATCATCCAATCGATCGGATAAGAATGAAGACATTGGTAACGAACTGAGAAAACGTCAGAGCGAGCGGGAAGTGAATCTAAAAATAGAAAACAATCAAATTATAAAAATAGAGCGTTCCCTCTTGTGGAGTCATCTGGTGACATTGACGGTAAAAGCACCGGTGCTCAGTTCCAACAAACTTCAGTAAATTCAAAATCTATTAGTGGACTTGGTACGCCATGTGAAATATCCAGTAGTAACTATCAGCCGAAAGCGCTAACAAACAATTTCCGGAGATCTAAATAACCGAATAATCTAAACATGATGAATAAAAATGTGCAGAGTTCATTCAACAAATTGGACGACACAAAACTGACCGTGACCGATTTCCAACACGACTTGATAGCTATAACAGAAACATGGTTAAGTGGGCCGATAAAAGACGCGGAAGTTACGCTGGATGGCTCTTGACTTTTCCGAATGAATGGACCGAAATGGGCGAAGGGGTGGGGGAATTGCGATATTTATATGAGATGGCATCGAATACGTCAGAGCTCAGTCTTCCTCATGTAGGAACATTGGTCGTGAAATACTCAGTTGTTATTTGAAACTGCCAAACAACCCAAGCCTCCATATGGCCCTGGTTTACAGAATACCGGGATATATGACGGATGAGAATGATGCGCTTATCACCGAGATAAAAGAAATTTGTCAGAGCAAACACATAATGCTACTTGGTGCTTACAACTGTCCAGACCTCGAATGGGCTTTGATGCATTGCATGTGATCAGAAAACTCATTTGAACAGAAATTTATTCAATTGATCACTGTTGAGTTCCTTACCCAACATATTAGAATGGACACTCGACTCCGAGACGGCTGGATGCTGTCCGGACAGCATCCAAGTTGTTTGGATCTCACCATCACCAGGGATGATAGCTGCATTCTCGGATTGGAATCGCACATGCCCCTTGGCCGAAATGACCACTGCGTTCTTGTTTGGGAGTATAGTCATTTTTCTGTACCTGAACTTCAAGCTGCCGAAGAAAGAAATGTATTGCAAGGGGATAATTATAGAATGGCAAATCTGCTACAGAAGATGAACTGGAATGCTGCGCAAACACCTCACTCTGAAAGCGATTGGTTCTTCTTCAAGAACGTAATGCAAAAGTTATGAATGAACTCTCAGACCAAATGACCTATCCGTTATTCAGGATATTCTAAATTTCGACGGAGGCCGGGGCTCTATATGCCGACCGGATGAGGCCAAATATAAGACCCATATATAAAGGTGGCGAGAGAACAACCCCAAATAATTTCAGACCAATGAGTCTCACCAGAACCTGTTTCAAACTGATGGAAAAGATAACAAAAACGGAGCTGATGCGGCATCCTGAAGAAAACAACTTGCTTGTTTACATCAGCGTGGATTTCGAAGGGGTCGATCTTGTCTTACTAACTTTCTAGTATCCATGGACAGCTGGGCGAAATCAACTGAAAGGGATTTATCAGTCGACGCCGTGTACATTAACACCAGAGAGGCTTTTGTTCGTGTACCACACAGGCGACTTATATTTAAACGACGTCAAACGGGCTTGGATGGAAATCTGCTGAAATGGCTAGCTAATTTTCTTACGGGAAGATCTCAGCGTGAGTATCAGTAACGCTTAATCGGAATTGGCACCCGTTCACAGTGGTGTTCCGCAGGGAAGCGTTCGGGGTCCATTTCTGTTCTTAATAAAGGTGAACGACTGCCCGGACTGTCTGAACTGCGAGCGCATAATGTTTGTCGATTATCTCAAACTGTGAAAATCAACATAGAAGTCGGAAGACTCTCTACAGTTACAAAACAATCAGAATCGCTTACAACAATGGTGTGACGAGTGGTATCTCAATTTCAGCCTTAACGGATGCCAATATATCCCATTACGATCCAGCAAAAGAAGGCCGTTAAGATTTCAATCTCACTACTCTATAGGAGGTCAACAACTCGAGTCAATCAACGAGTTAAGAGACCTCGGTGTGTGGATGACGTCAACTCTCAAAGCATCGTCTCAGTGGGCCAAGATATCAAAAACACTATGGGTATCCTAAGCGCGATTGGAAGATCCTTCCTCAGTTTTGAAGCAGAACTTTGCGGCCGAGTATTCGGAGTATACGTTCGACCAATGTTGGAATATTGTTTTCAGGCATGGTGTCCCTGGACGAGACAAGATTACACCCTACTGGAGAACGTACAACGAAGATCAACCAAGCTGGTCAGTGGATTAATTTGCTAACCTCATGAGAGACGCCTGGCAAAGCTAAAAATATTTCCTCTCTCTCATAGACAATACAGAAGGGATATGATCATGGCCTTTAGGATCGTCAGAGGGCTAGACTGTGCTCTTCAGTTTGGCGATTTCTTCGAAGTGGCGCGAACGACAGATCTTCGAGGCCACCAGTACAAACTGAGAATAAAATATTTCAAATTTGAAGTGCAGGCCAAATTCTTCCCCCACCCGCTAATTGGAGGATGGAACAACAACTTTGTTCGAGTTTCACCAAAACTGGTGATTTCGGTGTTTTCGGCCTCAGTAGCTCTTGGTGGGCAATATCTTTTAAGGGGACCACTGAGTCAGTTGTCGGAACTTCATTAACAGTCTGTTCCTCAACGGTAATGCCGACTTCTCCTGTAAAAACCGACTGAGATAACCTAGACGGATGTTCCGTCTTTTAGTCGTTCTTGCAAATTTGGAGACATTCGTCCGTTAGTTGATGAGAGGGTTGATTGTCTATTTTAAGTGTATTGGCTGATATAAATGCAGAAAGTCTTTGACTTTCTACAGCAGGATTTATGTATATGTATATATTGAAGGGTTACAGTCAGAGCCCTTGATGACCCTATTTATGTACAGTGCTTTCGCAGATTCATACTCAAAAATAAAATAAAATTGCAGGAATTTAAAATGTGTTTGGGTCACAGTTCAATCGTAATCATAAGGTAGTGCATAGGGTCACTGTAAATTAGTGCGGAAGATTGTATATGACAGATTTTGCAAAACTGACTGTGCATAGTCATGCTGTACAAGCCGATTTCTGTCGAAAACTAGACGAGCAAGTTTTCTTTTAAACACACAAGCTGTGTCAGCCGTCACCATCTCGCTTGGAAGCGAGTTCTACGGTCAGACAACCCGCTGGCTGAATGAAAATTTTCGTCGGTCTAAACGCGTGCGTTCA
>CACRXP010000018.1:2358664-2374839 GCA_902702965.1 Spirometra erinaceieuropaei | reverse complement strand
CGCATCTGGGTTCCTATCGGCTTGAGACTGGTTTTCAATTTCGGCACTTATTTTTCTTATTCAAGGCGATACAGGCCAGTCCTGACCGACCCGCCTACGTACCATTTTATGAAATCCGTTACACAGTGCCATATACAGCTGACATCTATTTCGGCCATGTTGATGTCGGGCTTTATTCCATTTTGTACCGCCACATGCAGGCCAGTCCTCCCTTTTTTTCTGATGCTATTTTTCTGAGGGTTTTTTTTTTCTCCTGTTAAATTACTACAATCATTTTTAAATCTTGCTTTGGAGTTTTTTTTTCACCCCTCGTTTTTTTTTCATTTTCATTTTGCTTAACGGATTTCTAATCTCAAAAACTATGCATTGCACTTTGTGCAGATTTTGCCTACATCGTCTAAAATTTGCATGTAAATTTATTTTTACTTGCTTTGATGGGACCCCGACGGGTCTTTAATAAAATAATTGAATTGAATTGAATTGAGTGTCCTTTTCCATAAACGAATTGGTTAGGGCACTTTCCAGATGAGTTAGCCTTGTGAAGAAGTGGAGTAACAGCATTGCCTTCCAAGAATAACGGCAAGTCCTTGTAGTTTCTAACAGATCTTCTGAGGGTCACCCTGGCTTTTCCAACTTTAGTGTTCAATGATTTGGCAGGTTTAGTTACTATAGCAGGTAATGGAACCTGACTTATTTTTAATGCATTAGCGTCGACCGCCACGTTATCCACCGGAACTGGTTTGTCTGGAGTTTCCTCTGGAGACATAACTCGCTTCCTCTTCCTGACTGGCTTTGACTTTTCCGCGCTAGTGTCTTTATTAGTAGGATGTTCGTCGCCGATCGATCGAAAATTTGACGGATTATTTGCTAATTCTATTTTACTGTGCCTAAGAATAGCCATGATGATGTCCGTCAGTAGGCCTTGCTTCTCTTCTAGCGTCTGGACCCGCTTTTCAAGTTCCTTACAGCCGACACAGCGACCGACAAGCGCAGAATCCGTCCCGTCTGTCATACAGTTTTCGAGGCCTCTTGGCAGTGCATCAATTCTTATTTCCTGTCTTATCTCTTGGAGCCTATTGTGCATAATCTCCCTGGAGTCTAATGATTCCAGCGGCATTTTATCGCAAGAGACTGCTAATGAATTAAAGACCGTTTTCAGCTGCTCTTCTGTAGTTAATAAATATATCTGTTTAGCGCCGAACCGTTCATCGATAGCGCAGTGGCTAACGCTCTGGCCTCCGGATCCGCAAGTACCGAGTTCAAATCCCGGTTGTACAACTTTTGTGAACGAGTTTTTTATAACAAATTTCCTCATTGTTGATGATTTTCAAACTCGTCAATCAGTTCTAGAGTAGTGCAGGATGTTTTCAACAATTGTTGGAATGAAGAATTTGCCAATAATGAAGTTAAATAGGAAACGACTCAGCCGTTTATAGTTTTCGACGTAGATCTCGGAGAAAAGTTGTCAAGTAGGGAGACTTGTACAGATGGTCGGACGATTGCAAATATCTGTTGATGGAGAATTTGTGGTATACTTCACCGGTGCGAATGAGAAGACTAATTAGTGGTGCTGTTCCTTGAAGAATTCGGGTAGTATCTTTCTCCTGATACCGTGGGAAATAACGTCGAGATCCGAAAATTCCAACAATGGTAGAACTTTCGAGTTGGTGTACTTGTAATCCAAATCCAAAGGATACGTTGTCAGTTCGCAATTTATTTCCACGCGACGTTCAGTCTGCCCTATACTATCAAGTAAATTCGACGAAAACTCGGAGAGCTGGGGATTCGACTCAAATTCGAAGGACGCTCCAGGCTACTCCGAAAATCTTGGAGGGCTTTATAAACAAGGCCCCTTACCCTATTTCTCGGAGTCTTGTACTTATTCAAAGACTAGATGCTGTTTTCCCTGAGGCAAATTTGCCGCAGCATTAGCTTGCGGCTTATGTCTAACGTCGATGTAGTCGTTAGTTACTGGGACTAGTTGATGACCTTTTTCGAGCAAACGCAGCCGGTGTAATGGAACTTTAAATATCAACCAGTCCTCGAAAACACCCGGAGAATATTGAGGTTTGGCCTATACATCGCATATTTGTTGTGCCTGGCCGTGATATTCCTATCAGGTACAGAGAAGAATGAATAATTGCGCTGTAGGTCTACGTCAATATTTTTGCCGAGAGTACGTGGGCAGTGTGTAACATTGACACTGTCAAAGGTTTTCATCAGTACAAACTTTAAGCAGTTAGATTGCTAGCCTTCACACAGTTTGGGTGTAGGTAAGTAAAAGACAAATAAACTGCGTCATTTAGCAGCAATGAGAGTATTATTACCACAAATTAAACTTCATTTTGAAACATTAATAAGTGAATCTCAGAAAAAAATACGTACACCTGTATAATGTCGACTTGCGTTTATTATTGACTGTCACATCCAAAAATGAGAGGACGGCAAAAACGACTTCTTCGAAAATTGGCTAAAAAGACATACATTACGTGGGATTTGTTAATTCTTCAGCGGAAAGGACTGCGACCGTGAGATGAGAAATTTTCGAGTGGGACAGGAATGTCCTACAGGTGAGAGTATCAAAGAGGGAAAATTCGTAAACTGGACGAATCAATTCAGAGTAGATGTAGTCAAAGCATGTCTCGGGCGACCGAAGAAACAACCATCAGAATGACAAGAGAGGGGGAGCTCACGGCGATCGTCCACAGTCCGACTGAGTGCGCGGAGACTAAAAGTCGTCATGCATCATCGAAGCGCGGATATGTGCGATCATAATACTTCCTTACTGACCAAACAAGCGACCAACAAGATGTTCGGAAGCGGAGCGATCAAGGTTTTTAATACACTTTTGGTCGAGAAGGCATTAAAATAACAAGAGTCGGCTGGACGTTTATATGGAATTTCTGACAGCGTCGTAAAGAAGGGGGGGGGGTTGTCTTTTAATGAGCTCTAACGGTACGAGAGAGAAGTTCCGTCACACTAAACGAGCGGTTCTGGACAAGGTTGACCTCAATGACTGACCGGTTTTCATCGGTCAGTTTCTGTGCCATCTCTTCAACACGTTTGCCTAGTTGAAGGGAACCGCCTATGTTTATCTGTGATTCCCAGTCAAGGATAAAAAGTAATTTGCGGTGAAGACTCTGCCGGTGTTACTTATATGCCTTCATTACCCAAGTTCACGTGTTTTTTTGGCAAACCATTTGCTTTAAAATGCATACCCACAAGCACTTGCAAAGGAATTTTGCTTACGAACACGTATTTGTAGTGTCGAACCTGTGTGGTATTCTGTTCAGTTCAGTTCAGTTGCACGATGAGTTTGGTCAGCCTTGGAAACTGAACAAGATAGCATAAACTCACTGCCTTTTGGAGTCAGAAATAAAATATTTAAGGAAAACACCAAGGCGCTCATTAAGGAGAAGGAAACAGATATTGTGGTTTCAGTTACTCAATGGTTTTAAGCTTTATGGCATTTAATATAAAATTATTGGTCAGTTTTTCGGTTATGTAAAAGTGCCAACTATATTTAATTTACTGTCGTGTCAGGTTTTCTGAATTTTAATTCGATCCAAAGAATAGAATTAGATAGTGATTCTGACCAGATCATTTGGCAGTTTAAACCCGCTTCTAGTCTTCCAGTCGGCGTCACTGGAGCTGAATAATAATGGCATATCACTTCACACAGTTAAGCTAGGACGCTACCCTATCAAACAATGCTAAACTGAGAAATCGCGAAAACATCATGTCCCTGATCACCAAAATGTACTTTTTATGTTGTTTCTGAGGAGAGTTTTTGTGTCCGAAGTTTGTTCATTCTTAGCTTATGCATGATACTGGGTTCCAATCTTCCCCTCCATTTGGAGACGCAGAGGGGTAGAAGGATGTTAGGTTATTTTTCCTGTAGGTTATTTAGAGCAAGCGCAACTCCACTAATACTATACTTGCTCCAATTATCTCTAGAATGGGTTTTAATTATTAGTGATAATGATTAACGTGGTAGTTTACTTTAACTAGAGCAAATCCTGTCCGAACAAGCATACATGAAAGTGCTTAAGTTTGGTCAAACCAAAGGCACCTACATGTACTTAAGACGATGATTGTGCTAGTGATAGAACAACAGATTCGGTTTACTGAAAACACAAAAAATTATTTGCACAGACGGCAGTTTCGTGATTTGTTATAACGCATCATTCGCATCAAAACGTTTGCAGCCAAAAATGGATTTGTTAATCAAGATATGCATGTTACTTGACTGACATTCCGAAGCATATTTTTATTTTTCTGTAAGTATTTCTGTCCTAACTAGCAAAAAATTTCAAGTACGGGTGTCTTGTATGGGTGGCTTAAGTTTTTTTCGGTGGACCTACATAATTTTTTAGTTAAAATGTACACATATACTTATACATGTGAAAATTCAATCGCGATTAAAGCGCAGGACTGTTTAATATACACTGGGCAACATGCGCTCAGTTCTACTAGAATCTGTCTTGAATCAAAGGGGTTAGATTTTACTAAATATGGGATTGTGAAAACCCAGTCAGCAATTTGCTAGTTCATACGAATTTGTTCTGAATTAACTCAGGACTGTTTACAGTTAACGCCTGTCGGGCTTTTATTTGAGTTTTCCTTTTTTCCTCTGCCTGTGGCTGATCTAGGATCTTCACTTCTTTCGTTTGCTAGAATAATCAAGAATTATGCGAAAAAGAATTTGTAATTAGGATTTATGCGCACGATTTAAAAGAATTATTAATTATATAATAATTAGACCTAAGAGGATATAGACATCAATCTCAGCCAAAAGGAATTCGATCGAACCTGCAACAGATGGGTTTAAATGTCTATACTTCTCGATTCATCTTGTTAATGTGATCGAAATTCTGGCTATTCCGAGAACACCACAGCATCGGTTTTTATTGCAGAAAGCCTGTCCACAAGTTAATTTTACCCAGTTTAGAAAACCCAGCAACCTCTTTTTGATTCAAACCCACAACAGCAAAGAAAAACTTGCTCGAATCTCACTGAGGCTGTCAGAGTTTTCAGAATTGGGTCAGCTTGATCATTTAAATCTGCAAAAACATTTACTGCCAAGCAACCCTGGTAGTCAGTTTTCGTATTATGGATTGATTTCGCAAGCAATCATTCTTGAGAAGGTTGCGTACTGTATCAGAATTTGTGGATTTCA
This sequence comes from Spirometra erinaceieuropaei, assembly GCA_902702965.1. Lineage (NCBI taxonomy): Eukaryota > Metazoa > Platyhelminthes > Cestoda > Diphyllobothriidea > Diphyllobothriidae > Spirometra > Spirometra erinaceieuropaei. The sequence continues at coordinate 2,369,660 of CACRXP010000018.1, read as the reverse complement.
TACTTTGTAGGAAGGTAAACGGGGAACCGGGTGGAAATGTGATTATACTCACGGCCCGCGGTCAGAGAGTTGTGGTTTAGGTGATTGACTGTGCCCAAGCCTTTTCCTTACTATTGTGCACCTAAATCCTACAGTGAGCCGAGTTTTGTCAAATGAGTTAATTAAATCTGCAGAAAATACCATTTATCCACAAATGCTGCTGATACGTTGTTTAAATCCCAGAATTTATCTAGCTTCAAATTGTAACAACCCTGACGTTGTCTTCTTTGTCATCGAAGTTGAAAGTTAAGTCCTCGTTTAAACTAGAAGAATTGTTGATTTTTGGAGCTCTACATCCTCATGAAGTGTGCGATGTGAATATATGTTAGCTTTCAAGCTAGCTATTAACTGTTTAAAATGTGATGACATGGTAACTACTATTTGGCACAATTGTTGGTTCTGACAGGAGATGGGTCTAAAGCACATACATCTAAAAATCGAATATAGCAGAATACAAGAAGGTTATCCGAGGTAAAGTACAGAGAAACTCTAAAAAGTAATATAATACAAACAAAAATAATAGAAACTGGCAGCAGTTCAAAATATACGGCGAGGACATCCTAGGTAACGTATAACTAGTGAAAGTTCTTCCCGATTTCGTTATTTTTGGTGAATTTGTATTTTACTACCTTTTTTCAGCTGTACATTCAATCCTATGTACGGAGTGTCGGTGAACATCAGGCTGGCTGCTTCTCTCAAGGAATCCCATGAACAAACAAACCAATCCGTGGGAGCTTCTTTATTGCAATTTTGAGACTAGTGAAGTAGCAGTAACTTGTGGTATCTTGATTTCATATATTAACGGATATATGTCTAGAGGTGAACCCATTGAATCACATATCGAAGGCTGACGGTAGGCACTTGCTAACTTGTCATAGACTTTTATAGGCACCTGGAGGCAAAAGAAGCTACCTTCATTCTTTGACGGGTCATCACATCTTCTTTTCTGTACTCTCTGTCAAACTGTCATACTTCGCGAGGGCATATCTGGACATCGACGTACGCCTGGCTTATATTTCTCACACTTTTTTAACCTAGATCGACAGCACGCTAATTTGGAGCTGACGCAAGAGGAAACGAGCGCTATTGGTACCAGCAGCTGCAAATATCCGCGTGAATGCTCTTCGAACCCCAATTCCATCTCGAGGAATAGTCTTGGTGAAATATCCTTCACTTCAAGTCCGAAAAACGAGCGTTTGTCCACCGCGCCTGTTCAACAAAACACCCTTGATATATCTGAAAACTACACGCCTAAACTGCAAACCCCGGAAGTAAAACAGTGTGAAGGCGCTAATTCAGAGCTCGAGACAATGTTGCATGAGTGCTTTTCATCCCTGTCAAAAAATTTGGGTATGGAGACTACTCATTTGGGTAGTCACGAAGCAATAGAGCCTAGTGATCGTCAGAATGCCTGCACGACTCCTGAGGTGGTCCACCAACCTACGTCAAATTGTTCAAACACTTTCTATACAAATCTAGGTATGGAGAGTGGAACGATGACGACGAGCGAATGTAACCCCAAAGACCGTGGTTTTTTTGATTTTTATGACTTCTTCCCGGAGAATTCCGAATTCATTAGTAAATGTAATCTAGACTTCGTTGATGGAATGTCTGAATTAAAAACAAACCTGACACCTATGAGAGAATACCACCCCTTTGACGTAGGGGAAACAAGGCAGCACGATTTTGCATCTTCGGCGGGTGAACTGCGGTTGTCGCCGTGTGAAAATGATTTGAAAGATACGAGTGTCGTAAAGAACAGCAGTCGTTCAAATATCACGACTGAGATCGAACCCACGCTCCGGGATCCAGAGCCTTATTCTGGCCACGGAAAGTCAGAGACGTCGGACGGCCAGTCTCACATGCTCGAAACCCCATCGCCTGATTTCTTCACCTTGCTGTCCGCCTCCTCGTCCTCAACATACTCTGTTGACTCCAATGTCTTTAGTGGAACTGAAGCCAGTTCATCAGAAACCAAGTTTGATTCAAACTTTGCGTTTCAACATTCGAAGACTTTAAACAACGAAGACACACGGTCGCCTCTTTCTAACATGCCCGTTCTCGTAAGATTCAGTAACAGCAACGGTTACAGGCTACCTGGCGAGAATGACGTTGAAGTGGAACAGGCAGTGGCTTCAATTGTGGAGGATGTTGCAGGAATGGACGAGACCGACGGCGGTAGCGTTGCCCCAGATGACATCCGGCATGACATGAATGCTAAGACTGTCAGAACCAGCGTTAGTACTTCTACTCCAAATGACAACAACAACAACAACAAGTGTTTGGAGGACGCAAGGGACGTCAACATAATGTGCTTCACGTCTTCAGCTGACGAAAATATGCATAGCGAGCTGCTTAATATTCAGAAGTCGCCCAGCTCTCTGTCCTTTCCAATTATAGACTGTACGTTTCCAAAAACTTGCAGCTCTTCCAGCACTCTGCCATTGCTCTCCCCTGTAAATACTACAAGTGGAGTCGATTCGACCACATCCCCCAGTTTTTTAGAAACCTCTCCGCTGAAGCTAGCTGACCCAGTAGTGTCACTAGCCATTTGGAATTCAAACCTCAGTGATGTGAACACGGCTGAGTCTCAGAATGCAGCGGTTGTCGGGGACGCTACCGATTTAGACTCTGATATTTGGGAGTCATTGGAACTGCAAAATTATGCGTGCGCTGACGCTGACAGTCCGGAAGGTATGTCGGGCCTGAAGTCCGGCGATTTATTAACAGGTCTTGAGCCTTTTCTCTCCGCTGATTCGGAGCCAAGCATGCCACAGTGCGATTTCCAGACCTCAGTGATGACTTTAACGGAGGGACAGGGCGAGAGTAATCAGCACGAACAGAATCTCCTGCAGCCCACACCCTTTTCGTGGGATGCATCTGTGACTTTGCCCTCTGATGAGCCAACAAAGTCAACTACGCAAAACGACCCTAAACTTGCAAAGTCGGAAACCAACAATGGGAAGACGCGCCGTTCTAACGAAGGATTTAATGGATCTCTTCCACTGCACCTCTGTAAGCATCCACTTTTGCAACCTTACTGAGTTTATTCATCTTTTCCAACCAACAATGTGATTTTTTGTTAGCCTTATACATTATATGACCGACGGAAGTCACGTCCTATAAACTGGCGTCAACAAAGATAAGGTTTTGAAAACAATTAATAACAAATGACATAAGTCATTGAACATAGCTATTTTCAGCCACCTTTTAAGTTACTAGTTCATAACTAAGGTCCTGTACGCAACTACGTTACTATTGGGTTACTCGGAGCAACGTTTATTTACTTAAAAAGGAAACAATCGGAAGGCTGTTTATAGTGAAAGAGAAAACGTCCATTCCTTTGATCAAAGCCCGCAGAAGCAAAAGCTTCACAATCAACGACTTGAGGGGTTTTCCTAACTCCTCGTAACATAGCATGATGCATTCTTCTTTTCTTATTGGAATAACCTGGATTCCTTCGCATAATCTACCCACGCTTTTTAAATTGCTTGGGACGGATAACGGAAAGTAGTACATTTCATTGTTTAATAGTCTCAAGACACGCAATACGGTACATGTCCGGCTTTCTTTCGTGGCGTTTAATTTGGCCATCTTCGTAGGCTACTCAGGCCAAAAAGAGCATTCGATGGCTTACCAGTTCTCCACGTGTTTCATGCCGACTTTCATTGAAAGGCCTGGCATGCAGTAAGGGTTGACCGTGGACAATTATTGTCCAAGTTAGGGCAAGTCCAGTTTGCATGAGAGGTATATGCCTTGCCCATTTTACTGTCCACTTGCCTTTCAGATAAAATTTGTCCTTTCGCTTTTCTTATTTGAATATTTAAATATTTCCCTAGTGACTTGTCAAGTCCCTCGGAATGCGCATATTATGTAATGCAAGCCTTACCTCCCATAATCACCTAATTCGGCACTGCACTTCTTGCCTTTCGACGTTTTCCAATAACAGCTATGACATGGATGAACCAGACGGACGATCATGAATCTTGGATCTTTGTCTTGTTTTCGACTTGAAAGTTAGCAACAGAACGCCTGTAATTCAACATATTTGCGAAACCTATTTTTTCACATTTTGTTTAACTAGACCACTATTCGGTGGCAGTAGCCCCCTCGATTTTCATTTCAAGTCCTTTGACATGCTGAAATCTCACATTCGGCAAAATATGCCGTCATCATTCCGTGTCTACAGAGAAAATGACCTGCCGTTACGTGGGATTCTGCGAATGCGAGACAGATCTGCAACATGCCAACATTCAGCTTCTAAGGGCAAACGTTCTCTGTGAGACGTAGGGGCTTTAAGTGTAAATTGGAAAACTAGTAGTAGATTACAAATGAAATCGACCGCATATATGGAAATGAACAGCCGCTTTTTAAACGTCCATTTACTCTGGGGTCTCGGTTAAGGACGAAACTCGGACGAGCCATCTACTAGTCATGTAGGATAACAGAGCAGTGAACCCGAAAGCCAAACCTGCTCGCACTTTGGACAAATTCAGCTGAAACGCAATGAATTCAGCAAGGTTTTGTCCGCATCCAAAGATGGTTGATCACAAAGGATTATTTAACATCGACGTCGGTTTTGTCCTCCTTGTGATGCCGCTCCTCTCCTCCTTCACAGACCGTCTGTGTCTTCAGCGCCTACGTCTTACTGGTAGAGCAGTCCACGCACCTACTACTGTGCCCTTGCCTTGCCATCTTCTATCTAAATGCGTGGCTTTATGACTCTTGCTCTTCGTTGTGTCATACAAGCTGTCTTTCCCGCCTCTCCCCTCCCATTCTGCACCACCGCCCGCGCCACCGTCGTCCCCATCCACTGGTAGAGTGTATTCTTCCGGACAAGTGTCCTGAACTAACATGGCTGTCACTGTCCTCGATTTCGGGAAGTGTGTGTGTGTATGACTGCGCGCATGCGCATGTGTTCGTATGACCATGCATAGCTGTGTGCAAACACAACAGTTGCACTATCATTACCGTTATAATGACAAAAGGTAGCTGAAAGATTGGGAAAAGGCGTCCCCGCCTGGCGTTGTTTGTTGCTGTTGGAAAAAGAAGCGTGGCGGATGATGACAGGAGAATGAAAGCGGCACCTCCGTCGACAGAGACTACATATCTTTAGTGTGACGGCTATTTAAGCTACATAGAGTCTTTCTATATGGGCAGCTTAACTTTTAAATATATTCCTCGAGTTTTTCAATGAAGCAAAGTGCAGTATTTTAGAAGTCCTTAGAAAAAAACTGGTCGACACGTCATGAATCATATGAAGAGGAAGAATACTGGAGACCTGTACGCTCTGGTGCCTTAGAAGCTTTAGTGCACGTCGTCCGAATCGAGGAACCTTCGTTGACTTGATTTTTTATATATAGCAAGATTCTGCAGCAATGCTCACAGACTTACTAAAAGTAACGTGTGGTAGAATCTGAAACACTGCAAATATCACTGTGTGGTCAGGTTTTTTGCGATTTCAGGAATTTAAATCCTTCGGTGTGTATATGGGTATCCGGTATCTTTCCGGGTAGAACAAAACTATGCCTCTGGTTGTTCATTTGTCGCAGACGATGAAAACCACCATTGTTCAGAGTGTGCAGTCATGAACTGGGCGCGAATTGGCTTAGAACCAGGAAGGTTCGTGAGGCAGCCAACTCTCCTCCTCTGGTTTTTGCCCGCACGCGAATCAGACTGCAACTAAAATCTTCTACCTGTAAATAAAAAAATAACTGCGCGGTGACGCTAGATCAAGACAAGGGGTCACATATCTTCTTGAAATTCGCTTGGCGGAAGTTTTACACCACGTCTGTCACAGCGTTCAATCTTATTCGCAGTCAGGCTGGCTCAGGCTTGTTTCTGGTACATGCTGATGGGAAGTCCGATCTGAAGTGGTCCGAGACTGAAGTGGCCCCTTCTTGATGTGGTCGCTGGGATGATTTTTTGCTAAACTTACACTTAATAATATCAGAACAGTGCCGGAAACCACATAGAGAACTTTGGGAGCTCCATACAGAGACAGATCCCGTCGCAGCTACGTCAAGCGGCCGAAAATATTCTACGACAGACGCTTTTAGACTTTCGGCAGGTACTTCCGTAAGGGTTATATGAGAAGCTATTCTACTAGCTAACCTTCTTACTGGCTGATATTGGGGAACATTGAAATTCAGATGACGAATGCGTCGAATTTGACCGTTTCTACGTAAATATTCTGGGAAACGTTAAATGCCGTGGTCAGAACTTTTTATTTCAAGCTTCTTCTATAACTGCAGGTGATAGTATAACACTAAAGTTAATTTCTGTCTGTACTCCAGAAGCGACTAAGAGGAGTTGGACGACTGATGAAACACATGACAATTCATTCATTGCAAGCGATGCAGACTACAACTTTTACGCAAAAGACGCAACGCCGACTTGCGCATGAATTCGTTCATAGCGAATCAGACCTAATTTACATTTACATCACTTCATTTTTGGCAAGTCGGCCATGTTCAAATGGTAACGCAAGGGCAAGAAGCCTGAAAACGGGCATAATGCAGTGACTGGAGAAACTGGCCAATGCATCTACGCGTGCCCCGCACGACCCGTTCACTAAACTTTACACACGCCAGGTTTCAGCGAAGGACGCCAGGTGCCAGAAAGGCAGCATTGTGGAGGGAAACGCTCCGGTGTGGTCCTATTTTCAGATGGGATCGTGGCTAGCTCGTTCCCAGGAAACCTTCTAGATGAGCAGTTTTGGCTCTTTACGATTTTTGAATGCGCCAGGCTCATTCTGGTAAACTGCCCTGAGGAAGGGTACAAAAATGTCGACCCCACTCTCTTCCTCCCATGCATCGGTATCCGGCCCGAGCCCATCTGCTGACTGAAAACATGATACGCCATGGTGGCTAACGTGGCGTTAGCCCCCATCAGACGAGTGTTACGCACAGGTACGGGGATAGTTAGGGCTTCGCACAGACAACGCGCAGCCCAGCTAACGCATGACGTGAGTCAGTGTGGCTCCGTTTTTCTTGAGTGCAGCAGCGGAGCAGTTTGTTGGGGGAGAATAGTAGTACGTCATGCATAACGGCAAACCCCCTGCGGTCAGTGCTGTACATAACAGGGCGGGTCGGGTGGAATTTTGCTTAAAACAAAACTAAGAGGACGTTGGATAAGCAGACAAGAGGATAAAAAAATGGCGTTTTCTCGATTTCAGACCCGTGACTGATCGTGAGACTTCACATAACCTGATAAAAAGCACCCAAATCATGACCCTAACAACGACTAGTTTAAATAAGTGTTTTTCAATTTCGATTATTTTGCAATTTTCATCTCAATAGAAGCTTTCGACACAGCTCTTATCTCTGTTTATCAAACACTGGAGTTCTTGCTCATGTTTTGTTGGTTTGCTCGATGATTACACAAATATGAGCAATCTTGACCTTGTGGAAATACTTGTACTACTTCATTCCTTCTTAGTCAGTTTTACAGCCAAGTAAAATTGGACGGTCAGACCGTTTGTCCGCCAGTTTATTTCCCACTGTTTATGGCTATTTTATTCTAACCAGTACGATTATAATATATTCTGGTTTCACCTTGCTAGTACCTTAGACAGTGAGGTTGCGGGTTGGACGCTTCATTTTATTTCGCCTCGGTTATACATTACTGTCTTAGTAAAATTGGTATGCAAGAAAGGTCAGTGGTCTCTGATGCGGGGAGCATGAAAGGGAAATACTAGTGGTAGAGGGGCGCTCGTCGATCGTTCTTACGGAATTAACGGGTCGCGGGACCGAGCCCCAGGTGTTCTACACTTCGGGCTTGATGTGGCTGGCTGAAGACGGCTAATAAGCCAGAAATGGCCATTCCAGTCTCCCTTGCCTTTGTCGGCAATAACATCCTACAACTAACAATTTACTGCCCCTCTCCTTTCGCTCGGCTGTTGCTCCCACTGAGCATCCAATGTGGTTTTTCTTCATATGACCAGAGCGCCAATTTGAAGAAGAATAGGTTATCAGATAAAACAAGTATTTCCTTTGCATAAAAAGTCACTTTTAGATCTCAGCTGGCATGCTCAGCGTCCCATTGCCTTTCTCTTTCAAGTTGACGTCCTGGCTTTTACGTCCCTTTTTCCCTTTCACTTCTTTTTAAAAGTGCTTCTCTGACCCATAATTACACGATCGACACGTCCTCTCTCTCTCCTCTAAATACAAAAAAGTTCAGGATCGGCAGTGACCGATTATGCAACCGAATTCCTTATACACATCATGTGTGGTTTTACAGTGTTCTCACGCCCCGCTGGGATATATCCTTCCTTCCCATCTCTGCTCTGTAGATTCACAATGCATAGCGAGTTAGTCGATTTCAACGATTTAGTTCTGCAAACGTCTTCCTATGTGTATATTCTGCCGACTACTAGAAATGCTGAGTACACCCATTCTAGTTAAGCCTCATCCAGTCAACTACGACATTGGCTATATCTACGAAAACGCGGACAACCCGGATAGTGCATCTGGCTCGTCTTTAAGCGGGCAATGCGTTGCCTTTGACCAAGGGCCTAGACCTCACCTTCGTCGCGTGATGTTACGGCAGCTGTTATAGCTGGATGTTTTATCGACGGAAAAATATGCGGTTAAGGAGGGCAAGGAACCCGAGGGTGGAGGGCCAGGCTTCACTTCGGACGTTGAAAGCTCTTTCACCTTTCCATCGCGACCTTTTTACCCTCCGAGCTGGACGGATCATTCGCAAAGATGATATACAACTATGGATATGCAACGTTTGAGTTAAAATCATGTCGAGGGGGCTTGTTCAAGTTTCCTAAGTGCACCACCGAACTCCGAGAAATGCAGTCGTTCTGCGTAATTTACCTTGACAATGCTTTCATCTCGGTGTCGACCTGTCTTAAGCCCTATAACTGGAGCCTTCTCCTCCCTCACTGGAGCATGCTACAGACAGCCTGCTACATAGAACTACCCATTTGAGGTCGTCCTCCTTCCTTTTGACACTACTATACGCCGTTACTGGTGGGAAGTCCTTCGTGTTTGAGCTTGAATTTCCATGCTACGGCCGACAGACACAGTTAACCGACTTGGCTTCGTGCCTACCGAAGTGTCGTATCCTATGTGCGTATGTGTGCGTGCTTAAATTCTCCCACGCTCCCCCTATCACTTGCCTCACGTCAGTAGTGCCTCATCAATCTTGCATGGCCCACGAGACAGCGTCTAACAAGTGTGCGGTATGCGGAGGGTGTCTGAGGTCCCATGACTTTTTTCAGCTACCTCACCGGCGTCTGGTACTGCGGCTCAGAGAAGTCACCTGCTCTACACGTGAGGCGATCGTTTTTTAAGAAAGATTGTCTAAGCATTTCATTCCTGTTGCATACTTTTGGAGTCGGGCAAAGTCAATCCGCTCGATCATATACGGCTGCAGCAGCCGCCGGAACTGTAACTGGGTTGCGTCTTGTGGCTTGTTCAAAGGTGTTTTTGACAGATTTGAATAGTTCATTTCACCCAGTTTTTAAAACTCGGCGGAGTCAGTTGGATTCGAATCCACAATATCAAGGGCAAGGACTGCTCACAGCTTGACTACGTAGCGTTTGGTATGCGGGTGCCAGTTCGACTTCCCGACTTGGCCATACTCGACATGATTTTAGTGCCTCACTTAACTCGCTGGTAACATCTCCGACTACTCATGTGACAGAAAAACCTAATCTATGGCTTTGGCCCAGGTGCTGAGTGGTCCCACGTCTTGCTGCGTCTTTCCGTGAAACTGCCCTTTTACGTTCATGCAACCTAATCGTTAGTTTTTGTCCCCTTATGATCTGCTTAGATACGGTCTCTTGGGTGCGAGGAACTCGACAGTTCGGGACGCGAGCTAGCGTCTTTTTGCACTTCTGAGCCCTACCATTAGCAGAATGGTTTCGTTGTTCGTAACGCCCCTTCGCAGTGTAATGCCCCTCATCGAGATCGAAAGGCAGGTCCCTCGCATGACTGTTTCACGCTGACACTCAACGCCGCACGTTTGCGCATTCGCGGTCTCCATGCCGGTGCGACTGGGAGGGCATGAGAGCTTGCCCTCGACGGCTTCTCTTCTCCTGACTCATCATCATAGCAATGTGATGATGCCTCGTCCTACAGGCACGACCTGGATTCCGGCCGCGTGCGTTTGTCGACTGTTTGCATGTTTCAGGCGGTCAAACGTCAAGTGGTATTCAGACTGGATGAAAATGCGTCTCTCCTGCATGCTAAACTCTCGCAGGAATTAAATTCTCATGGAGCAACTCCTCAACCCTCATGTCATCACCAACATCTAAACCAAACGCCGAAAGCTCATCACATTCATTTCAGTCTTTTGTTGGCAAATCCGGCGCTAGTGGTCTTGTGAGCGTCGTCCTTCTTGCGTGACTTGGATTGTCCAGCTGTCGGTCTAGGTCTTTCCAGAAAAGGACCCTTGAGCCTGCGCACGTCTGTATGGGGTGCAATTCGTCTGCATCAGCGTCTTTAAGCCATGTTGCCGCCATCAGTATCGTAGTTTTAAATTGATTATCAGCAAGCAGATTTCCCTTTGTTTATGGTTTCCAGTGCGGAGTGGGCCATTTCCAAGCGGACGCCTCCCTGTCCCCCTTTTAATTAAGAGCTTCAGGCTCCAGAAACTTCCTTCCTTCCTAATACTGAACAAAACGGAAGATTTCATTCTTAAGTTATGTACAGACTTTGCTAGCCGTCCAATGTGAGCTATTCAGCCTAGTGCGTTTGTGTGCCTACTACAAATAGTCGGCATTTGATAAGTTCATGCAAGCGAAGGGCCACTTCAGGAGCTGTCCATTCGGGTCAGAGCGATCGCAGTTAGGTGGAAAACTTCAACCACTCTGGCCAACTTTTTGCACCCTCATCATTTGCTTCTACTCCTGAGTACTCAATATACCCAGAAAAAGTGTCCTCTTGAACCCGACCCTTGTCAATGAAATGATCTTTTAATAAAAAGAAAACCTTAGCAGCCT
>CACRXP010000018.1:2307637-2354625 GCA_902702965.1 Spirometra erinaceieuropaei | reverse complement strand
CATTCCAGTCAGTTACGTAACCTGTACGCAAAAGGTCTCTACTTAGCTAGCATGTATTTTCTTCTTTAGTGAAAATGCATGTAAGAACTCAGTGAAAAGGGACACAGAAGGCCAGTTTTGTTCTCATTCTGAAGGGAAAATCAAAGAGAATACTCTTTCCCCTCAAACTGAAAATGCGGAAAAATGAAATTATTATTTTTCTCATTCAAGAAATGTAATTCAACTTATAATTGAATCGAACAAAAATATTCACATCACCTGAGCAAATGATTTGTCCTGACTGCGTGCTGAACAGACTGGTGAAAAGATTTCGTCCCTAAAATGGGTCACGCTGTACATTCACAAGGGCTAAATCAGAGTTCGGCTGGCGTTATTGGAAATGCACACCCAACAAATGCCAACATTGGGGATGTTGGGGGGGCCCAGGTGCAGGCCGACGTTGCGCCAGTTGGAATCTGAGCCGTCCGACCTTTTCGCTCGCATAAAATCCCGCCCAGTGTACGTTGTGATACGCCTAGGTGAAGTTTTTGCCGTGCCAGTGATCCAATCCCTCTCCTGTCCCAGGTCTTCTTGGCTTCGTCATGACACCGGGCCCAGATAGGTGAGGCCAAAGTGCGGTGAATGCAGTGTAAGTCTACTATAATTGTCAAAAAAGTCACGCGCAAAGCGTTATGCCCGCTCTCACTCTGCTGTGGAGCACAGGGTGGATGTCATCGGTCACCGCGATCGAACAGTTGGTCAATAGATCCTACCCAGCATTCAGTACGCTATCGTGTAGGGATTTATCTGGGTTTATGCTCATTTAGGCAATTATCATAACTGGAAGTCATAGTTGAAGTTTCAGTCAAACACCACAGTTTCGGGACTGATCCAGAAAGTTGGTTCTTAAGTTATCTGACCAAAATCCGCCATCCCAATGTGTTGCAGAATTACCACACCGATAGTCTAGTTGGTTCATAATTTGTCAAATCACATATTTCATTTTGCGCCTTCATATGACTCCCGACATCTCGAATTTGAGCTTGTGAAGACAGATTTTAACAAATAAACGTGTTCTACCCCAACCACTGCAGACACCAGAGCCAGTTGTTAACTTCGCAGAGGGTAAAAACAGATGATTTATTTTTGGGTTAAAAAGACACATTGGGAATCAATTAGGCAAGTGGAAGGCAATGGCAGGTAGCCTTTTTGTTCTTTCTCTTCTGCTTTCAAATTTAAATAATGGTTACATATTTTGATAATATCAATTAACGAAGCATGAAGCCACGTTGCTTATTTAAACTAAAACTTTTTTACACCATTTCTAGATAGCTCAGCAGACAAAACTTCTTATGTTATTTGAACACCCCTTTCATTTACGAATGCCTAAAGGACACATTTATGGCCCATAAACATTTCCCGAAAGTAATGCTAGCTAGGCTTGCATAAAGTCAAGGTCTGCCCCGTGCACGAGTTCTTGTCACAGACTGGGGTGTAATTAGGCACTGTCATTCTAGGCCAGTTGTTTCTTAGATCAAAGCCTGCCTTGTTACTCACCTCTCTTGTTCTGATGTCAGAAAGTATACCCTTTTTTCCTTCCAGGGCCGTTTGATCCCCGACTACACTGTGGCGTCCAGCGAGACGGCACTGTGTGCCGTCGCAGTCTTCTCTGCAAGGTTGGTTCTGAACGCATTTCTGCTCCCTTTTTAACCCTGGCATTTCCATTTTGGAGTGTGCTTGGCCACCTTTTCTAGTCCGTATGCTACTATATAAGTTTTCGTTTGAAAATGATCGTGTACTCCTCCCTCACCATCATCAATGCACGAAGCCCGGACATAATCATGGACGTGGGGTGTGAATTTCGTAGAGGGTGCTGCATTTAATAGATCACGTCTGCAGTATGTTTAAGCAGACCTGCTGACGTGATGGGGATCAGTGATCGAGCCGTGGTTTCAGGTGATCGGTGTCGTCTTTTTAACCCTCCTTGTTAATAAATAGGTGGAAATTGCATTGGAAGTTTATTGAAAACTTTTGCGGCTTATCAGCGTCGGCCTTTTTAGATCTAGAGTGATTGCACATTACCAACGGCATCACTAGTTTTGTGCATAAATCGACAAGTGTAATATATGTGTATGCGAAAACTGGGCTGCCTTCTCATTTGCTCACTAAATCTGAGCCACATTGTCACTACCGATACTATGTCGAACCGTTCGATCTAGAGTTTCGAAAGCGTTGACCACCGATTCAAGGAAAGACTGTAGAGAACGGTGAGGCCTTTAGTATGTTCCAGACAGACCTAACAAACAAAACACAACCTTGCCTTGGTTGTCACGAATTTGCTTTTGACGCCAAGAGAGGCAGATGCGCTCAGTTGGTGATGGGCTGCCTAGCGTTTCAAAGCTATGCTGCCTATATTACCAGGCGCTGGGCATCTGTTGGCGGGGCTCAAGTGAGAGCCCTAAGGGAACGAGCGAGTGCCGTAACGCGATCAGTAAGCGCCCCTCTAACATCGTTAATATACCCCATCGCAACCGACAGGACAGTGAGTCCGTGGCTCAATGGTTAGAGGGTTGGACTTCTAACCAACAGGTCGCCACCTTTATCCTCGAGAGTTGCATGCCTCGGGACCAGCTATGGCTGGCTGACGACGGCTACCAAGCCAGAAATGGCCATTCCAGTCCCCCTTGTCTTTGTCAGCAATGCCATTCCGCCCATATTACGATCCGCTATGTGGTTGCTGGCGGGGCTCGAGATACAGAGCCTCAGGGCACAACTGAACGAGTGAGTTCTCTAAGGCGATCGATGCGCGTCCCCCTCTACCATTGTCTTTTGCTCCTCTAAATGAAGGTTAACGAATAATTGCATATTCTAAATAAGCGGTTAAGTAAGTAAGTAAGTAAAGAGTGCGCATAGTTTGCAGGTCGGGAGTGGGAAGTGGGGCCCAAGCAAGTGATATACAATAAAGTGTCTTCAATTTAACTTTGTCCTTTTTCCGATGATAACATAAGGTGGCCGGTAGCATTTCATCTGACCACGGAACGTGGAATTGGCATTTATTGCATTGAATCGAATTGAACAAAAACTGCACAAAACACGCTTTATTAATAGTTGAGGGCTATAGTGAGCGCCATTTAAGACATCTCACCAAGATAGGCGTTCGAACTGGTCGTAATCACATTTTACAACTTTTCATCTTTGCCGATTAGTAACAAAGTTTCGTTTCGGAGTATAAGCTCCACTTCAGCCTGCGCTGGATAGAAATTTTTTTGTAATTAGGGCTATTTCGGGCTCGAACGTTTCAAGGGGTGTGAATGGGGTGGGGCCTCGAAGGCGGGCATGCGGAGGCAGCACCCTCTGACGTACGCCATAAATCTGCAGTGTACTGTTTTCGGGCTTGTCAGGCTACGGTACCGGCCGGTTATTGGGCATCGGCATTCTGCTTGCCCCCTTCAGCCTTATGCGCCATTCACCCTTGCAGGCACAACAAAATCACTGACGACTGCACATATCTTCACACATGTGCACGTCCAGAATTGGCTTGTAATGCTAACCACGATGGCTGGTCACCCGCACTCCTTTCCTGCAAGACAACAAAGTACATGGTGGAAGAGGAAGAAGTAGTAAGACAGTTAATTCATCCTTGAGGGAGTTCAGGGACTATGTGCCTCGGGGCCAGGCTAGTAGGTTCAATTTTGGTGGGCAGTCCCAAATTGGGTACTCTTTACTTCAGGGGAAACAGGCTTCAAGAGATCGAGAAATGTTGCCAATAAAAACAAAAGAAAATCGAAATTCCAGTTCTGTTTGAGTTTTATTCATCAGTCAGCCATGCTCCAATCACAGTTCCTGGGAACTTGGGGCATTGGGCTCTTGAATGCGCGGGCTGCGACTCAAGTAGCACCGCGTTTGACTCAAATGCTCGATGGCTTGGTTTCAAGTGTCAAGCTCTACTTGGTCTTGGGACTGACTGATGATGGCAAATAAACCAGAAATGGCCATTCTAGTTACGCGATCTAAGGGCCTTACATGCATGCCCCCAGACGGCGGCAACTACGAGCTCCCACTGAACTAAACAAACCTTTGAGAACATACAGACTGTTGTACCCTAACAGATACCGGAATGAGGACGTACTTCTTACTTGTGAGTGATGAGACTTTTCCGCCAACAAGACGATTCAAATAAGGACAAGAAAGGTTTTAACTGAACTGCTGTTCTTCCACTTGACGGCTGCTTTCATCTCCGAACAAACTCCTCATGCATAGCTGGCTCCTTTACGCGCCGTTTTAAGTCACAGAACATCGTCATAGTTGTCATCGCGTGCTGCAAAACACATGCCTTTGGGGAACTAAAGCGGCGTTAATTATTCACGTTTTCTTCCCCTAGAGGCACGCTATATCAAGGGAAGTTTTCTTATACCTGCAAAAAGGGCAATACTAGCAATCTTTAAATGTTTGCGATTGCGCGGGCACTCATGTCTTCTACCATATCCTGTTAGTCAGTGGGGCCTTTACAGAATTGAGATAAAAAATAGGTTCGCAGGAAATGCCTTCTTATATCTCATGTGCCAGTCCCGTGGACTCCGTTGGCTTTAATTTCGCTACTCCCACCAGCTTTTGGTTCCCAAATGCTGCCTCACGAACTCAAATCACCCTATGAGAGTTCGATTCTTTTTGGTTATTTTCCTTCTTGCTTCATCTGATGGCATGGCCTGAAACGCTGACTTTCACCTTCATGTTTACAAACTTAAAATCCAACAGTGCTTGCTCTAAAACGGATATCCTTTAATGCCCCTGCAGTAGCGGCTCGCCCTTCATACTATAGTGTTTATCTTCATTGACTTTCGTTTGGGATTTTGGTGGCGGAGAAATGCTTTTTAGGATCTTCGGTAGGATGCTTATAAACATAACTTCACAGTAAGCAAGGACCTCAGTTTTATTGATGTTGCTTTCTGCGGCTGGTCCTTGCTTCGGCCAGTTCGTGTGGACAAAAACTGAGTGAGCGCGACAAGTCCAGGAACGGATTTCCAGTAGACGGAAAAACTGTGATGGGGAACATGTTCGTGGCATACGTAAACCCACGTCTGCCACACTGAACGCTCTATCCAGTGCACCCAAATTGGGTCTACTGACGCCAAAGGGCGGGCAAGCCGACGTTATCTATTCAGGCTAAGTTATGTGGGATGAGGTATTTGAAAGGAGAAAAGTAGCAGCGATGGGGGCTGCTTTCCGTGAGGCAGTACTGGTTGTGTGCGGGCGTCTAGCCAGAGCGGTCTTTGTCCAGAACATGCATTCACGGCACAGGCAGGTGGAGCGTGTTGGTGAACACCAGCATTGTTCCCCAACATGTTGCCTACAGTGATTGCTCCGGTGTTCGTCATTACTGCTGTGGGTGTGAGGGTCTCCTACGGGGCTCATGCAGAACCTGAAATCATGATGACATGGGAGACCTGTGGGAAGGATATTCTGAGGGTTGTTTCTTTTGTTGCTCCTGTTTAGAGTTCTGAATATAGTTGACTTCAGTTCAGTTTCTCATATTAACGGACAGTGGCTGCTGATCCTGTGTAAGTCTTTATGGCGTCCTGACTAATTAAGAGGAAGTAGAGTGAAGTGAAATGGCAAACCCATAAAGAAAACAAGAACTCTTCATGGTGCGCGAATCCTTACTTAGGCCCAATCGTAATATCCTTTCAGGTACATAATAAATAACCAGAAGTATGTGAGTGATTATCATTCTGCAACTTCTTAGCTTTCGGTAGTCCTCTAGAAACTGTGAGTGGGGAGAATATCTATTGGTCGCCCTAATCCTCTTAAATTTGGCTATTTACCGGATGTTCATTCCCTTCGGTTGTCTTCGGCTTCGCGACCAGGTGGTTAGGGTTATAACTTGATAGGGCGTCGCATGCTACGTCAAAGGCTGCTCGGAGGAACCAGCCAAAGTTTTTTTTATTCCCATGCCGTCGGTTGTTCCCAAGCGCAATTTCTCCTTAACAGTGTTAGCCAAAGTTAAGTGAGCTGCACAACTAAGCGCTTACCACAGTCACAAACGAAGCTGGGAGCTTTCCGCTGTCTGAGCGCGCTTATGGTGAGCAGCTCGTGTTTCAAACACCGGAGGGGGGGGGAAGGGGGCGGGGAAGCGATGACGCATGGCCCACACTTTGGTCCCCTTTTTTCCTTCTCTCTGAGACAAACCTTTTGTTAGTCCTAGTTGTCTCACAATAAACCTCCCAAGGGGAACTCGTCTTGTGTATGCGTTGCCCGGAGGATTTTCTGCTCCAAAAAAGCCGAGGAAGTAAAAAGGTCGAAGAATATGCATTAAAAGGATGGAATTTACCAACTTGTTAATTTTCTAACCCCCCACTTTCTTCTAAACCAACGGTCTGAAATCATAGATTATGTTGTAATTTTTGGAATTTACCTTCAATGCACAAGGGGTGACCTAACAAGGTTATTTTCTTCATCAAAGCCCCCCTCCCAGTTGGTTGCATTTTCGGTTGTGCATTTAAAAATATAACACCTAAGGAGAGAACCAAAAGCGCGAATTCATTAATTTCCTAAAAAACTTTCTCTGCATTATGCTTGGTAAGTCTGCATATGTTGCATCTGCTAATTTCTGAAAAACAGGAAAATTCTCGAGCAATGCAGACATTCCGCGTGGATTAGCTCCGCGGTCATAAGAAGGGGTTGCATTTTTACTTTAAAAAATACTTGAGGAGCTTCGATCACCACTTCAGGATTCACCACCTTTACGGAATCGTTCTGTATTTTTTTTGGAGAATCACTATTACTAACGCTGAAAACACTAAGTAAAACTGATATTTTTTGAAAAAAATGTTTTTCTCTGTAAAGCAGAACGTAAATTGTTGAGCGAATTGCACTTTTGACGTCGGCTAATTGACTTGCTATTTACATGCCGAGCACATATAAGGACGTTTTTGACAGACAAGAGGCGTCAGAGTTTAGATACGAAGGCAGCTCACTTCTCCTTCTCTCTTTCCACCTGACCAAACGAAATTCCCCGTGATCTGTAGGTGTAAGAAAGGGATTAGAATGCTTCAAAGCTAAACGCGCATCGAGATTTATCGCTTTTTTTGCGTGCCCGCTGCTCCACAATTGGGAAGACTAAATTTTAGCGAAGGGGCTGCACGTGGCTAACTTTCGCAGCCAGCAGAGGAGAGAATACAATTTCCAGCTCAGCGCGTCGAGAGTGCAGCACGCACAAGGCGAGGCCTGTCCTCTGCGCGCAATCCGTCCGTGCGGAGGAGAGCGCCTACGTGACGCGAACTATTTCGGGGATGAAAACAGAGACAGGGAGGAGCGAGGGTGACCTTTGCACAAACTCTGGGTGTGTTTTTGACAAAAACTAAGCCCTCTAAGCGGCCGCGGGTATTTTGTCCAACCGGCCCAGGTGGCAGCATCAACAGAGAAAATACCATACTGCCCCCATCAATTGGACCAGCGGCTGGCATCCCATAGGCATTCGTTCTGATCCCTCTCCATCCTCGCCATAAAGGGGAGAACGCAGCAAAAGCTAATTGTGGAGTGTGTACGTGCTGCGAGCGTAGGCGTGAGGTGGATCAGCTAGCTGCTTTTTTAGGCCATTTGTTGTGTGTTATGGGCAGTAAATACATTACGAAATGACTGAAGATCGCTAAGCTATGCTGGCAATTTACCAAAAACAAATGAACTTCCGAAACAGCCTGAGACCTGGTAGTTTACTGACGACACCGCGTTTTGGAGTGGATCAGAGTCAGGCATCAAAGTACTTGAATATAAAATACAGAATAGCTTCCAAAACGCCAAATACTGGAGGTACTTATAAACCCTTATGTCTGGTAGAAATTGTGCGGGAAGGAGCATAACCAATCGCCGCTTTTTGACTAAGGTGCCCTTTCCGCTTTAAAACTTAAAATCATTTGACGCAACTAATAACTCGACCAGGAGTCTAAGTCGCAGAACTGCAAAAGTTTAAGATTCGAAAATTATTTGGGAAGTAAAATTAAATTGGATCAAATAGCGTGGGACGAAGATGTCGGGACATTAGACGATAATTTGTGTCATACCCACGCTGACACATGTCCAAATATCATGGAGGGGAGATAGAAAAACTTTGCTTGAAATGACGAGAAAATTAGAACTCTCTTAGAAATGATACTTTAATTGCCGATTTCGAACGAGTGGTTGGCATCTCTGCTCCACCTTCCCATGATGACGGCATGACCATAGCACAGGTGAATTCACTCGAATTTCCTTACTACATCGGTTGACCGAAAGAATGACAACCGGACCACCCACTTTTCCTCAACCCAGTTAGATGCCCACCAAGAATGATTTGTCCTACTTCCAACACAGAAACTACTCAAAAGTTCACGCGTGTATCGTTAGCTTTAAGTAACTAGGAGTAGCCACTGTGAGGAATTCAGCTACTCAGTGAGTTCTCGGGGGTGTGCCATGTTGCTCTGGTACAGGCACTTCAGGTGTTAATTCAGGGTTTTTAATTTGGTCAAAAATTATTGAGTGAATTAGAAATAAAGTGCGCAAGACACGGGGCAGCGAATCCTCGTATTACAGGTGGCCTTGTTCTAAAACCCAGGGTGTTAGGATTAGGGTTAAGTTCAGGGTTAGGTTTAAGTTGAAGGCTAGGCCAAGGGTTTAGTTGGGTTAATGTCAGGATTAGGACACGGGAATGGATACCCTATCTGGAATTTAACGCAAGGCCACCTGTATTGCTTGGGGGTACCCTTTCTCCTGTCTTGCCGTAAAGTGCCCTGTACAAGCCTCCACCGTCTGGACGTCAAAATTTTACGAATATTTCAACGGACCATACTGTAGGCAGAATGATATTACCGGTATATATTATCGGTATACTACCGGTATCTTATCGGTAATATCGTTCTGCCTATATCATGCACCGCTGTGCGGCTGCTGGTTGGGTTCGAGAGAGAATCCATAAGGCACAACGGAACGAGTGAGTTCCGTAAGAACGATCGGTGAGCGCCCCCTACCACTGGACCATACTGTGTTAGAAGTGCGGTAAATCAACCTCGATCTACGTCTCAACAATACTGACTGCCTGTTGGCAGAATTTACGTATAACGCAACTACTCCGTTGAAGTTGATGAGTATCAACCAAGACATTCATGTGAGCATTCAGACTGAACCTAAGGAGTTTTGCGCTGAAACCTTTACTCCCAGTTCACATGTCTTTTTTCCGCAAATTAAAAATTTGAAAAATTACCACTCCATTCGTTGTGGTCCTGTAAACAGTTTTCGCATATCTACACTTCAACTGATGACTAATAAGCAAAGGTTTAATGCGCGGGGAATGGTTTCCTGTGCCATAAAAATTGACACTAGATTAAAATCGACACATGTTTTGCTGAATTTTGCTGTTTAACGACGCACCTGCGAGAGGTTACACGCATCCATAGATCTTTCGCAGTTGGGAGTGGTGGGATACATTTTCGCCTTCGCAAATAAACTACTCAAGTCGATAGTTTCCATAAAATCTGGTTCAACACAGCACGTTCTATCCTGACGACTTTCCACGTTCCATATTCGGTGCTGAGACATTCCCTAAGCAGGGGAATCGGTCACATGCGGAGGGCACGGGCAAGCAACAATCCCGGTGTCAGCGGACAAAATTTGCGAATCATCATCACACCAGCATTTAACACGCATGATGAGATTTCAACAAGTAACGATTCGGACGAGGACTGACGAGCCGTCATTGCCTCAATTCTGACCGCCAGCGGTGATCGTCAGAGCTAGTAATTATAGTACGCATGCGACCCCACGGCAGTCACGTACTATAAGTACTGTAGTCTTTGTTCCTCGACTACCTTTATCTGTGACTCTCTCTGATGATGTGTTCGAGTGAGAATCCGAAACGTCAGGTCAATAAACGTCTTGTTCCAGTGATCGCACCTTCGTCTTTCGAGCTGCCTCCTGCCTATAAGGCACTCGGTACTGCTGGATTTTCAATTGTTAATGTCGGACAAGTGGAAGTGCTGGGAGTATAGTCAGCTATTTGACCATAAATCATGCTCGAATCTGAAGAGCTCTATCCCAGTGACTTAACTTCGGAATCTCCTTGGAACTGCGAAACAAATTATAAGGAAGTCGCAATAACCCCAATCTCACAGGGAATCAGTTATTACTAGCTTATTTTCAGGCTTTAAAGTAGATAGTTGTCATAACAAGAAAAAGACCTCAGTTACTCCATGTACGCTACCGCTTCAATGCCAATTACCGATTAAACCCAACTGCATGTTTTTGCCAGTTATTTGGAGATATTTATTGATCTTTATCCCCCTATATTGCCATTGTTGTTATTAAACTGTCTTTTATCGATCAATTTGCGAATTTCTTTCCAGCTGCATTCTATGGGTCTTAAACGTCAGGTCAAACGGCCGCAGGATATCAGCCTTCTGGTCAAACAGCTACGTGAGGCGAAACGTTCAAAGAAGACGTAAGTTCGAGATCCCATGCATTGCTTTCGGTGGTATTAACGCAGGAAGTTCCCGGGGAGACGTGCCGGCCGTTTTGCGCCCCTCTCTATGCACACCATCACGCTAATTGATAAGCAGTGCCAAGATGCTGCTGGCTGCCGGCTGACTTCAGTGTGATTAATGGTTGCCTTCAGCCGCTTGTTTCGTTTAAGGTTACCTTTTTCCCAAGCCTCCCGTCAGCCCTTGAAATGATTCACTTTTCATTGCAGAAATACCTTGGAAAGTTGTCGAAAATAATTCCTTCAGCATTTATACCCTCCGTAAAACAATTGATTTTTCCGGCCTAAATTTTTAGGCACAAAATCCCAGAAATTTGTCCGTGTTTCATGGTTCTCTGTGGTACTTAAAATATGTGCAAGACATTTCCACTTGGTATTCTCGGAGAATAAGTCAAAATCAAATCGAAATTCATCGTTACTCCGATAAATGTCACCCCGGCGCTGCACTCACACAAGTGCACATAAACATCGGTCACCTAATTACCGTCTTTTCTGGGTAATTCGTGAGGTAACTTACGGAGCACCTCACTCAACCCCAGTTAAGCAGGATTGTTGATTCAGACTCGGATTCCTTGATCATTGAACGTTGTGATGTCCAACACTATACCAGTGAGCCACGGGTCCGTTGTCCTGTGGGTTGCCGTCGGGAATATAGACTATGGTGGCAGTGCATTCACCAAGTAGGTTACGGGACATTCTCGTTCGGTTGCGCCTTGGGGCTCAGTCTAAAGCCCTACATCCCACTACACATCATACTAGGAAACGAAATCAATTTTTCGTAGAGTGCCGTTTACAAATAACAGGACTAATGACTAATGGGAGAATCAATGCCTCATTAACCTTCCATATGCTGTAGATAGCACATGACCTTTTTGCAGGATCTCGGTAAGTTCACCGATCACTGTCGCTGGCTTGTCCTCCGCAGTATTGCGACAGCACTGGCATGACGCGACAAGCGATCATTTTAAGGGAGCAAAATTATCATCACAACCAAGCAAAAGCCCGGTTTTGAACCCGTATCACCCAGCCTCGCATCCAATCTCTCGCACAGGGCAATGCGAGGTTGATGTAAAATATCAAAATTGGCCAGGAAGGTAGGGGGCGGAGAGATAAATGACAAGTAGGAGTATTGGCGACCCGCTGAGGGTTATAAATAAGGGGTTGCCGCAGGAACCGTATCGGCCGTACTCACATATAATGCTTAGCAAGATTCATTGATAAATTTTTAGAGGGCATCTACTTTCATAACAAATTGATCGGTTTCATCTTACTCTGTTCAGATGTTTCATCCGCCCAATCTGTATATTGCTCCCGTGGCCTCGATTTTTCCCCCGAGATCACGTTTTAGCAAACAGACAGATATCATCATAATCAACGCTGACCGCGAAGACCAGCTGTCCGGCTGATGGACTGCGTGACTTCCTGCAGGTTAAATGCGCGTCAACACAAACTCTAATCGGAAACCCGCATTGTACATTCTCCTTTTCACACTCCAATGGATGCCCTATCGGCCGGCGTGGAGAGCAAGCACCATCCTTATTCTGTTTATCGCTGCATCTAGGCTTTTAGACAACGACGAAACGGCCATTTCTAGGTGGAAATAAATTCTTCCGTTCTCCATATCGTTGTCGATTTTAGAGGTCGGACGTTGCTCAGTCCAAATTTGAGTAAGCTCACGTCTTCCGGTAGGGCCTCGTAGCTCAGAGCGTAGGTTAGAGCGCTGGCTGTACTAAAGCCTCCCCTTGCCGATACGGGTTAGAATACCACAGGAGCACCGAGTTTTTCACAGTTGACTCGAAATGAATTATTCAAAATCTACCAACATACATATTTAAAGTTTCTGTAAAAACAAAACATTTCTGAAGTGCACATCTCTATTTCATGACATGTGCGGTGGTCCCGAGTTCACTGCCATATAACAACTCCTCAGCTTCCAGTCAAAAATAATCTCCATCATCTTTGCCAATCAACTGATTGGGAATTCACTGTTTAAATATTTTGTGCTCTGCCCCTTTATTATCCCCGCTTGTCTCAATCTCGCATTGTTTTCTAAAAAATATGTACTCATATTTCTTAGAGTTGCGTATTCTTCACGGATGGCATTTGAAAGAGGGGATAGTTCGGTAACAGAATGGCTGTAATCAGGGAAGTTTTCTACACCTGCCTACTTTTCGCACGATCTAATATAGACGAGTCTGTTACCATTACTTACAAAGAATACAACATTAACTGAGTACCTTGAAGTTTCTTCAAATAAACATGAAGAAATTTGAGAATTTATTTTTGTTAAAATACATGGAATGCAGCCTGCAAGGCTTAGGTAAACGTGAACATACGGACCACGTTAGGGCATATTCAGAACTTGCTACTCCTAAGAAATCCAAGGCCTTGATGACGTTATTGCGGGTGCGAGCGTCGCTCCAAACAATAAAAGCCAGTATGCGACAAAATAGCACTTTCAGGGGATTGGCCAGAAAGACCTTCTCATAGGATGAAACTGAAAAATATATTCCAGTCAAATCGTTGCTAACCTCACATTTCTCACGCTATTATCTTCTTCGGTATCTACCAATAAGCCCTCTTTGTTGCCCCTGTTCTCGCGTCCTGTCCTTGCATTAGTTACCGTGGCAATGGGCTTGGTTGGACTATTTTTGGCGCAGACTTTTAATTTACTCCCGTCCCTTTGCCTCCAGTCATTGCAGAATGCGAGAAGGCAGGAGTAGGCTCGCTTGCTGTCCACGATGGCAGTCTCATCGCACATCCATTGATTCTCTTCGCTCGAGTGCCTTTTTCCTGAATTTTGCTCTCCTCACGCACTTGCCCTGAGTAACTGCGTGGGCGTACGCAATATTTCGCTAACGCATTTTTTACTTCCCCATATGCTTAGTGCACCTTTCCTGCGATACGGCTATATGCGGGAGTGCGTCCGTGTTCCATAACGAGGCTTGTACGAAGGCAGCAACGTGTTTTGCGCGTGTCAGTCACGCGATAACACAGCGGCAGATTTTGTCTGATAAACCTCTCATCCGAGTGACTGACTTTATGTAATCGAGGTGTTCTAGACAGTCAGGGGAGACGGGACGGCTCATTCATGACTTCTTTGCCACCGACATTCAGTCGTTCCCAACCTCCAACAGGGCAGACCCCAGGGTTGAACTCAGGCTCCAAATCGGCATGGAAATCACGAGGAACGCCACTATCTCCTTACTTTGAGTGTTCCTGATCACGGCCCACCTGACGTGGGCGGATGGCTCAATGATCAACCGAGTCCGACTTTAGACCACGCGTCTGCCTGGCCTCGGGTTGGAGTATGACAGAATTTCGACTCTTAGTCCCCCGTGGGCTAATCGCCAATGCTCCACGATTACTTATCGTCCATCGTTGTACGCTTCTATTCGACGGCTCTAAACTAAAGCTCGAGGGCGGAAAAAACTTTCGTAATCTGCCCCGCACTAAGGATGGATCGGTGAACAGCTTCCCCCCCCCCAAGAGGCTTCGCGCACATCTGTTCTATTTATACTTTCCCTTTTTGTTTCAATTTCTCTGTTTGATGCAGACGTGCATACGTGAATTGGCCGGGTGGTGGTACATGCTGCGTAGATTCACAACTTTTTTTATGGCCTCTGCGTTAGTGCAAATTGCGTCATAAACCAGGCAGGCAGGGTTTTGCCCCGTCTTTCTGAAGCCGGTGTGTGTGTGTGCGCGCGCAGACGCCTACTAGCATCCCTTGAAGAAGTGGTAATAGTGGAATTGTCGACGGCAGACTGCTGAGCGAAAAGCAGCCCGTCATTCAGACCGAAAGTCACAGGAGCAGAAAGTGCGATCAACTTTCGTTTCCTTCACCTAATATTTTTTATTTGACCACGTCAAAGTGGTCGTTAGCTAGGATCGCGTTCGAACAGCATAACATCCCGAATAGTATAGTCTTCTCGTAGTCATCTCAGTCGACGAAAAACTTGGTAAAATCTTGACCGCATGGTTGACTGGTTGATAGTATGGGAATTTGTTAGGAATGCAACAACGGAACAGGCTGAAGGCAACATCAGTTAAATACTTCCCAGCGATGGATATCTTTTCGGACACAGAGAATGTCTTACATAAATGCAGAGGACTGCTTCGGTGAAAGCCTTGTGCACTCTGAATAATAGGTTCATAACAGGCAGCGACACATTTGCGGTAGATAGAAATGGAGGCCACACACTTGTGAGGCGCACCAGTGACAGAAGTGTTACGCGTCGCTGGCTACTGCACCTGATCCCATATCCCGCCAAAGTAACCATGTCTTCCGGATGACTCACGATAGGAGGATAAAGGTAAATTGGGATCAGTCCTGCGCAGCTTTTCTTCACTGTTGTAAATTTGACGTGCATTTGAGCTATCATGCCACCGCAAATATCGCGGGCTTGAAAACCTGCCAACTAGGGGGAACAATTCGGGGTTTACGACAAGGAACAGAGTTCAAATTATTCCAATAATACGTCTTCACCACAAATCGCACAGATGAGAGACCGGATTGAGTGAAGTCTGACTCGTGCGTGTGTGTTTTGACCATGATCTGGCATTTGTTCGTTTGATCTACAAATTTGCTTTTTACTGCTGGCGAAACTGGCCGGAATGTTACCCAAAATTGAGGTCTTATCGGAAGATATCCTGAACAGCTAATATCACGTATTCCATGTAGGGAAACTAACCTTACCATCATCGACTTGCCAACTTGGTAGATCGACTTAAACTGTGCCCTCGGTGAAAAACTCATGATAGCCAAGTTTCCCACTGCCTACTAAAATCTGTTAAAAATTTCATCAAGTTCTGTGTGTTGCTTGCATAAATTTCTTCATATTGTGAAGTTACAAAGGTTTAGTAAATATCTCCTACTCCCAGAGCACTTCGCAAGTAAGGGTTTGGATGGAGTAGCAGTTTTTCATAAAGTTGCAAGGTAACTGCCAACCGAGTTAGGTAGTTTACGCATACCAGCTGGAGTGTTAACTCATGAACTCCGACTACAGCGCTTGGAAAGGCGTGTGGAATCATACCTTTCCGCTGTTGGCGTGTGTTCTCTTACCTTCTTATTTTTGAACAGTCTGTAATGCCTGCAGGTCTTATGTTCTTCGAACTGATTTTCGGTTCACATTATGGTGACGAGTCCCGCATACTGCATGTCAAAAAACATCTCAGGTCAGAAATTGTCCTGAGTAGCAAGCACTCAATACATCACCTTTCCAAAACGCACAGATCATTCATGATTGGAGGACACGCTTAAGTCCCAGTCACTTATCCTTCGTTTCTTCATAAGTGTCTTCATTTTCCGTCTTACACTTTCTTTTTCCCGTTATGTTCCATTAACTTTCCATGTCTGTCGGTTTTTTATCGTGTTCTCTTGAAGTCGTAACCATAGGGCTCAGAGTGACTTATCAGATGGGGTATCAGCCTATCGCGGTGATGTTTTCGGCAAGTATAGACAATTCCTGATTCCCTCGCTGCCATTATATACATTCGACTTGGCTCCCGTGCATACTTAACAGGCGCTGGCTTCTCAAGCGTAACGTAACTGGTCACCCTGGAATTCATCCATATTACTCTCCAGTCAAGACTCGCGATATGACTATAACAGGGTCATACATTTAAGTATTGAAAAATACTCTAGCCAATCCTATTTTTTTTCTAGCTTGTTGATGGCCAAGCCGTCAAGCTGGAAGGACTGAAGACCATATGAATTAGGTCGTCTCTCGCGATAAGCTCTACAGGAGCAAAACCTGAGGCCCTAGCAACAGTATAAAGTATGTTTTTCAAGTCACGAAGAACTGCTGCCCTAACGGTTAAGGCCACATCGATCGTCGGACATTTTCTTCCACATCCCGCTGCAGGTCTCCCTCCATTCTAGCCTGCCTATTGTCCTGAAGCAACCTCATTTACCGATAACTGCTCCCCTCCCCGATAGCAACGACTCTGTTGTTCATCACACTGCTTGCACTCGTTGTAGATCCGTCTCAAAAAGCGACACTTGTGAGACGCCGGTGGAACGACGAACGACTTCTTCGACCTTTATTTTGCCCAATTTATCTTCCGGCATACTCACAGCCGACTGTCCCCGGAGCAACGTCGAGCAGTATACTGTGAGTTTCATCGCCCCAACGTTTTTGTACACTTAACATATTAATACGGCTATGCCTAAAGTAAGTTTCTGTCATAGAATGCTTCATTCACAAACAAATCACTAATATGTGTTCATGGTCCTTATTTCAAGGAATCCGCTTAGGTGTTTGTCAAAATTTCTGCTTTTCTCCAAATATTTAGCGCCAGATACAGTAAATGTGCTATCTCGTGAAGTTCTGAGTGAAATTTTGAAGTATTTTTTCAATTAGAAGGATTATTTAAGTAGAGTTGTAATATTAATTATACTGACGCTTAATTCTAAGAGATTTTAGCCACGTCAGGGTGCTAATTTTTGAACAGGTTTCTTTCCGATCGCCTAAATAAATTACACTGTGCGAAAATGATATCTTAATTTGTAAAAATTTTTCACATTAATTTTCGATGTCTACTTAAATACAAATATATATTTTATAAACAAAATAGGTAAAATTATTCATTTTTGTACCCAGTTAGCGGCAACTTAAGTCTGCTTCACATTTTGCACTTTATAAAAGACTTTCTTAGTTTTATAAAGTTGATATTTGTTGGTTTTTTATGACCGCGTAATGCCCAATAATGCAGCACCGCATAAAGACGTCTTTATGCTGTTTGTACTGCAAACAACATGATCCACGTCAATAACAAAAGTTAATGAGCCCATTACGACAAATTCTTACTGATTTATAGAAAAGCATTATTTTTCCTACATGGACAGCATACAGATTGTAGTTTGAACACCTTGAATGTTAGTGTAAACGCAGGTAGGGTTGAAAATTATTCCAAATTTTAAAAAACGTTTTGGAAGCTGAAAAATATCCCTTGCTCGCGTATAAGATCAACGAAAGACGATCTTTGCTACCAAATGGTACACGAAAGAATATTTTGTCCATTGTTTCTATAAAATATATTTAAATTTATAAGGGCGTCGAAAATCAATGCAAAAATTCTTAAAAATCAAGTTTTCATTTGTTACGCAATGTAGTTAATGCAAGCGGCCGAAAAGAAACCCGCCCAATAGCCGGCATTCTGAAGCGACTAAGCTATTCTGAGAGTAAGCTGCGCGATAATTAAAAATATAGCCATATTTAAATAATCTTTTTGAATTAAAACTAAATATCAGAACTTCAGCCAACATTTAATGAGATAGCACATTAACTGTAGACTAGAAAAACGGAAACAATTATTCATATCCGCCGTTCGATAATGCTGTTAAATAATTGTTAATATTATCTCTTTTAAAAAAGCAATATTTTTCCTTTGTTCTTTGACGTCTAAGCGTCTGACTAGGGGAGGAAAGCTCTGTTTATCCAAAAATGGCAAGGTAGGAAACTACCGGTGCCAAAGCACGAAACCGCACGTCTGCAGCTGTTATTTTTGGTAGTTACAGCATGCCACATACTACAGCCAAAAGCTGCGACTATACTGAGAACTACGCCAAAATAACCCGCACTTCAGGCAGCATTAGATCAAGCTCAGTTGGTCGGATCTTGTCCAACTGGGCGAGCTTTACCACTCCATTTGACTAGACTAATAATTAATTAATGAACTGACAAGGAAAATAAATATTGAAATTTTATTCTATTAGGGGATGTCTCATTAGAAGTAGACATTTCCCCAGATGGCACTCATTAAGATTTACTACGAAATCTCTAAAAAATTTGGAATGTTTTTACAATTCAAAAACTTTTTATCCATTAAATTTAGCTCTCACAGAAAATTCATGGAATAAAATTTTTTATCATCGTATCAAAAAAGGCTTGCATGTTTAAAATCATTGAATAGCTCTGGAAGATCTACGCAATTTACATGGATCTTTTTTCATTAATTAAGTCTTTAAAGATGACTGGGAAGAATAGCATTTCGAGGTGGGCATTCTGGGCTGTGTGTTAACAGTGTATCCATTTTTGCACATCTCCTTCCTTTTGAAAGCAGTTTGGGACATCAACATAATACTTCTGACTTATGTAAATGGTTCAGTTTCATTTTTAAGCACTTCTGGGCCTCATTTCGTGTGCTTTCGTAAAAGGTTCACACAATTTACTTAAAAGTTGATTAGATTGATTGGTAGGTGACTGGCGAGAATCTGTCTTTTCAATGCATTACAACTGTAAATCAGCTAGTTAAAAAGAAACACTGTCTGCACTTTCTTATAAAGCGTCGCAGACGATGACCTCTAACTTTACCTCAGACAGTGGACATGAGAGTGAATGTATTTATTTATTTATTTATTTCTCGAACTACAGTGAGGGAATGTCAGATTTCACGTAGATGGGAATACCTGAAAAACCACATTAAGACAGGGCCATTACAGCCTGATTCTCAACCATTAGGTTCACCGAGCTATGACGTCAATAGAAAACCTTCCGATCCACGGCGCTAATCGCGTCGTGATAGATACAAGCACCCTAGACTGTCTGTAGTGTGAAATGCGCCGATGTGCCGTAAAAATGGATGTCAAGATCTTACTTCGTAGCCGTACCTGTAAGGGGTCAGGATCAGGGGTTAGATGTTGGGGTTAGGGGTTGACGTTAGGGGTTAGGACTGAGGGGTTGTGGTTAGGTGTTAGGGGCAAGGGTTGAGGCTGAGGGCTTGGGGTTAGCGGGCTCGGGGTTGGGTTCAGGCTGGGGCTTGTCAGCAGGAGGCATGGCTACGAAATGAGATCCAACCAAATGGGTTCTTCAGTATCGGCCTCACTCCCTCTCTCATCTTCGACTTTTCGAGTCTGACAAGCAACTGGTGCAGTGAAGTCATTGCCTATCGCCTGAAACACGCACTCGTTCTTCATACGTCCGCAGTACATAGCCACTCCAACGAAGTTACCTCTGCTTTGGCACTGGATATTGCATTATTCCTGCCTCCTCCATGCTAATTGTCATTCCAAAGTTGGGGTCCACGGAGGCAAAGTAATCTAAACACTTCTGCGTGTTTGCTTTCGTCGTCGCACTCGGCATGCAGTCATCTGCGGACAAGAGTTTGTAGATACTGAGTTTGAAAATTCTTGAAAGTGACTGAGTGTGGGGTATGTTGAGCGTATTGTGGTCAGCTCGGCAGGTGAACTTGCTTTTCGAATGCTCCTAACGATCGGCGTCCATCAGCACAGCGGATAGCATGAGAGTGAAGACTATGGGTTCGAGTACGCAACACTGCCCCAGCTCATTTGTACCCGCAAACGTTGCGTTTGTCCGTACCATGCTCCATCTGTAAGGATCACTTTGGACATCTAAGTTCGGCAGGCGTTTTTGGAGTCCATTATGCATCACATCGTCGAAAACCCTCGTTATATCCACGGAAGTTGTGTGGAGACTGGTTTGCATCCGTTTATACCTCTTTTGCAGTTGGCATGTCGTAAAGATCCTGTCTATGCTTCCTCAGTGTTTCAGAAAGGCGCTTTCCCCCAAATGAGTGTTCAGCCAAGTAGGCAGAACTAGTCGAGTATCTTACCAGCAAAGCTGAAGGGGAAAATTGCGCATTTGTTGCCGTGGATTTGACGATTACCTTTGAACTTATAAAGGTAAAGAATAGTCGCGTCATTGAGGTCTTCTGGAATTTGTCCTTATCCCATACCTCCGGTAAGAAATAAGTAACTTAACCCATAAGTTGGGCACCATCACATTCGTAAATTTCGACCTGATTTGCGCCGAAGCCAGATGTTTCCCCGTTCGATAAATGTTCCACTGCCCTGATTGTTTCCCAAGGGGAAGGCGAACGATCGAGTTTGACACTGGTGTCCAAATGAGGAAGCTGGTTGATGATTTCCCTGTAGATTTTGGACGGGTGGTTGGGGACAGCCTTTGGGTAGTCGACCGAACGCTTTGGGATCTGCGATTTTTTTAACAGTAGGGTGGCCTCGTCCGGGATGGACGACGCCACAGTTCCCTTGGCTTAAGTGTCATAGACAGCTTTGATGGCCGGGGAGTAATTCCTCATCTAATTAATGTTGGTATACAATCCGATGTCCTCAGCCTTGCGACAGCCGATCGTTTGACATTTTTCTCAAATTTTGTTGCATCAGATGTTGACATCGGAAGAAAGCACCCTCATTGGAATCAGTTCTGTTTATGACCCAACTCGTATGCCATATGTTTTCGCGGAGAGCGCGCGTCGACTTTCTTTATAGTTATCATCCAGTCGGTTCTAGCGATACTGAAGTGTGCATTTGAGGACTTCACATCGGCACTCTCCTATACCTCCGTCATTTACATTTATTTTAGGCATTCTGCTGTACTCAGCATTACAGTATTTAACTTATACAGCGTTTATCTACTTTACGGCCGTCTGTGGAGTCAGAGTGGTAGCGTCATCTTGTAGATACAAGGCAATGATTCGTCAAGAGTCGACACCGCAAATCGTCTTAGCCACAAGTACATCATACTGATCGCGCCCTCTGACAAGGACGTTGTTGATGGAGGTAAGCAGGCGAGTTCCAGGAAGCGATTTCGAAGATCAGGCGATCGCTGGAGCAAAAATTCCTGTTCAAGTGATTGCACCTTCTTCTGACCAGGCCGTTGTCGAGCAGGTGCAGCTGACGCCTACAAACGTGCACACTCGTTTCCTTCGTCGGAATTGGAAGGTGGAGGTGACGGTGAGAAGGTGAAGACTTGCAGGAGAAGGAGACCACTTTCGTTGCAGCTGCTGATCCCGTGACGACCCAGCATTCCCTCCCGGGTACAATGCTTTGTGCTTACGCGGGTCTTGAAGTCAACAGTGTAAATCAGTCTGTTCACCTTCAGCTCAGTCGCTCTGCGGGTGTGGAGATCTTTGTAAAATTTATCCTATATAGCGCCAGGGTTTGTCACTGTAGAAGCGTAAGCGCTAATGAGGTCGGAAAATTTCTTCCCTTGAAGGTCTAATCTTGCTATCATGAGACGAACGTCGAATCTCTGCCAGTGGTAGGATAGTCGTACTATGACGTCCTTTCTCATTGCACAGGCACCTCGAAGGTTTGTTGCTCCTCCTTTATACAACCGCTACAGAAGAAGATGTAGTCAGCACCCACCTCCTTCCGCTACAGTGTTAATTTTTTAGCCGCTGAGCGACCACAGGACTCTACCTTTCTTGTTGCTTTGCTATCGAATTATACAGAGGGGGACGAGTAATGCAGACTGCCTGAGTGGGCAGAAGTAATCGTGCAGATTATGGAGAGGCAGGCAGCAGGAAAGTGGATAGTTTATGTTTTGTGTCTTGTTTCGGCTGCACTTGCCGCATCCATAAGCTCCTGTCAGCTTGCCGACAACGGGTTTTATCAGCAATTTCGCAGGGTACATTTTCTAGCCTGTTGCTCAGTAAATGGATAAAAGGTCCTCCTTAAATAGAACTGCTCAGTCATTCCATGTGGCCGCCAAGTTCTGCTGTGGGCCACGACGACCCAAATTAGTCTGGACTGTCCGGGGGATTGCATGTTGCCATCTTCGGGGACCTTGTTTAGGAGGCGGTGAGGATGAGTATAAGTGAACGGACTACCGAGTGTGCGGACATATACGCGTCGGACACCCTGAACTGGTTTAGCACTCCGATCAAAGGCAGTTACCCACGTTTGGCTAGCGTGCCGAGCAGGACATCGTAGAGACACGGATGGGAGCTAGGTGTCGGGAGGGGAGAAACAGAGATTTCCGCCATGTGCACCAATGCGTTTGATGATGAAGCACTTGCTATGACTATGGTTGTGCCTGCTTTAACCAGTCTAGATAGTGCACCAAGTGTTGACTCTGCATGCGTGACGGCCTGCAGCATGGTGTCTTTGTCGGCATACTGTCGTGCAATAGTCATTCATCCGTGTCGACGATGTCGGAGCGGCCCTGCAGTTGTGACGCTTCCTCTCCCCCCCCCTCCCCTCCTGCAACTCCGTCCACATCCTCTCAAGACCATTCGGACGCTGACATACCTTTGCTTATGATGCGCGACTTCAGGTTTTTCAAGTAGCTGAATTAAGTAGCCATCCACTGAAGGAGCCTTGATATACTAACAAGATCTACAAACGAGACATCTATAAACTCAATGGATAGTGGCACGATATTTTGAAAAATATTGGGCATAAACATTTGAACATTTTCCTGTTGACCATTCCCTATCTGCACTTTAAATAAGCAGGATCGGAAGTGTATGAAGAAGTTGTTTCCACACGACTCATCTGAAGATAATCGACAAAAACATGTCATTTTCTGTGGGTCTTAGTCTACATGGCTGCCCTAAGATCTAGTTTTGCACCGGGTCGTTAGTGATGACGGGAACTGGATCCTTTAGCATAATGCCGAGCGCTGTCGTCGTCGTCGTCGTCGTCCTCGTCGTCGTCGTCGTCGTCGTCGTCGTCGTCGTCAGTGAATCAGTCATGGGGCCGACCAGCCCAGGAACGAAAAGGAGGCTATAATTCTAGAAAGGATGATAATGAGTGTAAACAAAGACATCCACTAAGTCGTCTCTTGCGAATTGTTGAGTTTAATTAGGCATTCAACATGAATGCCTATTGCCAGGTCTTTTCTCCTGCTTTTACTTTCTCAGGTTAAGAGTTTACGAGGGAGCCTTGATGTACTAACAATCTAAGAACGAGACACATAATAAACTCATTGGACAATGAAAGGATGTTTTGAAAAAAAACATTGGAGAATGTATTTCTGATTAAATGAGCCTTCAAGCATTAGTCTCTTCACTTTCATTTTAGTAGATAAAAATTAGACGAACATTCGTTCCAATCTGAAAGGTAAATTCATGTGTAAAAGTGGCCATATCGCAAAGTCTCCATCCTCCCCTAGCCCCTCTTTAAAAGATATGACGCCTGCCCTAAATGTAACAGGTAGGTGCAGATATGCGTTGCATAATTTACGTTCTTGCTAAACAAGAATCATTACTAACTTCCAGGAGGATTAGGGTTAGCGTGCTAAGGCTTGCGGCAGGCTGACTACGGGTGTATCCTATTCTCATGAACAACTGAACCATCTTTTCAAAATCCGGATAACTCAGCCATTCCATGCTATATGTGGATTTAAACGTAGAACTAGAGATCGTCAATGCGCCAGAATTGCGACCAGTACTACTAGCAGGTATCTGCGCAGTCGGTAGTTGCCTGACAGGCAATGAACCAGCAGTTGGCGTTTTTGGCCCCCCCCACTTCTCTAATTTTCACATATCATTGTGACAGCTCGCATAAGGCCAACCACCCCATGATGCTTTAAATGCTGTAATGCAACTTTCCGAAAATCAGCCGTGTTAATTACTGATGCCCTTAACGTGTTTCGACACACTTAATCATCCACCCTCCCGACCTTTTTGTTGATTGTGGAAGCAAGCGTGGTGGAATCGACTGTCTGCGCCAAAATTGCGGGACCGCTTCCTAATAAACAATCTTTTTGACGATGTTAAATCGCAAACTATAAAAGGAAATCTTCATATCAGCAATTACGTAATAGGATGGGTGTGTTCACGGTTTACTAGTTAAATTTCGACATTTCGAGCTCAAAATTCAACTGCCGCTATCGACTCACGTTTGATACCTACAATGGACCTTCGCGTTTATCAACAAATCATTGCATGTCACATATTTGCAAGTTGGCTTATTCGTCTGTCACCCGCCCCTATCTGAATGTGCCGGTCTTTCTGGCTTCCAGTCATGCTTCGTTTCACTTTAGCCAGTCAGGTCAAATTTTCATGCAGAGACAAAATATTTGGAAAGGACCTTACTTGCGTCTGTGGATGCCGGTCCGTTTGCACGTTCCCTCCGTTCTCGAGACAAAGTTGCTTCTAAGAACGCAGTGCATATCTTCAGGAGTCTGATTTGCGACGAGTGCTAAGGAACGCGGTAACACGGAGTCTATAAGGATAGACTGTAACCACTCTTAGTTTCAGATTATGAAATGTAAATGCAGGCACCGACTATAACATACTCTCAAGTCATCTGGAAGCATCAAGCCATTGTACGCAATTTGCGCGACTTCTTTTGAAGTCTATTTCATTTTCCTTTGACCATTTCCGGAGTTCGTTATCATCGTTGCATCTTTACTTGAAATCGATGACTGCTTTCTTTCCAGCTGTCCGAGGCCACCCTCAATGGAACCAGGTGTCTTTCTAGTCAGCAACATACCAGCAGCACTAACTGTATTGGCAACCTTAAGCCAGCTACACTGGAGTTGACCGCGCAGCAAACTCCTACGGTGGTACGGTGTGCCGCCTATGGAAATCAACTGCAGGTGCCAGCTGGTTTGCTATCGAATGCGACCCAACTGCGCCTCGTGGATGCCTCGAGCCAGATCGGAGAGCAGCAAGTGCATCCACAGACTGGGAACTATCCGACCTCTGCGGCTGGATTAACCGTTGTTTCTGACTCTCTTCAGGCTACTTCCGGTTAGTCAAATACTTATTTTGTCGTCTCATCTTTTTCACGCTTATGCGCAGGCCGTTCTTTGTCACGGTTTACAAATTCATAATTTTCTCTCTCCATTTCTTTCATTTGGATTATCCTTCCTTTTCTTCGTCGTTATATGCAGCTACGTTGGTTATCCACGTAGCAATATGTGGAACCATAGCCTCAAGACAAAAGATAAAACAGTCGAACCACGCAAACCCAGGTTGCATTACTAGTTGAGCGATCATTAACAGAGCTGAAACTTGCGAGCTGGTCCGCATAGGAGAACAGTAATGTCCCCACTTTCTCCTTTTTGTGACACATTCTTTTTAGCTATAAACTATGTTAGAACAAACGAGACCCTAGGTTTCAACTTCATAAGATTTTCGCAACGCCTGCAATTGGTGACACACCTCGGTAATCGTCTCGTCGCAACTCCAACAGAGCCTTTAAACAGTCGGCATGTTTGGTAAAATGTTGATACATCATTGTGACCACTGGTCTGTCCTCTTAGGGATTCGCGGGGGAGATTTTGCAGCGGTTGATTGAGGAAATTCGCATTTGAATGGTTAATGGCTTTATTCCTGAAAAGGTGTTTCTGATGCACTGCTGTTGCCCATGTATACCCTTTTACAGATTTGAGCTGCATTTCCTGAAAGGGCCGTGTGCCTATATATATTGGACTAGAGGGTACAAACGAAAACGCCTGACACATGTCCAACCCACACAGCAGACATAAGTTGACACTCTACAGCAGGTGATCGTCGCATCTAATTCCGTTTATGGATATTTCATCTTACACAAGGATGCAAAGCTAATTACATCACTCAATGTTTGATCCGGATAACGCCGACTTCAGTGACGAACAGTAGTACAAATCTGAGCGTTCGTTTACTTCCGCAAGGACCGCACCGTCAATGCAGAATGGCCTACCCATTTAGCCTTCAATTGAGCGGCATCCCAAAAATACTTCACGACAGTGTCATTATCTCAATTTCCAAAGGAACAACTTTCAGTTGCGCACTCCTCGTTTCTTTGTAGTGCGGCAGGCAACAGGGGAGTCCATCTAAAAGGCGCATTAACTTACGGCAGAAGGGATATCTGGGGCAATAGTTTCTAAGATATAGAAGGCCAGACAGTGTGCACTGTCGCCCTTAAATTCTCTCCTAGGATGTACCTTGCGATAGGTTGTTGGTGCATTTACACAGGTGCGTATAGTTGCGCCTCTCTCCACTTGTTGAGCGAAACGACCTAATTTTGGACAGGCCTGGCCATGTCTCATGCGTACCATTATCAAACTGCTGCCGGTGAGTCAGCTTTAATTGCAGGGCGTGTCTGACCGCCATTCATAATTTCCTCCTCATACTCTACTTTCTTCCCTCAGTGTCTTTCATAAACCCCTTCTCCTGCAGCTTATCGTTAAGAATGTGCAATATTTCAACACCCTTTTAGTAGACTGCAAGCGCGCCTTCCTCACAAACAACCTCTCTGCACCATACTTACAATTTGCCACCGGTCAGCCCTCTGCCGAGAACGGAATACCCGTTTCGTCCCTCCTGCAGAACCGCCAACTCTGTGCGGTGATTGGAGTTGCTCAGAGGAGAGACGGGCAGTTAGAATTGCAGCAACATGTAACTCAGCCCGGTGGTTTTGTCACAGTGAATGGTATGCCCCTGTCGTTGAAGATGTATAACCAAACAACAACATCGACATCGACTGGATTGTCTGCTACCCGTCAAATTCATCCGCTCCTCGATACAGGCACCGAGTTCCTGCAACAACAGCCATCGCAACAGCCACTACAGCAGCAGCAACAACAAGCGCGACTTTCCGATGGTCAACTGGCAGCAAATAATACAGCCACCATCATCGTTGGGGATCGGGGGCTGAACCAGACAGCCGGTGGTGCGGTACCCCTTGGAAACATTGTCCAGTATACCGATGACAAGGTGGATTCCATCAACCTTCTTTCACCTACCGGTGCCACTAACTGCATCTCCCTGCCGCCGCGTTCCGCCCGCCTGGTACAGTTCATTCTACCACAATCTGCCACTGCTCTATCCTTCCGAACCCACCCCAAGTACGCCTCGGGCTCGACCTCAGTCATCCAGCTGACCACAACCCCTTCAGCTGGCCTGGAAGGTGGCACCACAATTCCTCTGCCGCAGCCGAAGCCCCTCGGAGAGGAGATGGTAGTTCAGCAGGTATCGCAAACGCAGCAGCAACAGCCACAAGCTGTGGAGATCTTTCAGCAGCTCGGATGCTCATCATCGACCACGCAACCGAAGCTGCAGGAAGTTAGTGGTGCGCTACAGGCGGCCTCAGACAACCCTTCTGCCACAGGAACGTTTACGGTGGGCCTACAGGGTCCCAGTCAACTCCAACAGCAGCAACACTTGCGAATGAATGGGCAGGGAGTTGTCGAAATGCAAACGGTCGATAAGAATCAAATATCGCTTATGACTGCAGTTGGAGAGACAAACAGTCAGCGACAGCAGCGGCAACAGTCGCAGCTACCTGGGGCCCAACAAATTGCCTTCGCACGCAATGACGTGCCCGATGCCTCCTCTCTGCTTACCCTGGACGAATGGGAGCAGGTAAGGATCATTGTAAATTGGCCAAATTATAAGTTTTACGTTTATCAGGGTAGGTGAAGCACGCTTAATGAGTGACATTTTATAGCTCAAGGGTTTATCCGAAGACAATAAGTTGTTAAATCCTGGGAGAATGCGCGTAGACGGATCCAAATATGCCTTATTAAGAATAAAAATTGCTATCGAGTTCATTTGCAGAGTTACTGAAGGTATTTGCGTTCCTTTATACAAAAGGAATGGATAAAGAATCAATTATTCAACCGCGTTTACTCGGTATATTGTTTTCATGAAGAAATATTAACCTTCCCCACTGTCTGTATCCCCAGTCGCCATCCTCCTCATTAACGCCCCCACCACCACCACCACCACCACCACCTTATATATTTCTCCTTTCCCTTTCGTCCCTTCCTATACATTCGCTTGTTTTCTTTATGTCTTTACTTCTGTTCTTCTTACTCCAATTTTATTTCAACCTTGCCTATTTTTCATCTTGTCTTCTAAGACTTCTAAACTCCGAGACCACACCCCTTTTGTAGTGCTCTATTTACCCCTTTTTCTGCTAGCATCTATTCAGCCTTTTCAGTGAGAATTCAACTTCATAGGAAATTATTCGGCTACGGACAACACGCGTTGTTAATTGACAGGCGTGAAGTAGAGTCACCCGAAACTCGGAAAAGACACGGAAAATCGAACTTGAATTGTTTAGATTTCTCTTTTACGTGCTTATGTTGCTTGTGACCGACAAGCTAGAACTGATCTCATGTACCTCCTTGTTTTAATTCATTTGTTTCACCATATTTTGATGACCCTTAAGGCCTGCCCAGACTGCTTTTCAGACGCTACCTAATTGTTTACAATCAGGCATGAGCATTTTGCGACATCCATTGACGAGGCTTTGCAAGCTGCTCTGACAGGTTTTCAATCCATGTTCCCTGGATGTAACTTTCAGGGGTTTTATTATGGGCAATTTCCCAGCTGTGTGCGATCTGCGTCAAATTATGTGCCAGCGACGAATTAGGAAGGGATCAGTGACTTTCAGATTTAGAACAGTTTCGTGCCCCGTAATTGTCGAAGTCTCCGTACACGTTGCGTAGGAACACGTCGTTAGAAGCGACATACGAAGACTTGCGAACCGAGAATCATGTGGTCGGAGAATCGTCTATGCTTAACGTACTTTCGCAGACGGCGACATCCGCTCTGGTTCAATTTGTCTCTTATATTTTCCAGTCTGAATCTACTTAGAAACAGTATCCCTTCTGAATTATAGTCTTTTGGAGCAAAGCGCTGCTCTTTGCGATCACTGACCAAAAAGCTGTTATCAGATCAACAGTGTTTTCATAAAACCTCACCGTTTGTGTGAGTGCTGGCTTTCAGACCATATTTTTAACAGACCGATGAGGGCTTTTGACTACAAGCGATTAATAAAGGCACTCAGTCACTGCGCTCAAATTTCTATTGGTAACTTGGTCGGTTGACAATCGAGGATTTCCGTTCCAAACGCACACGCACATGAATAAAGTGAAAAAAGAAGCAGCAGAGAGGGTGGGTCGATAATGAATTGTCAACCAGCTGGCGGAAGGTCTCCCTGTTTCCGAAGGTATTATCCTGGTGGGGCATGCATACACGTTAGACGGGACGAAGGTCGTCGGAAACCTTTAAATTTGTTGCCTGACGGGAAGTGGTTTAGCTTCCTACATGAGTCCTGCCGAGCGGCGGCTGATGATGTGCTCGGTCATCCCAAGCGGCCATGCCGCAGACAGCTAAACTTCACTCATAACCCTCCCTGTTCAGAACACCTGTCAGAAAACCGATCAGCATTCACCAACTTGTTTTTAATATCCTACAGCTTAAAAACCACTCCTGTTTTGCGTTTTAATGTCCCTTGACCAGATTTACTTTCTACCTTCCACCTTGCCTTTACAGTTGCATAAGGCTGGAAGCATCGTGCTCTCTGCTTCCTGCGGTCTGACCTATGATTCTGAGAAGAATGATAGGCTTCCAGAGCCAGAAGACCTACCAGACTCCTCAGCGGTGGGTCGCACGATGTCTCTTCGCTCCTCTCCTCCGACTCTAGATCAGCAGGAACCCCTTGCAGACGGTCTCTGTGGCTCCGATCTCGTAAATGGAGCGGGAAGCATCGAAAATGCAGACCAGTTGACCTCATCTGCCTCCTCCACTTCTGCCAACACCACCTCCGCAACAAATATAAACGCTACAGATGCTCAGATAACGTTTTCTACAACTGGCGACGTCTCAGCTCCCTGTTCTGAACAGCAGAGGACATCAGCCTCCGTGGGCTGGCTCGACTTTGTTAACTCTGCGGATTTGGGTCTCCCGGTTGGCGGCGATGAATTTCAGGCCCACGGTGACTCCACACCACAGGCCAGTTCGGAGGAGATGGTGGATATGACGAATGCGACATCAAAGGGGGAGTCAACGATCTCCTCGACCGGCAAACTGCCAGGCACATCTGCATCCAGTCACAGCAAGTTGCGAGTTCTTCTCTTTGATATGGAAGATGAGGGCTTTGAGGCAGGCTCTGAGGATCAGGATGGTAAGGCACCTGAAATGGCCTGCTGCGAGGAAACAACGGCCTCCTTCAATATTTCTAACTTTCACAAAGCCAGTGGTGAGCTGGAGGTGCTTGCTGCAGAGGAGAACTGTAACGGACTGACTGTGGTTCCCAGTGGAGTGGAAGTTGCTCCAGCTGCTGAGCTTGGTCAGCGTCCCAACGAGGGCCTGGGTGTGGCTCCACAGGTTGGAAAGATTCTGCGCAAGAGGACCACAGAGGACTGCTCCAGTCTGCAATCCTGCAATATTCTGTACTCCTCCAGCGCAGGAAATCCCAGTATTCCTACGGCGATCGTCGCCCCGACGGCCTTCTCCCTGACTACAACCGCCACCAACCAAAGTCCTGGCGTAAACGAAGAAACGACACGCAGTGCCGCAGTGGTAAACGCTGCTGCTGCTGCTGCTGCTGG
The DNA here is from genome assembly GCA_902702965.1 of Spirometra erinaceieuropaei. Classification (NCBI taxonomy): domain Eukaryota; kingdom Metazoa; phylum Platyhelminthes; class Cestoda; order Diphyllobothriidea; family Diphyllobothriidae; genus Spirometra; species Spirometra erinaceieuropaei. The sequence continues at coordinate 2,324,103 of CACRXP010000018.1, read as the reverse complement.
TAAACTGGCGGCCACGCCCACTGACAAAGTGCCTCAATTAGTGAACGGCTTAGTCTCCAAGCTCAAGTCTCCGCTCATACAGCCTACCACTAAGAGACGACGACAGAGTCCGGCGGGCAGGACAAATGAAACATCGTCGTCGAGGGGGGATCTGGCCATTCGCGTGGGACAGGAGACGCTCAGTTTGACTTCACCACATGTAAGATCCCTCAATTTCCTACTTGGTCTAGATATTTAGGTAACTGACTGCAACGCCACGAACTAACCCAAAGTTCACACAGAAATTTAGAGCATTCTGGATCTGTGCACACGTCCACAAGCGAAGGCTTTTAGGAGGTTTTTAGTCGATATGCTAAATGGGCTAGGTTAGGCAAATATTTAAACGTTGTCTTATATATGGCGTCTTTATCATCCGAAAGTCTTCACCTAACGCCGCTGGGAAACTTATCTAAAGCTTCTAGAGACGGGGGTGTCACCTATTATGGTCGGAAATGATCATTTTTAGTTGAATTGTCGTTTGGGACACTATATTTCCAGTAAACGTCTTTTCATATACTTGAGTAAACAACTGCGATTTCTGACGCAAATGGCTATTCAATGGTAGCCACGAATCGAACTTAGACCTCCCTGCTCCAGAGATAGACTCTGACCATTGTACCTCTTTCGCACACCCTGAGTCGACGGATTCGAATGACTTTTTTAACTTCTAAATCACCTGATGAGTTTTTTATTGTGAAAGAGTGATCACTCGGTAAAAGGCGTTCCATGCATGCCTTGTTTCATTTTCATAATTTAAATGATTAATGTACACAAAGAATACGCCCATGGGTTGACTCTGAAGTCTGACTGTTTGAGATTACGAAACAACAAGTACATTCTTCAACATATCCTTGCTTTCGCATTTAATTAGCACCAGTATTTTGCGAGCAATGTTCGTCGTACTGTTTTTTACGCTCTCTTTCCACCCTCCTGTCAAGACCGATATTTAGTTACCACAATTAGTCGCAGTATGCGGAGCTCTCCCATGTTCAACACTCTGTACTGAGTACGTACATATCAGGCATCAGCTTGTTTAGTGCAACAAGCCGCATGCAACGCCTGCAATCCGAAAACGGCTAAACCAATAATCGCTTTCTGTTTTTTGTTAAGTACCCCCTATTTATTGAAGATCTGGGGACATTTCCCATCGGAAATGGCGGCTTCTGCCGCATTAAGGCAAAGGGTAAGAGATCGAAAAGCATAGATCCTCATCTTATCCAATTATATAATTATTTTCGCACCTTCTGGAACTCTGCATCAAATCGCCTCTTTTTAACAATAACACATCCTCAAAAATGAACTCTAAATAACAGCATATTACCTGAGTATCATTTGCATACTTTTTAAATTCCCCGAACACACGAGAGCCATAAGTGTGTTGCCGGCGCATCTGCACTGACCGAACCAGAATGTGCAATCCAGCCATATTCAACAGTACCCAAGAAAACTGTTCATCACACTGCAGTTACGTATAACAGGTGGGCTAACTAATGAAATGTCAACCGAAATTCCGAAATATGTTTTCGGTTCAAAAAGATAAAGTAAGTAGGGTTGTAAGACTAATAATTGTGCAGTATAATTCTATAATAATTCAGTTACCTCAGCATGTTGGCTTTTGAGCGAACGTCGTTTCGGCTGCATGCAAAAACTATACTTTGTAAAAACGGCTTCTTATGTAGAATGCACTTTTCTCATTGATTTCCGATGCCCTTAAACACTCAATTATATTTCATGGAAGACAGGCAAAAATATTCATCCCTTTGCCTATTCGGTAGAAACTTCTAATTCTTCTTCCAATTATACACTCAAAAGAAGGGTTTACTTTGGTTTTAAAAAGTTTCTAATTGCGAGGTTTTTTAATATCGTGAAATGGTCGTTCATTAAACGTCATGTCCCTGCATCTACCAATGTGGCTTGTAAAGGTAACAATGTGGCTTGAATCCACTGCTGAATTTTACGAACCCTACATAGTATCCCTTCAATATCGTGGAGAAATGTGTGGTTTCCCGTACGCGGAAAATATACGATTTGCAGTTTGGAAGCCCTGAATGCAAGTGTATCGACAGGTCGGGTTCAAAATTATTCGGGTATTGGAGAGGTTTTTGAAAACCGAATACAACCCTTCTTTTGAGTATAAAATTGGAAGAAGACGTAATTTTCTACCGAATGAGCAAAGAAATGAATATTTTTATGCCTGTTTCCATCAAATATAATTGCATTCTTTAAAGACGTCGAAAATCAATGAGAAAGTGCATGCTACATAAGAAGTCATTGTTACACACTGTAGTTTTTGCATGCGGCCGGAAAAAAGTTCGCTCTAAAGCCAACATCCTGAGGTAACTGAATTATTATAGAATTATGCTGCACGATTATTAGTTTTACAACCTTAGGCATTTCGGAATTTCGTTTGACATTTCATGAGTTAGCCCATCTAGTGTATGTCTGCTTTTAGAGATAAGTTAGGTATACACTTCGTTAACTCGGCAGCTCTTAGAGCGCTTTATCTCATGTAACGTATATTACCGATAGCCTCATAAGACAGTCAGCGGTCCTTTGTAGCTCTATGAAACTGCGTTCTACGCAGTGGCCACATTTCGACACTCGACTCCACTGGCACTATAAACCAGACGAGTGTAGCCGGCACGTGTCCCCCACCACGGTGACCTTCTTTATGTCTGACCTGCATTGCGTAGGAGGCAGCAACAGCTGTGTTTTGCCACGTGCAGATGAGGCTTATGCGGTGTCCGGTTTGATTGTCAGTAGCATTGACGTAGTCCTGTCACTGAACCACGATAAGATTTGTAAAAGGCGGTGATTTCACTGTCAAGCACGTCCTTCCGAGTATACTTTCTTCCCGCACCAATCCCCCCAACTCCATCCTTTCACCCTGATTAAATGCCCTAGGCAGATGGCGATTAACCACTATGTAGGCTACCCAGGTAAGTCAGGGTTATTTTCCCACAGTGCCCTGCATTAGCCCTAAAAATTGAACAGCTATCTGGAAGGTCCGCTATTACAGGTAGCTGGAGTTTTTTTGCTACGCAACCACACCTGACCGATATGTCTCTGCCTTGCCAGTTCCACCAACTTTCAACCTTAAATACGATGACCTAAGAGGGTCTTGATAGCGCTGGGCACGTTAGATTTACCACAGTAAGGGATGCGTTGGAATGCCATGAGGAAAAGTACTCCAGTATCGTCCCTCACCCATGCATTAGTAGTCTGTACGGTCAATTCGGACAACACGGTTACTAATGCGGCAGTTGCTTTCCAATAACGCGCGTCACTCGCCTATGCGACGATAGAGGACGATCCGCGTTAACTCAGCGAAGTCCGACTAACGCCCACCATGCTTCAGTACGGTCCGTTTTCGTTTAGCTTTAGGATAACGCAGTTTCATAGTAGTGAGAATGCGATTCACAGGTGGTAAATCAAAAGAAAATGCGCAAGACTTCACAGCCTCTGAAGATGAGTAGACGAAACAACTACTCGAAACGTCAGACCCCCAATACGCCTCTCCCGATGAACGCCTTATATTCTTTTGATAACGCAGCTTGTTTCGGAGTTCACAATTCAGTGACTAATCCTACCTTGCACTCCGCTTATTGGTATCCTCGCACCAGCTAAATTTTATTTTGTCTTGACAGCTTTCCGACGCAACATATGGGTCCTGTTTCAAGTTACACCATGACGTCGCTCATTTAGAAGGCCGACTAAATATTTCGCTCTCTGCTTGTCGTATTTTTGATGATGCAGCCTCTCCGTGGGGATGCACAGGGGCTTGCTTTATTTCGCTCCCGTGAAGCTCCCGTGCTTATTCAGTGATACTGGGGCACAGCTGTCACGCCCACTCCTGGGCGGGTAGCGTCCCAGTGTACCGTGGAGGCGCGTGCTTCTGTGTGCAAATGCCACTGCCTTCGCTGAAATTCCTCGTGCGCGGAATCGGTGCTAGTGTTACCACCCCAATCACTCCTCCCACCACCCCCGTCTCATCTTCCCTGCAAACTGCAGGAGCAAGGTACTCGTGCACTTTCGTGTGCAAAAATAGGAACGATGCCCGCTGCAGCCGCCGCCGCCGCCGCTGCAATCATATAACGAGCCGAACTATGCGTGTTTGAAGCAAAGAAGAAGTTGAAGATGACCGCGCCCCTTGTAGCCTCCCTCACCGTTGCATTTTGACACGTGCCCGTGTGTTCACCCCTGTCCGAGTTACATCTTGTTTCCTTCACGTACGCGTGTGTGCTCCACACCCACCTATTTGTTACCTGCCTATCCTAGGATCCCCTTTGCATCAACGGTGTACCCAACAGCTCCGCGCCACTGTGTCTAAACAATTCTCGACGTTCGTTAGCTTGTTGGGGCAAGCCTACACGACCTCAATTGCTGCCCTACGAGATCAGTGCAGGGGGCCTTTCGCTGCATATAACTCACTTTCTATTCTCAAATGTGCTGTGCTCTGATGACAGAGCGAAGTCAGGACGATCGACTATAGACTTAGGCCCGTGGTTGGCAATGCTTTACGATCCATCTACGCGCGTTTCACATAACCCAGTTCCTGCCTCTCATGTGCGGATCCTCGCACCTCACTCTGATGAAAATGTTATGAAAACCACATGTAGAAGGCGTCATTGGGGCCAGAACCCCAGACCTGAGAGGAACCGAAGTACCCTGTCAGTCGGTACTCTTCAAAGACGCGACTGATAGCTAAGTTTGATTAAGCAACCGGTCTACGCGTTCTACACACGGTCTGGTCTCTACTTTAATTGTGCCAGCCTGCATTAAAGGACTCATTTTTACGTAGGTGAGATTCCCCAGTACTCACCTATAATACCGACGCCGGTTAATAACATCTCATTCGTTTTTTATGAATGAGTTGTGATATGCCGCTGATAGTTGTCGTGTATGCATGTACTGTGGATTGGACACTTGTGTGTCCAGTGGTGTTTATAAGTGCAGGTATGAAGAAATATTGTGATGGGGTTATGGACTGTGTTGTTTTCTGTACCTTTTCATGGATGCGCATATGACCAAGTGAGTCAATGTAGCGTCCAAATATCCTGTAACAGGTGAAGCATAGTAGGTGGGCGTACATTCGGGCCCTGCACTGGTTCGCCTGGTTCAGTACAACGGATTGGCAAGTGATTGAACAGACTCATGCGTGATTCGAAAGTTGGTTGGTCATGGATAATGTTGGAACGGAGTTAACACTGCTGGTAGGGGGAACGATTGAGTGATAGTGGACAGGATGGAAAAAAGTGTTTTCTTTCGCGATACCGGTGGCGCTGTTTTGTGAAGTGGGATGTTTGCCTTCCTGTACAATTCCTTACATGTTCAAAAGCCACGGTCTTGCAACGTTTGCAACGTCTTGCAACTTTAAGCTATCTCAAATGAACACGTAGGAGAATTATCCTCTTCCTACAGCGCCTCCATCTGCAACACCTTCGGTGTACTTGGAACTGCGATCAGTGTGTGAGCACCAAGTCTTCGCCAGAATCATACTGGGCCTACCTCGGTGGGAAGAACTCTTTGTCAATTCTGAAGCAGATCGCGGCAACGTTTTAGCTTAGGCATTTTCATGTACGCACAGCACTGATTTTTTAATTAGTGGCTTGTAAGCAGTTGTGCATGTCGTGGGTCTTCGGCTAAAGTGGGAACAAATATTTACGGACTGGGGTGCGCCTACAGACCAGCGCGTTCTTCATCCAGTAAGTCAGTACAACAAAACACACGACATCGAGGGGACTTTGCATATGACCCCTACGACATCTTGACAAATGTCAATACCTGAGGCCTTACGTGTTTCGGTTGATTCGAATCATGCGGGTACTCTGGCTTGTAGGGGTAGATCGGTGTCTAGTCTCCAGTTGCAAATCATTTATTTAAATTTGTGCAGTCCAAGATCAGCAATTAGATACTTTTCTCTGGACTTCGGATTTAAATTAGCTTTTTCGGAGAGTCCAAATTTCCGTGTCAGAACGCATACCGACTGTTCACAATCAAATATTCGTGGAGCACATGTTTAAACGAGCCACAGCGCAGAATCACTCTTTAATAGAATTATTGCGCTGGTGGACTGGAGTGTTAGTGAAAGATTTTCCTCGCACTTGAGTTTTGCAGCTTGCCTCTTCAAGATTATATAATTATTTCCTGTAAAAGAGCGCGAGTATCTGGTCACTCGGTTGCCTAAAATATTGAAAGATGACTTACAACATGGTGCTTGATACTCAATTTTCCAATTTCCCGTTTCCTCTTGATTTGGCAAATGTGAGCATGTATGTTAAGTCACAAAATACAAGTCATAGCTTTTACTACATTGTGGAGCAAAGTCTAAGTTACCCAAGGATACGAATGTAGCAATTCCTATTCTGGAGAATGTCCAAAATGGCCTAATTCAGCCATTATTCCCCTTAGGATCAGTCTTAGTAGTTAATCTTACTTTTCAGGCACCATTACCACCACTGTCACCAGTAACGCCTCTGCTAACCAGTTAAAACAACAACAGCATGCCTTACTCCATCCGAAACCTAGATAACGCGTTCCCTAAGAATCTGTTTCCCTCTCACTGAGGTCCTTCTTCGAGTACCAATGCTTGCTTGTAGAAACTCTGGAATCCTCCTGTTATCTACCTAAATTACGGATGTCGTGATGCAACTGCCAACATGTTTAGAAGTCCGATAATCAGAGCTTTAAAACCCTACCTTGCTAGTTTTTGAAGTGCCACTTTTAGCCCAAAAGGTAATTTTGGTCAGAAGGAGGGGAAGAGCACTAAGATTCACAAGGTTCGCAAGGTGGGGAAGGAAGGAGTGAAGACTGAAGGGACGGGAGGGAAGGGATACCTACAGTCTGTGTCCAGTGGCGGAAAATAGAGCACTACGCAAATCACTATCAGGCTAACAACGCTGCAATGCCCCAACAAGCGACCAAGTGGACCTCAATTCAGCAGCACAAACTGCGCACCTGAATGTCTCTTACACCTAGTGTTCGTTGCAGGTGCAGAAAACTGTACCCTCATTTACTCCTCCAAAACTACTCCCCCCGACTTCATGCCAAAGCCGCGCATCCATACAATTGTGAGACCTTGGGAGTCCGCTCTGTATATGAGCTGGTAGATATCAGGAAGCGAGGAGCGGTAGGCTCCCAGAACCTGTTGCGCCATCGTTACACTAGAAAAGAATAGCATCACAATGGCTCGTACCAGGTGGTAGTCCGGCTGCACTACATTTGGATGGATCCTTATCTATTGCCATACATGCATGTGGTAGGTGTTGAAGGAAATAACCGTCACATTAGTGACCGCAAAAAATCTCAACACCAGTTGTGCGGGTTTGTTGGACGGGTCACCAGCGAGAGGGAGGACACCAGGGTACCCCTCCCACATAGGCCTTCGGAGCATCCCTCACTGTAATAAAACTGACATTATAAATTCGTGGTTTTGAAGGTTCTCAGCTGACGCAATAACTCAGTCCACTTCCGGGAAGGAAATCGGACTGCAATGGATGCTCGTACATGTGGCCGGTACGGCATTTCTCACATTTGTGGGATCGGAACCCAGCGATGACAGGGGCTAGATGGCAAATTAATGTTACCTCAGCCACAGCGCCCAATGTCATTCCCATTCGCTTTGACGAAGATAGGCCACTGGTGCAAAGGAGAGGGAAGAAAGGGCGGCGAGAATTCCGGTTTGGTCCAGCACCTATCTGCTAACTATATCCATGTACAGGAGTTTTCAAACTATCACGGCGGAGAAACAGTCCTGACTGAGAAGGCTAACAATGAGTGGAGACACTTGGTTCCATTCAGGACTGAGGGCTAACATGTAGTGATCCTTTCTAAGGGTGACTTCTACGGTAGGTTCACTCGCGTGAATTCGTTGATCCTGTCTCAATAAAGTTCGGTGCGCGTGAAGCCAGGCACCAGGTCGCATGTGGTTTGCAAAGACAAGGTATTTGGTATTGGCAGCCACTGTATTTAGGCCGACCTACGGTCTTTGTGACCTTGTTATGGGAGCAGGATGGGCGTAGACATAGTGGATAAGGTAGGTGCAGCGTAAATGGGCTTCAGTATTTGAGAAATACTGTGCCCACTTCGTGGCATCCTGTATGTTTACGTCGCTTTCGACTGTTAAATTATCGGATTTAGTTATTGATTTCAGAGAAGCAATTCCTTTGTGGACGGTAAGTCCACCAAAATGTCCACCAGCAAACAATCGCTCATAGTGGTCCCACTGCACTATAGCGTGCAATCGAGTTTCTTAGGTTCTTAGTCTCTCAGATGGACTGATTACCAATGGTATGTTTTACACCGGCGATTCTTAAGTTTCTAGAGGTATTTTGTGCAGAGGTGTATTATTTATGCTGCAGTGGGAGAATCACCTACGATTAACTACCTTAAGTCTGATGTGACTCAGAAAAATGCAGTAAAAATGAAATATGCAATCTTCTGTCTAGTCGTCTCGACGCAGTACTGCCACTGTAACATGACATATACTTGAAAGGTGGGAGGTAACGCTGATTATAGTAAGTCTTCCTCTCTGGTATGCAACTTATGAACAACTAGTACGCTGCTGTACACACTGGGGTCGTGTTCAGTGATAGACTTGAGTACAGTCGACTCAAGCGGATTTGAGCTGGTCTCGGCAACAGGACGCGGGAACCTTAGCAGCCATTTTGGGCTGTCTCCAAAGTCCTTGAATCATCTCGGAGACGAAATTTTAATTTGCGCACTTGAGTAGTCCTCAGGCAAAAGTGGCAGCAAAGAGGCCGAATGTCTCATTGCTGGGCAGGGTAGGTCAATAAAAAGATTTTGCCTATGGAATAATAGTAAACCTGAAAAGTAGGCCCACGAAAAACCGACTTTTAGGCCCCATTGCATGCATTGCAACCGTGCGAACAGCGATACTGTACAGCAGGCTCGAGATTAAACCAGTAAGAATCAAAGACAGCCGTTATCTAGCACGATACTATACAACAAACTGGCATTATTATCCGTTTAATCCACCGCCAGGAAGCCGTTTCAATGCGTGTTAATCATTAAAGTCTGTTGCTGTAGTCAGGCTGCTTACGCATCTGATTGCCGAGACCTTGTGCAGAGTTGATACGAAGCTTTAAAGAAGTGGTCCGTGAGCTCATAGTGTTGAGCACTAGGCATATGCACTTTTTATAGCAGATCAACTGAACCCAGAGATTTCTGTCTGAATGTTTTTTTCAGTTTAGATGAAACCTAGATGAAAGAGGGAACCTTAATAATGCAGCCATTAAGCCGACATTTTTCTTAGGTAGTTTCGCTAGCTTTACATAGAGGTTCCCTCATCAGAGTCGGATTCTAATCCATAAATTATGGTTGTGCATCTGTCTTTCGGTGAGAGAGCTGTAGGATTTTAGACAAACAATCTTTTTTTCGCATGTTTATTTCTTTGGATTGGGATAGGTAGTCATTTGTCTGGCTGCTTCTCCTTGTGAAACGCAATTTCAGTTATCGGGCAAACTGTCACTTGACGTATATGGCTCAAAGAATTTTGATATAGTGATATATGACTCTTGTCGTGGGAGAGTTTTCTTATTCACGCGAACTTCATATCAGCCTTTAATGCAGGGAAGCTTCCGCCTACCAAGTGCATGAACGGCCTTCTCAGCCTTCTCTGACTACTTAAGTAGTATGCAATTTTCTCATTTATTTTCGATTCCCTTGAAAATTCAATTTTATTTCATGGAAAACATGCATAAAAATATTCATTCTTTTACTTATTCGGTAGAAAATCACGTCTTCTTCCAATTTCATACTCAAAAGAAGAGTATAATTCGGTTTTAAAAACTTTTCTAATTCCCGAATAATTTTGAACCCGACCTGCTGTTACACTTGCATTCAGGGTTTCAAAACTACAAGCTGTATATTTTCCGTGTACGAAAAACCATGCATTTCTCTACGGTGTTAAGAGGAGACCATATGAGGTTCATTAAATTAGGCAGTGGATTTGAGCAATATTGTTAACTTTACAAGCCACATTCGTAAAGGCAGATACATGACGTTTCATGAACGGCCATTTAACGGTATTAAAAAATCTCACAGTTAGAAACTTTTTTAAAACCGAATTATACTCTTCTTTTGAGTATGAAGTTGGAAGAAGACGTGATTTTCTACCGAATAAGTAAAAGAATGAATATTTTTATGCATGTTTTCCATGAAATATAATTGAATTTTCAAGGGCAGCGAAAATCAATGAGAAAATTGCATGCTACTTAAGTAGTCATTTTTACAGAGCATATATCTTGCATGCGGCCGAAAATAAGTTCTTTCGAAAGCCGACACCCTGAGGTAACTGGATCATTATAGATTTATGCTGCATCATGATTAGTTTTAGAACACTACTTAATTTATCTTTTCGAAACGAGAACGCTTTTCGAAATTTTGGTTGACATTTCATGGGGTAGCACATCTACTGTATATTATATACAGTTGAGAAATAGATCTTGTTGTTTGTTTATAATGCGATTTGTAGACACTTTATGAGGCCTACTGGCTCTTGTAAGTTAGAGTAGATCTCAGCGCGAGATTTGGCTTAGTCAGGGCAATTGCCAGGAAGATGTTTCTTCCTGTCAGCTTATCTCCTCCGTCATCTCTTACGTCCGTGTTTAAAGTGCATGTGAAAAGGCTTGTTCGGCCTGGTAACCAACACTGTCATCAGCGCTCTGGAAATGCCAGTGATACGACAGTCGCTGCCCTCTTTCCGCCAACTGCTGGTCGGACTACCGGGCTTGTTGGGCTTGTTCCGTCTGATGCCCTGTGATAACCGACTACGGTCATGCCGCCGCGATTAGCTTTTTGCTTTCCAACTGCATAGGCACCCTCTCTTAGCCCATTTTGCAAGGTCAAAACTCCACGTTTTTTGCTGCTGTTTTTTCTTTTTGCCCGCCGTTTCAATAGGCATGACTGAAAGAAGAAGAGGAGGGGGAGGGGGACAGCTAATTTAACCTTAGCTTGAGTTGACCTCAGCAGGCAAACTACCTACAGCACCAACCGGTCAGGCCCTTGGAGTGCTGTTTCTATTTGGAGGTTCAACTGAGGGCGACATGCTAGTAAGTGTTCACTCGGCAATCAGTCGCTCGGGCTAAACAACTGGGAAGGTGGAACTATCGTTAAATCTCCTGCAGCCGTGTCTTTGGAACCTGTCGGACGGCACATTAGGCTTTCCGAGCGCATTTATTGTTCGTTTATTTTTTGAGGACTTGATAGGCCGTTTGGCCAGGAAGGGGCTGGCATCCTTAGGGTAAAAAAACGAATTCCCAGTCAGAATTCATTAATTTGTAACTAGGAATTGCACCCCTTTATTTTATGGAGTCACAAAAGCATGAGTAGTTATTGCCGACAGAAAGCAATACGTAAACACACCTTTGAGTAATGTACATTGAGGAAACTGATATGGATCAACTTCAGAAACTTGTCTAATTATCCTTGCCAGAACTGTGACGCTGAATAGAACAGATTTTTGAAAATATGAGTGGAGGTCTCCTGGTTTAGGTTCCGGGCAACAATCCATCACTCCAGTTAACACACTCTATCGAATCACTAAGACTAAGAATTCCTTTTTGATCGCTTTTCCAAACCCCGACGGTTCACCACGTTGTTTAAATTCTGCACAACTTTTTTGAGTGAAAAGACTCGTCAAATAATGATCTTTTTAATTTGTTAACCTGCTCATCCGCTCTCTAAATCCGGGGAAACAACTTACACGATTCCGGGTTTACAAGCTTCTTGAGAGCAGTCAAGTCCAGACTCTTGCGATAGTTGTGACATGTGGAGAGTCAAGTATGTGTTCACATTTTTGAAAGTACAGTTCTGCTCTTTTTAGAGCATCTATTTCTATAAGCGTTACACATTTGGGGACATTTATCTGATAAATGTGCGAGTTCTACTGGGTGGACCAGGGGGTCTGGAGTGGAACGCTAAGGTGCGGGCTTGACCGTGCCATCTACCTGCGCTCTTCCCGTCTCCGGTCTTCTTCACTCTGTCTTGACACCGGTTCCAGGTGAGGGAGGAGGAGAGGGTGTGGTAGATGCAGCGCAAGTCTGCTCTCACTATAAATCCTGCGCAAGTCACCGTCCTTGATCCCACCCTGCTGTGGAGCATACAGTGGACATCGTAGAAACCGACGGCCGAGCTGTCATGAAGGTCGTAGAATAGGTAGTGCCCTAGCAACCGCAACCTACTCATGCCAAGATGCATTTAAAATTGAGGACATCCGACTGCGAACGCTTTTTGGTGCGCGGACTATCCGCGTCCAAAGGTCCAGTTGATGAGCAGTTGTGGTTTTCTGGGCAACTGCCTACTGCCCAAGGTACCCGTGCACCCCGTTTCTGGGGTGGACATGACTGCTTGAGACCGATGGTCCTGTTTCCTACCAGGTAGCTAGCATTCGTGTGTGTGAAAGATGCGGAATGATCCGCATGACCGCGTCTGATTGCGTTGCATTCACTGCAGTACATATTGCAGACAAAATTTCTCTACGTGGGAATCATTTCGATCATTTTACTCAATGCGCCTTAACATTTGCGGTATAAGAGTCTGATTGTTCAATCAGCTCAGATATATTTTTCATTCAGAGGAGAGTCTGCAGGTAAACTTTATGTGCCCTGGCGTTCACAGTGTTTTAACTGCTCCGCTGTTTAGAGTAGCGTTGCTTTGGGAATGCCCATAAGAAAGCAGTTTGGTGAGAATTGTGAGACGTCACCTTTTATAGCTAGTTCCCACTTCCTCCAATTTAAGCGCAGTCTACCGCCATCTGGTGAGTGCCGTTTCTACTGGAAATTAAAATAAAATAAAAATAATTAGGCAATATAATAAAAAATAAGTCCGTTTTACACGCGTCAATGAACGTAATAATCATCGGCCCTTCCCTATAATATGTCGAAAATGTGGGGTTATCAAGTAAGATATCTTAAATTATATATTCGATTTCGTAAACAGCGGAAGCACCATTGGTGTCCCAAATTTGAAATATATTTTTATAGGGGATAGTCACTTTCATCCGCTTAAACTGGCTACAATATTAAGTGAAATAATGGAAGTGCCAATTATACATGTCTTTATATTCCACCCTATTTGAGAGGGTTGAAACGCGGCTAACCAATGAAATTGCCCTCAAATGTTTATATCCTTTCTTGGTTGAAGACCAACTCTTTTATGGATAAAGTATAAAGTTATACTAGGATATTTGTTCGCCGAAAGGAGGATATAAGTTGGTGGAAGTCACCCCACCCCAAGATTTCATGATTTATCAGGAGTAGATATCATCGCGGGACCACATTTAATGGCATTACGACCTCATCTGCCTCGGAGGAGATTCTCTTCATGTTGGCCAAAAACTTTATAGTTCAGTGGATTTTTCGCCGCATTTTGCCGGTTAGGTGCTTCGATGTCTTTTAGCTTACGGAACACTTTGAAGAAATCAGCTGTTATAGTGAGAAGTCATTTTAATGAACTTTAGGGAGATCGTCTTTCAGCCTGTCAGGCTAAACAAATGAGCTTTGTAAAAACAAAATTTCAGGATAACCTAACAGCTGCTGTCTACCAGATCATTTGAATCATGTTTCCAGGGATTTCTTAATCCGCCCTTTGTGCACACATGCCTGCACATATTCCTCCACCTTCATATGGAGTATTTTTCTCACTCTGAAGTTCAGTCGTTGGAAACTGGAGATTATATCATCTAAAGATTCAACTAACTGAGTACTGAGGAGATGTTTTTAAAACTGCATAGTTTTACCCCTCACGATTTGAGGCCAGTTTTGCGTTTCGACTGCTGTGTTCTTCAGAATTTTCTTGTCGTTGTCAAGTGTGATTGAAAAGCATAGTTCTAGATACATAGCAGAGTTCGTTTAAGTCTTGTTACTTTGGCAATGACCCGGAAAGGACGGTTGTCTTCCCTTTAATCTTTCGCAAATTACACAACTTTCCTCCATGAAGCAATAGGCAAAATACTGCGCTCGCAGCTCACAAGTTTACATTAAAGATCATGCCCCCCTGGACGGTGACTTGCAGTATCTTAAGTTTCTTGAGAGGGCTGAAAAAGAAAGTTTTGATTTTCAGTTCGTGCAAAAACTTTCCACTACCAAATGGAGGAAGGGGGACTGATCGCGAGTGCATTTACTTAAAGCAACCCCCGCCATGTAACGGCCTTCAAGACCACTTAGTGTAAGGGGTGGTTTTCAGCCTTGTTTTTGCCCATTTCACTTAAAATTCTCACAAATGCACGGTCACCCCAGCATCTTAGTGATACCCACTAGTAGCCTTTTCTGGTCTCCTCGCATTACAACACTTTTAAGTAGGAGTGGAAAATATGTGTACTAGGCCCAGCGTCCAATCTCAATTGGGTCATGGATCTGACGCTCTGTTAAATCACTCACTCTTCTTCCTACCTCTTATCCCTCTCCGATAGTGTCCTCACCTGATAGGTAAAAAATTATTACCTGCAGTTGTAAACGCACGGGATGACTGCCCCCACTGCCACACATCAGCGAACTGTCCGAAAGTTTCCGCCTAGTAGTAATGAGGTTGAGCGCAATGCCTGGCGTGGCCTGAAGAACTCTGTCTGCGTGTGTTGCAGGCGCATGAGTCAGCAGTTATGGCTCCACGCAGACTTGCCCCAGCTCCACCAACACATGCCATGAGCCCAGCCGGGTATCCCGGTCCACTTGGCAGTAAGTGGCGTCGTTCTAGCGAAATGTAGGCATTGAAGGGCGAGTTCACAAGCGATTAACGGACAGTGAATCTTCCCCCCCCACCACTTGACGACATTAAAATTACTCAGACGAAATGCTCTTGGAATAACAATTACGCAAAGGCTACTTTTAGCTCTTAAACAGAAGAAATGTGTCTTCCAATTGGATGCGATGCCGATAAATCGAAGATTTTGTTGAGTGGAAACTTTTTTTTATTTTCTTTATTCATCTGATATAATTTCTGCCGGTTGTAATCTTTCCAGGTGCTTGTATAAGCATCTGGATCAAAAAATTCGATTTACAATGACTGATATAGGGTTAGAGTTTCTGCTTTCATGCCTTTAAATCATTGGATTTCCAAAAGTGTGAAATTGTACATTTTCGGCGAGAGAAACGGATGGACACTGAAAAGGGAAAAAATAGAATTTCAAATAAACAACTAAGTTGTTGGCGCCTGTGAATGCAAAACAGCCCTTTAACTGCTCAAAGTTGGAGACACCACTTGGGGGAGTTCGATCATCGGACAGATATACCTACTTCTGCGTACGCTGTCTTCCATACTTGACACCAGGTTTTCAAAACCGATCAGTGTTTAGTCATACTGCCTCCTAAGTGTTACACCTTTGCTGCTATTTTCGTGTCTAAGCGTAGAGTCCAGAGACTTAGACGATAATTGTATGGCTCCGGAGCCCAGTTTACCCTCTCAATTACTTAATCATGGACGTGATGATCGAACATTAATCCCTGCTTGTGACAAGGACGTTTTACTGCAGGTATTTGCTTATATTTGTAGATTTTGAAATAAGCAATGGCATGACTCATGGAATGGCGTGATGCGGTCAGGCTCCAGTAGCATTAATCACAGAGGAATCCATATATCATTGAATAGCACCCCATTTTGCAGCAGCAAGGATCTAGTTCCTCTCAAGACAGATTGATAATAAGATTTTAACATCATGCTTATTCGCTTTATCCTCTGTAGATACTGATGCCCTTTCTTAAGAATGAAAAGAATTAGACAAGCAAACTGTATGTGTGTCTCGACTAATATTCTTCAATACACGATATTAAACTTTTAAATTTCGACCTGCTTTACTTACGCTCTTAAAAGATTCGGCCGTTCTGTGGTCAACTTCTGCTCTGCAGACCTGCGTGTGGATTAAATAGTCCTGTTGTACTGCTTACTGTGAGCCATTGTGGTGTCCTTCACCGAGAGGATCGGGGAGGCAAAATATTCTGGTAGACAGCTATTCTGAGAACCCAGTTAATGCCTTTGACCGGCATGTTGAATTAGCCGCATCAGGCTTAAAAGCAAGAAGACTGAGCAGAGGTACCGGCAATAATTCCCTCCGCCTTTTGCTTTTGCTGGCACTTCAGGGCGGATTCCCCCTAACTCACAATTCCTACGTCTCGTTGGTAATTTAGCGGTCTGGCAGCAGAATGTACTCCCAGCCTCCAGGATTATACCAAAAAAGCCAAATGTACAATTTCCATTTCCCAACGCAATCTGATTAACTGTGTTTATGATCGCGAAAAAGTGTCCTTTGCGCTCAATCCAAAGGTTTTGGGACTGCCCATTTTATAGTACACGCATAACAGCGGTAATAAACAGGTTGCCCTATAGATAGCCCTAAACAAATGGAGAGAAAAGTCCACCTCCGGAAGTTTAAATACATGCGACCGTAATTTAATACACCTGCACTTTAGAGAAGA
>CACRXP010000018.1:2279590-2307349 GCA_902702965.1 Spirometra erinaceieuropaei | reverse complement strand
TCTGATAAATGTGCAAGTTCTACTTGGTGGACCAGGGGGTGTGGAGTGGAATGCTAAGGTGCGGGCTTGACCGTACCATCTACCTGCGCCCTTCCCGTCTCCGGTCTTCTTCGCTCTGTCTTGACACCGGTTCCAGGTGAGGGAGGAGGAGAGGGTGTGGTAGATGCAGCGCAAGTCTGCTCTCACTATAAATCCTGCGCATGTCACCGTCTTTGATTCCACCCTGCTGTGGAGCATACAGTGGACATCGTGGAAACCGACGGTCGAGCTGTCATGAAGGTCGTAGAATAGGTAGTGCCCTAGCAACCGAAACCTACTCATGCCAAGATGCATTTAAAATTGAGGACATCCGGCTGCGAACGCTTTTTGGTGCACGGACTATCCGCGTTCAAAGGTTCAGTTGATGAGCATTCGTGGTTTTCTGGGCAACTGCCTACTCCCCAAGGTACCTGTGCACCCCGTTTCTGGGGTGGACATGACTGCTTGAGACCGATGGTCCTGTTTCCTACCAGGTAGCTGGCATTCGTGTGTGTGTGAAAGATGCGGAATGATCTGCTTGACCACGGCTGATTGCGTTGCATTCACTGCAGTACATATTGCAGACAAAATTTCTCTACGTGGGAATCATTTCGACCATTTTACTCAATGCGCCTTTCAATTTGCGGTATAAGAGTCTAATTGTTCAAGCAGCTCAGATATATTGTTCATTCAGAGGAGAGTCTGCAGGTAAACTTTATGTGCCCTGGCCTTCACAGTGTTTTAACTGCTCCGCTGTTTAGAGTAGTATTGCTTTGGGAATGCCCATAAGAAAGCAGTTTGATGACAATCGTGAGAAGTCACCTTTTAAAGTTAGTTCCCACTTCCTCCAATTTAACCGCAGTCTACCGCCATCTGGTGAGTGCCGTTTCTATTGGAAATTGAAAGAAAATAAAAATAAGTCGGCAATATAATAAAAAATAAGTCCGTTTTACACGCGTCAATGAACGTAATAATCATCGGCCCTTCCCTATAATATATCAAAAATGCGGGGTTATCAAGTAAGGTATCTTAAATTACATATTAGATTTCGGGAACTGCGGAAGCACCATTGGTGTCCCAAATTTTAAATATATTTTTATAGCGGATAGTCACTTTCATCTGCTTAAACTGGCTACAATATTAAGTGAACTAATGGAAGTGCCAATTATACATGTCGTTATATTGCAACCTATTTGAGAGGGTTGAAACACGGCTAACCAATGAAATTGCCCTCAAATGTTCATATCCTTACTTGATTGAAGACCAACTCTTCCATGTAAGAAAGTATAAAGTTATACTAGGATATTTGTTCGCCGAAGGGAGGATATAAGTTGGTGGGAGTCACCCCACCCCAAGATTTCATGATTGATCAGGAGTTGATATCATCGTGAGACCACATTTAATGGCAGTACGACCTCATCTTCCTCGGAGGAGATTCTCTTCAAGTTGACCAAAAAGTTTATAGTTCAGTGGATTTTTTGCCGCATTTTGCCGGTTAGACGCTTCGAAGTTTTTTAGCTTACGGAACACTTTGAAGAAATCAGCTGTTATAGTG
The DNA here is from genome assembly GCA_902702965.1 of Spirometra erinaceieuropaei. NCBI lineage: Eukaryota > Metazoa > Platyhelminthes > Cestoda > Diphyllobothriidea > Diphyllobothriidae > Spirometra > Spirometra erinaceieuropaei. Next base: position 2,305,776 of record CACRXP010000018.1, on the reverse strand, counting down.
AGGAGTCATTGTAATGAACTTTAAGGAGATCATCTGTCAGGCTGTCAGGCTAAATAAATGAGCGTTGTAAAAGCAAAATTTCAGGATAACCTAACAGATGCTGTCTACCTGATCATTGGAATCATTTTTCCAGGCATTTTTTAATCCCCCCTTTGTGCACACATGCCTGCACATATTCCTCCACCTTCATACGGAGTTTTTCTCTCACTCTAAAGTTCAGTCGTTGGAAACTGGAGATTATATCATGTAAAGATTCAACTAACTGAGTACTGAGGAGATGTTTTTAAAACTGCACAGTTTTCCTCTTCACTATTTGAGGCCAGTTTTGCGTTTCAACTGCTATGTTCTTCAGAATCTTCTCGTCGTTGTCAAGTGTGATTTAAAAGCATAGTTCTAGATACTTAGCATAGTTCGTTTAAATCTTGTTGCTTCGACATTAACCCGGAAAGGACAGTTGTCTTCTCTTTAATTTTACGCAAATTACACAACTTTTCTCCATGAAGCAATAAGCAAAATACTGCGCTCGCAGCTCACAAGTTTACATTAAAGATCATGCTCCCCTGGACTGACTTTCAGTATCTTAATTTTTTTGAGAGGGCTGAAAAAGAAAGTTTTGATTTTCAGTTCGTGCAAAAACTTTCCACTGCCAAATGGAGGAAGGGGGACTGATCGCGAGTGCATTGACTTAAAGCAACCCCCGCCGTGTAACGGCCCTCAAAACCACTTAGTGTAATGGGGTGGTTTTCAGCCTTCTTTTTGCCCATTTCACTTAAAATTCTCACAAATGCACGGTCACCCCGACATCTTAGTGATACCCACTAGTAGCCTTTTCTGATCTCCTCGCATTACAACACCTTTAAGTAGGAGTGGAAAATATGTGTACTAGGCTCAGCGTCCAATCTCAACTGGGTCATGGATCTGACGATCTGTTGAATCACTCACTCTTCTTCCTACCTCTTATCCCTCTCCGATAGTGTCCTCACCTGATAGGTAAAAAATTAATACCTACAGTTGTAAACGCACGGGATGACTGCCCCACTGCCACACATCAGCGAACTGTCCGAAAGTTTCTGCCTTGTAGTAATGAGGTTGAGCGCAATGCCTGGCGTGGCCTGAAGAACTCTGTTGGCGTGTGCTGTCGGCGCATGAGTCAGCAGTTATGGCTCCACGCAGACTTGCCCAGCTCCACCAACACATGCCATGAGCCCAGCGGCGTATCCCGGTCCACTTGGCAGTAAGCGGCGTCGTTCTAGCAAAATGTAGGCATTAAAGGGCGAGTTCACAAGCGCTTAACGGACAGTGAATCTTCCCCCCCCCCCACCACTTGACGACACTAAAATTACTCAGACGCAATGCTCTTGGAATAACAATTACGCAAAGGCTACCGTTAGCTCTTAGGCAGAAGAAATATGTCTTCCAGTTGGATGCGATGCCGATAAATCGAAGATTTTGTTGAGTGGAATCTTTTTTTATTTTCTTTATTCATATGATGTAATTTATGCCGGTTGTAATCTTTCCAGGTGCTTGTATAAGCATCTGGATCAAAAAATTCGATTTAAAATGACCGATATAGGGTTAGAGTTTATGCTTTCATGCCTTTAAATCATTGGATTTCCAAAAGTGTGAAAATGTACATTTTCGGCGAGAGAAACGGATGAACATTGAAAAGGGAAAAAATATAATTTCAAACAAGCAACTAAGTTGCGGGCGCCTGTGAATGCAAAACAGCCCTTGAACTGCTCAAAGTTGGAGACACCATTTGGGGGAGTTCGATCATCGGGCGGATAGACTTACTCCTACGTACGCCGTCTTCCATACTCAACACCAGGTTTTCAAAACCGGTCAGGGTTTTGTCATACTGCCTCCTAAATGTTACACCTTTGCTGCTGTTTTCGTGTCTAAGCGTAGATTCCAGAGACTTAGACGATAATTGTATGGTTCCGGAGCCCAGTTTACCCTCTCAATTACTTAATCATGGACGTGATGATCGAACATTAACCCCTGCTTGTGACAAGGACGTTTTACTGCAGGTATTTGCTTATATTTGTAGATTTTGAAATAAGCAATGGCATGACTCATGGAATGGCGTGATGCGGTCAGGCTCCAGTAGCATCAATCACAGAGGAATCCATATATCATTGAATAGCACCCCATTTTGCAGCAGCAAGGATCTATTTCCTCTCAAGACAGATTGATAATAAGATTTTAACATCATGCTAATTCGCTTTATCCTCTGTAGATACTGATGCCCTTTCTTACGAATGAAAACAATTAGACAAGCAAACTGTATGTGTGTCTCGACTAATATTCTTCAATACACGATATTAAACTTTTAAATTTCGACCTGCTTTACTTACGCTCTTAAAAGATTCGGCCGTTCTGTGGTCAACTTCTGCTCTGCAGACCTGCATGTGGATTAAATAGTCCTGTTGTACTGCTTACTGTGAGTCATTGTGGTGTTCTTCACCGAGAGGATCGGGGAGGCAAAATATTCTGGTAGACAGCTATTCTGAGAACCCAGTTAATGCCTTTGACCGGCATGTTGAATTAGCCGCATCAGGCTTAAAAGCAAGAAGACGGAGCAGAGGTACCGGCAATAATTCCCTCCGCCTTTTGCTTTTTTCTGGTACTTCAGAACGGATTCCCCCTAGCTCACAATTCCTACGTCTCGTTGGTAATTTAGCGGTCTGGCAGCAGAATGTACTCCCAGCCTCCAGGGTTATACCAAAGAAGCCAAATGTACGATTTCCATTTCCCAACGCAATCTGATTAACTGGGTTTATGATCGCGAAAAAGTGTCCTTTGCGCCCATTTTATAGTACACGCATAACAGCGGTAATAAACAGGTTGCCCTATAGATAGCCCTAAACAAATGGAGAGAAAAGTCCACCTCCGGAAGTTTAAATACATGCGACCGTAATTTAATACACCTGCACTTTAGAGAAGAGTTAAGTGCGTAAGCTAACGAAGCGGAGAGCGAGGCTAGGAGTATTTGTTCTGCGAAGCCATTTGCACATTTTCTCTAATATCTAACAGGGTCGACGCTGTGAGATGATTTCCAGTACGCATGCCAACACATGATTGGCTACATTCTCGGCGAATACCTACAGATTCATTGAACGTGCCGTTTAAAATTTGTTGATATGAATTGCTCCTTTTTCAATCGCAATAAATCCGGACACTTTGCTTCGATTACAAGATGGCTCCTTTTGTACTTCGCGCCCATATTGTCCTTGGTCCCTTATGTCCTTTTTCAATCCTTTTTAATCTATTCAAAAAGAAGGCATGATGCTGGAGGGGGTTTGGAAAAGACAGCGCCCATGACCGAAAGTTGGTGCTGCGTTTTCGATTAACACACTCATTGATTTAGAAGCAGGCAGGATTCCATAAAATTGCATAAAAATTGTAGCCTCCCCACTCTTCTCAGTTTACGTGAGACATCAAAGCAAAGACAGTGGCATGCATTCTTTCTTCTTCTGATCGACGCTCAACGTTCCGAGACCGATAAAACACAAGCTCATTAAGATAATCCTCACTTTTGACCTCATATATGCGAACGACACTTAGACAAGGATTGCTCCAAGGTAAGTAATTAAGACGAGCATGAACTTTGCTGGACGCAAGTCCCAAGGAAAGATCTCTCGAACCGTCCGCTTACTAGCTTGACGCTCCATAAGTACGCAGGTTTCCACAGTGGAACGCTCTGTTACTGCCGCGATCCATTCCATGCGTTCTAACTCCGGGTTCATTTCATATGGGTTCTGTGTCGGGAGGGACTGGTTGCCTTGACGGTGAAAACTCTTTGTAAGTGGCTAATTCCTGTTAAGTTCGGAAGTACTTATTTACGCATGCTCTGATTTCTTATACAGGTTGGCCGACACAAAACCTGTGGGTCGGTTGTGTCCTCATAATGCGCGTCTGCCAACGTAAAAAAATGAAATTTGATTAGGAAAATAATCATATATTAGATGCCAGGTTGTCCTTCGCCGATCCCTACCTTTGTAGGACTTGGCACACATATAACTACGCGACTATTGGCCACCGATTTGCTGAAAATTCAATTTTCCTGACTTTTAGGCGCCTAAACAGAAGAGAACGGACGACGTGGCCAATGGTTCTGCCTCGATGGAGGCGCTCGGAAAAAGTCCACTTTCGAACTGTGCTATCGGTCCAACTACCGTCATCAGTGGCAAACTTCGAAGCACGACAGAAGCTACGCCCACAAGCACGGCGCTAGATTTTCATTCGGGCAAAATTTGCACAATCTCAACTAATCAACCTGTCTCCCAGGCTGGTATTCTCCAACTACAACAAGCGTCGATCTCGCTGCCTCAAGTTCCGACAGCCGGTGGGAACAGCGTCATCCTCTATCCCGGCTGCGTTAGTATCAACAACTTCTCAACCCAGACGACATCGGTCAACTGCCAGAGCGGGATCCCACTCGCGTCTCCTCAAATCAACTCTCCTGTCGGTGGCACTGGCAATGCCGGTGCTAGTCCTTGGAACTGTGTTCTCAAGTCTGCTGACAGTGAAACTACGGCCTCCTCCGGCTCACGCGTCCCACTGACGCTAGTACGTCTTCCAAACGGCCAACTAGCTGCCATTCCAAGCATTGCTTCCCCAAAGACGCATCATCAGGTGGCGTTTGTGCCCCAGTCTCCTGTGACTGGCACCTCTTCGATGCAATCCCAAGGTACTCAAGGAGCCACCCTTGTACTCCGTTATCAGCAACCTCAGCCGAAGTCGGACTATGTAGTGGGGAGTGGTGGTGTCCGACTTCCGTCTGCAGAGCAGAATGCGATAGCACAAATTGTTGCACAGCTCTCTGCCACCAGTGGCAACCCAGCAACAGTCCGTTCAGCTTTACTCCCAGTGGGAAGCAACGTTGCCATTGTAAATGGACACTACCAGCTGCAGCAGCACCAACAACAACAACAGCAGCAGCAGCAGCTGCTATTCCAAAATCAACAGCAACAACCACAACAAGTTGTCATGGTTTCTGGAAAGGGTATGAACACCTGCTACACTGGCTACGAACTAGGAAATGGAATCACGGCCATTCGATCGGCATCTGCGGCATCCACGGCAGCGCCTCCTACGGAAGCCGAGGTTGTTTCTGGTACTTCCACAACCGGAGCAAGTGCGACAAATGTCGTCAATTTTCCGAATGAGTTGGGGCAGCCCGTAACCTCTACGGTAGCAGCCTTACAAAGGGAGCAGGATGTCGGCGCACATGTCCAAACTGCGACTGCGACTAGTGGATACAGCTCTGCAACGGCCAACTTGATAAGTCCCGCCAGTCGCCAGCAGTCTTCTCCGATGACAATCATGGTTCGCAGCGTCCAGTCAAACAATACCGTCCAGGTGCCTCTTAAATACCGAATATTTTTATGCTGGTGGAAAACCTACAGGCTTTTAGATGTGGATACCCGAATGCATAATTCACCTCACTCTTTGGCACGTGATGCTTGTCTCCAGTAGGAACTAGGGACAGCCCTTAGTAAACCCATGTAAATACTTTGATTAACGTCTGCTGGTTGACGCAGGCGTATGCTCTCAAACAAAATTTACGTTGAGTGAAAACAAAATTTCTGTCCCGCCAGTCTTTTTGAGATACGCCCTTATAGCCTCACCTAGTGAAAAACTGCTAAGCGGAGAAGTCGATATAGGGAACTGAAACAAGTTGAGTTAGGGTTTTTAGGCAAACATTTATCCGTATTCAAAAGCGAAACATTCGGTCGGTCACGGAAATATGTTCCCCCCCCCATTACCATAGGCGCTCCCCCCTGAATTTCAGGGGTTCCTATTTCCGTATCCTAACACCTACCCTAGACCTAACACTCCTAGACCTATCCCTAACCAAAACCCTAACATTGACTCTCATAAACGTACCCCTAACCAGGTCCCTAATCCCAACTCTCCTAGCCCTAACCCCAACTCCAACCCCCCTGGAATTTAACGCAGGACAATCTCTAATACGGAGGTCCATATCTCTATGCTGAACTAAAATTTCTAGTGGGACGTGTGGGTGATGGTAACAGACAGCCTGACATTGATTTTGCCTCGGTCCCCTGTGAGGTCTGTTTGTAATCTAATAACATCTTCTTTTCTCCTATGGTGCTTTACGTTAATTACATTCGAACGCCGGGGTCACTTTCCATATAATTGTCTGCTTTCTTCTGTGGCGCAGACTTATTTCACTTAACTAGACTTGTTATCTTACGGCACAATAGACGTCCTGGCTAGTTTCCGAATGACACCCAGATGCGATACTTTAGCATAAATTACATATTGTCTTATTGTATGGGCTGCGGCTTAGTTACAAAGTGGAAGCGTCCGTTCCAAACAAAGGTACATCCGCTGTACAGTCCGATGATTGTTTTTATATAGTGCTTCTAGAAGGACCATGACACACTTTGCATACACATTTACTTTTGGTTGGAAAGCACACAGCCTTGTCCCGTTCGCTTGCGTCAGATGGTCAGCCTGGGCCCTATTGGCACCCTCAGTTTAACACCATATCTACCTTGCTGAAGTGAGCTAGAATAAGATAATTAAGTTAAACTAATTACTTCTTATCCGTTAAAGCCAAAGTGCAAATTTGGCCGTAAACACGACATATGAGCGGACGGCTGTGCCAGTTTTCACCCTCTGCGGCCTGTGTGCCTGTTTTCATCCACGTACTAATGCTGCGCCTCTCTGGTCTGTGTTTTTGACTGATGCTGTTTGGTGCTTCCCTTTGCACCCTCCTCCTCCTCCTCCTTCTTCCTTTAGCCCTTTTGCATCAATCTCCAAAGTTATAAATGCAGTGAAATGGAATGTTTGTTATCAAGACCACAGCAATTCGCGAACAACTGTTCCGTCTTCGTCTTTGCCCGCGCTACGGCTTTTGTGTTGCCTTGTGGGCCGCCACCCCTATACAGATTAGCAGAAGGAGCAACAAAACTGTCCAAATCTAGTCATTTCTTAGTCGGCAATTATTACCAAGCTCGTGGCTGGAAGGACTCGCTTCGGTAGCAACACTCATTCACACGTACACCGACTGCACAAATGACTTTCCAGAATACCTTCATATGCAATTGGGAGGTGGAATCAGTTTGTTATGCAAGCATTTGGGGCAGCAATGTCCTTAACTTACTGTCGAGAGCCGCTGGTTTGGTTCGGATGCCAAAATCTCTACGAAAAGCTTCCTTGGACATTAGTGAAGGTTTCCTGAACATAACTTGTGACGTGCAGTTGGAAATACGCTCTAGGCTGTGGTACCTATTGCGTCGAAGCGCCAACTATGCATACGTACTGCATGAACAGTATTTTAGGAGCACTTTTGGGGGGATATGGAAAGCTTCCAGTTGCAGATGGCAAGCTGAAGCTGTTTAGCAAAGTATGAAGAAGGATTTCCAGCCACCAAGACGGAGAAGTTTATTCGTCTGGGATTTCGGGCTCATTCAAGAGTGCAGCCCCGGAAACATGGGGGGCATGGGCAAATAAGCGTTCTTCACAGCCCCTATCATCCAGCCACCTGCGACTGTGGGCTATCGGAGCATGAGCTAGCGAGGCTTGCTATTTGGGCGGAGAATAAATGTTGCGGCTCAGTGGGCTCCTTGCAAAGTCACAGGCATCCGTTAGCACCCGGTCTGTCTTGCTGTCTGCTGGGTTTATTTGCCGCGCGTATGGGTATGAGGGATTGCTTTTAATGACGCGTTCTTGCTCCACGCCTCTGTATTGTGCTCTCTTGACCGCTATTACAGCCTCCGCCTATTTTGACTTATGCAGTTAAAAGGCAACTTAGGTATGGGATCTGACGGTCAAGCTAAGGTGACTCACCCGAGTTCATTTGACCTTTCGGTAGACTAGACTTTTCTGTTCTGATCAACACCGACACCTAACCCTCCACCAAGGCGCTCTGTTGGTCTGGCAACTTTCTTGATGCACAACAGAGGATGTCATGTTCACCGAAAACTTCGGACTTCAGCTCACTGCGGATTAGTACGCAAGTACCGGTTAATGAAAACTTAGGGTAACCGTTCCGTATGGATTTGTGACAGACCTATCGGATACCGTGTGTCTGTTTGTTCAGTGAGTGCCAAGAGTATTTAGGAGGATGTAAACAGTCGTGTTTATTCTTTCTGCACCTGTGAATAAATTCGCTTGCCAAGCTGGAGTGGATGGAAGTAGAGGGTGACGTCATGTCTAGAGACACAGCAATTCCATCTGGTTGAAGACCCCTATCTCAAAGGTCCTGAAGGAAATGGCAGACCAAGTTAAATTGTTGCCGAGTTGGTTTAGAAGAAGTTCCATTCACGAATCATCTTCCTGGCAAGGATTTAGGTAAGACCGTCGCCAAAAAACTGGCTGTGATGCGATGGTTTGTAGTTTTCGGCAACTCATGAAATCTAACCAGTGCCGGGTCTTCGGCCATACTTAACGCCATTCTTTCTTGCGTCCCCATGGGACTGTCGGTCGTGGGGGGAAAGCCTTCAGTTTTTTCTTGGTAATTGATTTAGATCGTTATTACCACAACTCTCGCAATGTTTGCGAGTAGTACTGCGAAACTACCGTTTGCATTTGGCTTCTTGATCTTTTCTGATGATTCGGCAGGCGGAATAATCTTGGTGAGCTTCTCTGCTATTAGCAGCGAGGTCTCTTTAGTCAGACTGAGCGGTTAATTTCAACTGTAACACTGATCTTCACTATTACCATTTCATGTGCTCAGTAAAGTCGACTGGCTTGGTGCCTGTTCTGTCGAAGTCAGCTTCACGTCTCGCTGTCTTCACCTTTTTCCCCATCAGATGCTGCACCACCCGCTCTTTATTAACAACTCTAATCTTCGATACGAGGGTCTTCTGGCCCTGTGCAAGTCTTTTTTTCGCTTCCCTCGTCTTTTGATAATGACGTGATTGCTTGACTGCGGCGAATGACTACCGACTGGCTGAACCTTAGTATATTTGCATCTTTCTCTCAGATGGCACTTCTATGCTTCTGCAAAGAAGATGTAAGTCGTCATTCGGCTCTCTCAGCAACCGCTTCTGCTGAACCACACCTGAAGGTTGTATACTCTGCGGCAGCGTATTCATCAGACTCAAGGGCCTGCTTATTTCGCATTTAGCCCTTACCGAAGACCATTTCACTACCCGTCACCCGTGAAGGCGCCCAGTAGCCCTCGACCGGCTGGCAGTAGTGTCTTGTCTCCCAGAGGTTCTTATCATCTAACGCTGATAGAGAAATGAGCTCAAATTTATGTTAAGGTCTACGTAATTCTGTATTTGCCTCCACAAGTCTCCGTAAACGATGTCAAATTTGACAATTCTTTACTTTTAGCTCCTTATCCCTCAACCAGACGGCACGATGCTTCTCCAGCCAGCAACATCCCTCCAGAACTCAGCTTGCTACTCCCGCTTAAATACCCACAGCGGGAACTTGGACTGCATTTCCTTGCTCCCGCAACAAAGTTGTCACGTATCCGGCGCCGGAGGCAGTGTTGGTACCACGGTCCAGGCCGGCACGACGGCAACACAAACAACCCTTTTTGGACAGAAAGCATGCCTAACTGGTCCTGGCAACTACATGCTTTCTCCGGTGGCCTCTGCAATGGAAAACGATGGCAGCCTTGCCGAGCCGTCGTCGCGCGCCAAATATACGTTTGCGATGGACGAAACTGTAGCGGCAGGAACAATCTTTCAGGGGACAACCGCGTTGACCCCTACAGGAGGTCCCAACACGACAGGCACACATACCCAAGTCTGCCTATCCCAGGCTGGCTCTGGCATGGTCACGCTATCCGCGGCGCCGCACACATCGACCGCGCAGTTTGTCAACGCCGGGGATTGTGACCCGCGCGGGGGATTACCGATTGAGGAGGGGATTCAGGCCACCACAGCAGCGCGCGGTGGTGGGTATATCGAACTCGTCACGGCCGGACCACTGGACGTTGATGGTGGAACGCGATCACTTGTGTCAGCTGGTGAGCTGTACTGGCCTCATGGTACTGCCTAACTGTCTGAATACTTGCACTTCCCTCTTCTTCTTCTTCTTCCTCTTCCTCCTCCTCCTTCTTCATCATCATCTTCCTCACCCGCTCCCTGCTTCTCTTCATCCCACCTTGTCTACGTACTCTCATCTCGCGCCCGTCCCTTTACCCTTTTCCGCTTCCCTCTCTTGTAGACCAGCAGGCAGTAACTGTTTAAAGTGTGTGCTGGAACGCATTATTGCTCCTACCGACACTGTCTTAAGCAGTCAGCTTGACACGGCCAGGGTGCAAGAACACCATAGTTTCCATGTCATCGGTCTGGCCGCTGTTGCAATCTAGTGCCTCCACCCCATTTTGTTTATCTTGGGCGTATGCGCAGATGGAAGCTTTAGGTGGCGACGGTGGCGGAGGAGAGGATAGATGGAGCGGCTCTCCTCGTTGCCCCATAGGAGCAAGGCGCTTGAGTGTGCGCACGTTGCTGTGTGCCGGTTGCCATCGCCGCCACTGCCGTCTGTATTTGCCTCGCCCTAGTAATTTTATAATCGCTTCTTGCCCAACCTCCACCGTTGCCACACCCCATCTGCTCGCTGCCTCGCCACCCCCCCCCCCCCCCCCTTACCCTACCTCGCACCCTTTCGAACGTTGACCAGGAAGACGAGGTTTGCTGACTCATAACCATCGCAGCCCATGACCGAGGCATGCGCGCGGCCCGTGCGCCGAATGTCAACCGTAGCCTGGCTCGCATTGGAAACAGGGCGGTTGCACCCCCTCCAGCGCGCACCAGCCCTGCCGCCTGCAAGCACTTTCACCTACATGCATTCACTTATTTAAAAAGGGCAGCACACAAGGCAGCCCAGCTGGTCTTCCTCTCTACCCCTGCTGTAGAAGGGAGGAACAGCAGCGGCAGGAGTGCCTGCTGCCATCCACGCGGAAACATATGTCGGTTGTCAGTCTGGCTTTTCGTACGCGCCATGGGCAAAAGACCAGTCAAGTGTTATTACAGAGTTCAGGAAGGCGTAAACACATAGGTATTCGTTCACCGGTTCATTGCACAAGGCCTGCAACAAGTTCACCCTCGGCGGTTCAGAATGATTCGGCTTCGTCCTCAAAAGGAGCCCGCTTGTTTTGATTATCAATTCTTCCAAGTTTCGAGTCTCCAGCTGGAATAATTTACCACTGCACTACCACTGTATATCGGGGTGTAAGGTAAATCAGAGATAACGTCTGGCGGTTGTACTCTTTTATTGTCTACAGCTGGCCGTGTCTCTTTTAATCTCCTTAAGCTGTCGAAGCATTCTGTCATGTATTTCTATCGCCCGGAATACTGTCAGCAAATTAGTGCTCTCTGGTATATTGTTCTCTCCTAGACAACCGGAGCTATCGGTCAGAATTTCGAACCATTTTAAATTAAATGCGGATCTGGATTGCAGGCGATGAAGTATAGTGTTGTAGCTAATGGTGAGAATATTGCAAACCGGCTCGTAGGCTTGACGTACCCCACTTAAACTCAAAAATGCCTCATTGTCCTAACTTGACCGCGGTTAATAGGTAAACCTGAGCCGCCTCCTACCCACACTGGCTCTCAATCTCTTCCCGAACTCAGCAATATCAAAACCATGCATACACCTTCCAAGCGATCGCCAAGAATGCAAATGACCTTGAGTTGCCAGTGGACATCTCATTCTTCATCTCCTTTACGGTTGAATCTTCAATAAGACATTATTGCGTTTGCCTACAGACATACACTTTGCTAGTGCCACTTTTCTATTCCGATCGCTCATTTTATGCCACTATAGGGACGGCTGATTTTCGCAAGAATGTTTTTTTAACTGTTACTGTCGATGCCCAACGTACAACTTTGGATACGGACTAGTGATCAGCCTGTTCCACTGCGTTGCCTCCCTCGGCTGGTGTGTATATTCACTCCCTTCATCCCAGTAAATGTGTTAATCATCGTGAAATTTTCCTCCCTCTGCCGCTGCTGCCCTGGTTGCCCATCATGTGTTCTCTTAGGATCGCTTTTGTTTGCAGGCCTCGCATACAAAGTTGAGTGAGTGAATGCTAACGTGCAAATGAGGGGCTCTGGAAAGAGTCTACTAATCCTGACCTTTCTGAAAGTCAGGTATTTCAGTTTTGAACCTTCGACAGTGAGCGTGTCCTGGGCAGCTTGTATGCTGCACTACGATAAAATCACTGTACTTGGTGGGTATCAGAGTCGCCAGAGTGCACTAGGAAGGCTCGGTCCGTCCTATCGCCGGCGTGTAATCCTTCTTCAAAAATTTGAGCTGAGCTTAGTCTTCAAACCGCAGTTCATGACATCGAGGCGAGCTAGCTTTTTTGACAACATCCCAATATCCGCTATTCACTTTGCTATCGTCAGTCCAACAGGTCGCCTCAAAGAATCCTCCTACAGTGCTTATTAAAATAAAACCCATGGGAGGTCCCAGAACACACAGTTACTTATTTAGAGACGCTAGCAGTATCTCTCGTGCTAAAATCAGCTTTCGGAACCATCTGAATATGTCAAGGCCGTAATCTTAAACAAGGATCTCAAGACAGAGCCCTAACCTAGATTTTTCTTCTTATCTTCAACAATAATCCAACCCTTAACTTATGTCAAACCTTATGTCAAACATTGACTTAGGACCTCGATTCACTATCAATGAAAGTTCCAGATAAGATGCTACATCAGTGATCAACATTGACTTTAGCAACGACCAAGAACAGACCTGACGTTAACCTCAAGTCTTAATGTCAACACATGGGGGAGTTAAAAACATCCGGATTACGTTTATGGGGTCGTAAAGGGTGATTCGTACCGTCATTTCATACAAACTTCGGTCCTGTTGCCGAAACCGTTCTTTTAATACACGAGTATTTATACCTGCGAGTAGGACTCCAGTAGCTGCAAAAGTTTGCCTAAAGCACCCCAGTCAAACCGCATTTTCCCGCATCCTCTCTTCTGCGCCCGACGTGGCCAGCTAGACAGATTGCACGGTTTTTAAACGATGGGGCGTACTCCTCTCAGCCAACGAGACAGTTAAAAGCTGGTTTGATTTTGCATCCCGTTTTACCTCCCCCTACAGGAATGGTCTAGACATAGGCAGCGCCCTCTCTGAGGTGCGGCCTCTCCCCTTTCAGTAGCGCAGCATCGTAACCGGACATCACATTACAGTCGAAAGAAGTTACTTCAGGGCGACGACCCAAAAAACAGCCAAATCTACTATTCCGTGACGCGTCCATATTCGCCTCTCACTTTTCTTCCGGAGAAAGTGAAATCCCCACGGCCAGGCTCAACATGCCGTCCGGTATCCCAGCAGCCGCGTGATGTTTTTAAATCACAGACTAACTTTATTTAATGACCTCTTAGTCTACCAGACATGTTTGTCGGCGTATTTTGACATCCTTCCATCCGGGCGTATATTTACTGCACACATTTCAAGACAGCTTTTCAGTGGCTAGATGATTTAGGACACTGGCTTGCGAACACGAAGTCGCGTGATTGGATTGCATTTCGGTCGGGCAGTCAAAAAGCTGTAGAGAATGCGCTTATCCATCATCAGTCACTTGTATTTGACCGTTCAGGATGGGTAAGGCAAAAGTACGCTGCAGCATTGATAAACATGGAAGTGCCGACCGGGAAATATAATATTCGTGTAACCGACTGATTGTGGAAATTAAAGTATTAACATCGGCCGCGATGTTATTCCTTGTCCTTTTAGGAGTTCGCTCATTCCCTCATCGCCCCCCGTTGCATATACACAGCGTCGTATACTGGTTCTTGTTTAGTCAGAAGGCGTCTTCCATCTAGGTCTTTTTACGTTCGTTTGTGCTTGGCTGCTTCTCATTTTGTGAGTCCATGCTAGTTTTCCAGTTTAGAGTCCAAATCACTATAACACTTCGCTTCACCCATCCAACTTTCTCCTGCTCACAGGGGATGGAGTAAGCAACGTGCAAATGTTTTCGGTTCAGCCATCGCTGGCTTGCTGGGCCGAGGCAGGCAACGGAAATTGTCGTCTTGTTGGTTTATGGTTGTTGCCGTGCCGAAAGCCCTATTGCAGGCAACTGGGTATTCTAATGTAGATTAGACCTTCATAGGCAAACTTGTTGGGGTTGTCTTCAGGCCAGCTAAGTTTAAAGTGCAGGTTAACATCGGATGAGATCCGCCAAATGATGCTGTGCCAAATAATATGATCGATTGTAGAGCAAAGCGTTTGTCCTTGTTGCGATCCTTTAGACAATGCCGCTTCCTTTTAGTCCACGCAAATTTTTGTCTCCCTCTTTCCCGAAGGCGGTCTCTCAGGGTGGCTCAGTGGTTCAAACAAAATTCCCAACACCGACAACCTTGCAACGACAGGGACCTCCGCAACCGCCCCTCAACACATCCTATCGACTATCCAGCAACCCTGCTTGGATGCCTCTTCGCTAATCAAAGTGCCAGTCAGTCAAAACCGTGCTGTAGTCGCCGGCAATGGTTGTGGATCTGCAACCACAATCAGCAGTTCCGGGGGCAACGACGGTAGTGGCAGCGCCAGCTTCGGTAACAATCAACAACCCTCCCAGTTCCTTTTCCTGGCTCCCAGCGGAGCCTCAGTCCTTTCTGGGTCAGCTGCCTCATTCGGAAACGTCGCCACTCTCGTTCCTCATACGACTGACCATAGCCGATCAGTCTGGACAGCGGCTCAAAACTGTTGACCCCAGCAGGGTATTAGCCCAGGGGGTTCGACCTTCGGCGCTGCTTCTACTCATTAATACAAGCACGCATACCGGCTTATGCACGAAACAAGCGACGTCTTGCCTATCCCTCTACTCCTCCTAGTCATCATAATTCTGCTTATTCTTGCAATTTTCCTATTTTAGCGAATCCTCCAGATTATCACTCTTTGACAAGTTTCAGCTTTTTCAAACTCTCTGCATGTACTTACTCGAGGACGTTAAGTAATTGACAAAGCTGGCCAATCAACTTTGGTCCGTTATTCGCTCGCGCCTTTGTGCAACTTACGCTATTCCTTAGATGCCTAAACGAAGGGATTCCCCCTTCACCCCCTCCCCAGTTCTGAGGTTGCTGATGTCTTTTTATTTTTGTTTCTCCAGATTTTATTTCAAAATTGAAAAAACGTAAATTTGTAGGCAGTCCGGCCAGCCTTGCCTGTATAAGAAAGACGTACAGAAACAGAGACACCCGCCAGTCTCAGTCTAGTGCAATAGATCCACACATGGATGCATATCTGTTCATCTAAGTGCGTCCAGCGCCCTCTGGGATACCAATACTGACACTAACTCTTTGTGCAAAAGGAATCCTCCGGTCACGTGCGTGTACAGCAAAAACACACACACAAGACGTTTGTGTACAGCGTTCTCTTTTCAGAAGTCTTCCACATTCTACGACGCCCAAACCCTCATTCGAACTGTCTTCCAGTCCTGAACCGATTGTTCTAACACATCTCTTCATCTTCTGAGTCACGAAGTCAGTTCGTCTCGGAGGTAGGGCGTTAGCATTGACTATTCCATGACGGTGTCCCATTCTTGAGCCCTTTGGGACTACAACTGTCTCCTCTATTTACTCCCCCTCCCCTCAACTCTCTTCGCGTCCGTTTCTACAGCCTCTCAGTTCATTCACAGACTTCGGCTATCCAGGTGAAATATATACTGCCCTCAGAGGTTGTTCTTGGTGCACATTTGCTTCGCCATCATATCCTTTCTCCGTTTGTTCTGTGCCTACCGCCGCGCTCCACTCATAGCCCGGGGTGTGAGGCCACAAAGACTGGATGGAGAACGGGACCGGCATGCACAACACCCTCTCGAGACAACCCACCCTTCAAGGAAGCGGCGGTAGTCAGGATGCTTGAATATGTCATTCCTCTTCTAAATTTTAGATTTTCCCTCCTCTCACCTCAGACCGCCCAGCCTTTGCATAATGCACGCACACACATGCACACACCACGACCTCCTCCCGTTATATACTAAAATGTGTATGCAACTAGCCCATTCCTTAAGTACTGAGCGCTTGAAACTGCTTAGCCGCGCCTCATGCGGGGACTACAGAGGAGTCCGCTACTTTTCCTTCCACCCTCTCCAAATCTGTCAATTCCCATATTCTCCAATTAGAATAACGGCTTCAAGGAACGCCATTCGGCACTGCTAATTGTTTCCTTTATCGAACTCTGCCATTTGTGTTTCTTTGTGATGTGCGTTGATAAGCTTCAGCTGTCACCCCATCACTACTGCTATCACTACCACGACCGCTACTGCGATATGAGACACAAACACACACACACACTCACATACACCGAAATCTACCGAAAAACAGAAAGTTAATCAGTATCTAAAAGAAAACAGTGAGAGCCTACGCATGACCATCGTAGCGAGCAAGCTTTCTTCACTAGATTACTGCTATTCCGAGCCATTTACGTCTGATCGTGGTATCAAGGATCAGACGAAATTGTCGAAGCATTTGCTGATTCGATGCAGTTATCGGGTCTTTCTTTTTTTTCCTCTACTCCTTCTTTTACCTCTCGCCTCTACTATTCTTCAAGGACACATTACGTCCACTATGTATATCTACCGCATCCACTGTTATTCCCCTCATTTCTGCCTTCCTGATCACAACAGAATCAATTGTTACCTTGGGGCGCATCAGAGAGGGAGGTTTGCGTTGTGACTATTTTGCAATTATCCCTAACTTTATCATTATCGCTTGCTTATTACTGCTTTGTAGGATTTTTAATTTTTTACATAATATATATGCTTCTTTCACTTATTTTGTCTACGCACTCTAAACTCCTTAGAAAAAGCTGACAATACAGGTGACTGAGGTTGGATTCCGTCGCACTGATAAAGCCTAGCACAATTGGGGTTGTTCTGCCAGTCGTCTCGAAGGAGTGTGTTGGACGCTGACGCTCTCAGGGTGCAGTCATTTTCGTCCACATGCACTCGTTTTGGGGTATCCCCAATTAACAGCATGCAACAGCATGTTCTGGGTCCTGATGCCCATGGGTTGAAGACTGCGTACTTCTGCAACAGGGAAGGACGCCATCAATTAACGCCGAACTATAAGATTCTCAGAATATAATTTTTCGGATAGCATCAGTTTGAGGATGAAAAGCGAAAAAACACTTCCACTTGCAAGCACCACTTTCCTCCGTATAATGAATCGAAATGGACTTACACTATTTCCGGTCGAAGTAGGCCACGTGGAACCCACCTTCTAGAAACAACTGAATGAGTCTAATCCCATCTCATCTGCTCTAGAGGAAGATGTCAGTCGAAATTGGTTGGTTTTATAAGCATGGGTTGAGTGTAATCTTGAATTCAGTGTGCTACTTAACTACTGGCTGAATGCCTGTGCTCGTAGAGAATTGGAAGTTGTTTTGAAAGTATCTGCGATAAAGTCCCTGGGACAGAATTGACAAACAAGCTCTAGTTTCGGGGCCACATCCCTCTGGTTATTCAAGCAAGGCTGAAACTGCCGTCATGCGACAGGAGCAAACAGAACTTGATTTCAATTTGATGCGGCTGTTTAAGGAGCGATGACCTTAATTCGGAGCAATTCTATTGCCGGAGACAACGCACTTTCACGCAAAATCTCAATTACTGACCAAAACAACAAAAACATTCTTAAAGCAACGATTTTTTCGGGACGTATCCTGGAATTTCAGAAACTCGTTCTCGATATCTCTCTGGAAACAATTCACGAAGCACAGAGACGATAAAAATTCACTGGTTTTGGGTTAATTGCTGTTCCTAGGTAAATCGCCCACAGGAGCTGGTTTTAGTAGGGAATTGATTTCCTACTAACTGGATGCATGACGCAAAATCCACGAAACATATCCTTGTAGACCACCGGAAGACCAGACTCGGTGCAGTAAAAATGGCTGCCCAACATCATATTAATTCATATAATCAAGGACCGAGAAAAACCTTTGTTCGCAGGTAGTTAACAGATCACGCCTTGGGTGCTGTTTTCCATGGAAGTTGCAGGTCTCTTTCAAACCCATGGCAATTCCTCAGGAGAAAATATGTTTTCCTTTCGAGAAATTCGTGTCATAAGTGGAAAAGAAACCATAATGAGGATTCTACTCTTGACCATTTAGTTGAGGTCAGAGTGAAGAAAACGCCAAAAATGATAGAGGTAAACTTGTGCCGTCCTCTGGCCCGGAGTCTCAGGCGAGCATCCTAGTAACGGATTATAACTGTAGAATAGTAAAAGGTCTAAACGGAGTTCTCTAAGAAGACTTCTGGACAATGTAACCGATGTTGCGTAAAACACTTGGAAAACTAATGCCCTTATAAAGTTGTGTTTACAGCAACTGAGATCCAGATGATGGACAGGCAGGAGAAATCGGGGCCTTGAAAACGTTTCGGTCATTAAATCGCGTGCACTTTACTAGAGAAATGGGTTTCGCTTTTAGGAAATTAAAGATAAGTTCTACTTGAAAATAAGCAATATTAACAAGATTAGATGTCGCAGCGGTTCGTAAAGTTGTTTGACCACCGACTGTAGACAGTCCTTCGAGCGAAATGTACGTGGTTTCGAATGAGACAATCTTGACTTGCCGCAAACAAGTCGCGTGGAAACATCAGGGCACCCACGAAAGACGAGTAAGGTAGTTTGAGCGAGTTCGGTTGCTGCTTTCAAGGTGGCGTCGAAGAGGAGTTTAATTCAAAATCTAACCCGACACAGCTTGTCAAAACACAGCAGTGGTTTTCGGTCCTACTGTACTCGGTCTTCGTCGATGTATGGTCAGCGGAGTTCTCCAGTTACGGTACTGCAGATCGTCACGAGTGGAGTACTGCAATTCGCGACATCGTCGAGGCCGGCTAAATTAAACGCGATCACAGGTGTACAAAATACAAATAGTTAAGGCAAAATGGGGGCCTTGTAAATTCATTTCATTGTTTACGCAAAATGATTTCGGCTTTAGTCTAAACGCATCACGCACTATTGACCTACACTGCAGTCACTGAAGATAAAGTTTAGTTATAATAATGCATCGTTCCAATGTAAAACTGGACTCAAAATAGTATGTTCTGATTGGTAACAGCACTGACTGGGACAGTGTGTGAAAATAATACCATATCTTATAAAGGTGGACTTAGGACATGTTGGGCAATTCGGTGGCAGTCTATTTGCTAGACATCTACAAACAACCCTATTTACGGGCACATAATATAAGAAGAAGATTATGCTGAAGTTACTAAAATCTTTATAAATCGCCTAAGTAGTCTTTTCAATGCTACCCGGGTGAGACGTTATTGCGAATTCATTTACTGGGAAAGCCGAATACGATGGAATCAAGCTAGGCACTGCTTGTCAACAAATTGCCACTCACACGCCACAGGCAACAAACGCGAAGCTCTGCAGCTTTTTAGAATACCACTTTAATAACTGGACTGCCAGCTACGTCTTCATTAACTTTTTTATTTGACTACGTTCGCAACCATTCCCATTAAAGGAAGTCCCTAAATATAGTGTCAGGTGGTGTAAAGGTCAACCAGACGGTTCTGTCTTTGCAGAGCAGAACTGTCTATCTCCGAGAATGTCATTGTCCTGCATTTTTTTGCGCACTCTACTTGTTGCGTTTTCACCTAGTCTCTAAGTCAGATATATTGGAATGAGGCCACGGAGACTTGGTAAGGTAGGCTGTAGTAAGAATTGCTTAACACTCTGGTCCCTGCGGCTGAATGTTTAGCCAAATACAGACTGGCTGACTTTAAATGTGTTTGAAAATGGGCGGCGGTCCCCACGCAGTTGCAGAAGGGTGCTGGTAGACATTATGCTGAAGCCAGAGCCGCGTCCACTAGGTTCGTACCTATAGCACCACTCAGTCTACCACAGCAGGCTTTACTAGGCATCCGATCATTCCTTTCACTGTAATTATTCATCGGTTTAGGATAACTTCCAGTCAGGCTTTCACAACGATACATTAAGCTAGGCACAGAGGACACATTTCGATAGGGGTTTAACCAGTCAGACGACTGCAGGCATTTCTAAAAGCTACCTAAGAATGAGGAATCCGTTTAGGTATGTCACAGTGGCCGGATAATTTTAGGAGGGTCAAAACATCTGTAAGTTATGCATGGAAATCATTCACACGTAGAAGACCGCGCGCGTAACCGGACAGCTATTGTCCCTGTATACCTGTCAGAGGCTACCGAAGTGCATCTGTACCACTCCACAGACTTCCTCAAAGGGGTTTATTTGTGCTCTAGTGGTGGCCGGTGTCTATCAAGCATGCTAACTGCCATATTTTATCTTGTCCTAACCAGCTTAGCAGAGTTCTCGTATCCTTTCGGGCAATCTTCGACCAGTTCGCTCAATTTGGCCTGTCCCACAGGAGCGACTGTGAGAGGTATACTAAGTTAACTAATGTATTTTTGTGTAATTACCGCAAAGTGAGGTGTATCGTGAACTGTAAGCCTATGTAATGTGCGGGTCAGTAGTCGACTGAGATGGTCAGAATTAGCTATTAATTTACTGTTTCACCGGATGCAGCGTCTGACAAGGGAAATTTGATAAGGAACACATGGTTTCCTTCCAGGAATCCCATTGGTTATTTTAACCCTTACTGGATAGTTATAGGGAATTGGCTTTTGGAATAATCTTTTTCCTTCGCCGTATCCTGTACTTCCTTTTCTTCTGCTCTGATATCTTCGATGAGCATATCCTTCTGGATTGGCTACCCAGAGAGCGAACCAAAGTAATTTCTGCCTCAGGCACACAACACTTATCTACTGCACTTTGTAAGTATTATTCAGGCCGCGTTTTTTCGTGTGCTCAAGTTTTAATCGTCCCATCGTGTTTCCTGCTTGATAGAACGTCCTTTAATTCAACAGATAATGCTGGTTATGTCGTCAATGTGAACATAACTGTTAGATGTGCCTGCTGTGCAAAGTGAGGCTTTTGAAAAATGTCGGCTTTTCTAGACGAAATCTCCGTTATCTTTTCTACGTGATGACCAGGAAAGTAATTTTTTAATGTTTTAATCGAGTTAAAATGTACCCAACCTCCTTAAGAAGACGTTCGGTTAGAAGTGGACCCGGGACTAACTTACAGATGGTACATTTGTGTCTCGGTTTACATTTCTGTCGACGACTGACTGCCCACTGAAAGTATATCTCAGTAATAATTATCTGTTCTCTAACCATTGACATTCCCATTTTGAGATTTCATTTCTCCGTGAGTCATGCATGCATTTGACAAGAACATATGGGAAATTTGCTCAGTCACAGAAGGGTCATTTTATTGGTATTGAGGTACGTTACGTTTTTCGTTAATTTAAGCATGGTCCGTCAATTGTGTGGATCTAAGTGGTGGTGGACCAGTTTAAGCGTTGTTGACAACCACTTCGACATTTCTTGCTAGAACGAGTTTCCCTTATCTGAAATACAATGCCCTGGACTGTCTCCTTGATGAAATTTTAACAAGCCGCACAGTTAAGCGATGCTCATTCAATCCGTTGGTTTAAGAAAATGATTATTTGTTTGCTCTTCTGTACAGTCAGGTAAGGTTGTTAGGAGGCCGTCAAAGGCGTTTGTCCTTCTCGCCATCTATTGCTTCAAAATTTGCCTCGTTCTAAAAACAGCAAATTCGTTTTCAAGGTACATGAGTTTCCGTTCGCCAAAAATACCTTTGGGTCTTTAGTTATTGTTGATATGCAGCCCTCTCCTGAACGCCCAAAAGAATCCCATGCTAGCACTGCAGTTGCCATAACTTAATACTACTGGAATGAATTCTCGCACTCAGTTCGACGAATGATTGCTGCTGCTTTTCCACCAAGTTGGACTATCCTTGATCACTTCCAGTGCTGCTGCCCACATGGGCAAGAACGGTGCAAAACGGCCTCAGTAGACAGTGGCCAAACGAACCCACGAACAGAGAGCGGTTCGCGAAGCAGGACTGGCGAACGATTTCCGCAATCTTCCTGTTCTAACGTCATCCAAAAACAACAAACTACTGCCCAGCCTGTCATCAAGGTAACTGACAGAGGAACAAATCCAGGTGTTAAGACATGAGACCTCAGTTAGCACGGCTGATGTCAAAACTGCGACAGAGAAAGGAAAAATCTCGTCCCTCCCTATGCCTCATAATAACGCAAATGAGGTACTTAGAGAACTCAAGGCGGACAGAGACCTCAGTATAGGGAATAGTGCACACGGGACCTTCCACTAACTTGTTGGACAGGACAGAATAAATTCAGGAAGTCAAATGCTCATTGAATGATCACCAATTTTATGTCCCGTGGGAAAAAGTAACCGAAATCAATGCGTCATTGTTAGCAATGAAGAACTCAGGTGCGATATCGCCGATGGAGCAGGAAGAAAACAACCATCTAGCCTCACCTGGTGTCTTCATCTGCCTCAAAGACTGTGGTGGCCTAAAAATTAATTATTCGGGTCAGTTAAAAATACCACACAAGTGCTGAGTTAGATAGCAGCCACCCCAACAGCCTCAAACGCAGTTGCGTCAGGGCGCCATGCCGGATTGTCAAGGCGCATTGCAGCGAACCAGGAGACAGGGTTGTGTAATTACAAGATCTTCGATAGGTGCTTAGAAGGAATGGTTGCCCGCACAACTTCGTCAGTCGGTGCATGCGTGAACGCGACGACAGACAAAATTTAACCAACCCCAAATTTTAGCGAATGCTCCCGTACGTTGAGAGCGTCTCGAGGACCGTCATCCAGTTTCTCACGTCACGCGTAGTTAGAGTTGCGCACAGACCGGACGCAACCACCAAGGGTTAGATCATAAGACCAAATGACCCACTGATATGGCAGGATACGTCCGGATTCGTTTACTAGATATGATGCAGTTGTGCACAGAGCCACTACGTCGGACAAACTGTAGAATTACTCCGAATGTGAATGCCTGAACATGGAGCAGTAGTAAGGAGGAATGACTGGCTTTCAGATCTCCGTTTTTCCCGGCCGCAGCTTCAAATTTTGGCGAGGCAGAAATTCTCGCAAGAGATGACAACTGAATGAGCCGCGAGCCTCTTAAGTCATGGCTCTGTCCCGCATTCAATTAACAGGCGCAATGACTCTCCGCCTCCCTATCGGGTGAGGCGATTTTACCTGGGTATAATAATTAGCCACCTGCGTAGGGCGAGGGTCAACAACAGTTTCGGTGACAGTGAGTCAACTGACCAAGTAATCGTCACACCAAGAGTCAACGATGGCGATGAAATCCTACCAATTAGCGACTCGGGCACGCAGCGACTAGCCATCACCGCACTAAATACGATCTCAGGCGATAAATGTGAGTGGTGTTAATTATTTTAGGCGTGTGGTGGCGGGGTAACTGCGTCCTATAAATAATGCCCTCTATGTGCCTTTGCTGTCCTTTCCTGTAACTGTCTCTGGTGGCGGGTGCGAGTGATAACCAGAAATGTCCGGGCAATAAACTTCTTATTACAGCGCTCGCATCTTCTTCGAAGTAGTTGCCTCATGTCTCACAGATGCACTGTTAAAAGTATGAAAGTAATTTCCTCGAATACCCACTAGCAGGCCTACGGAAAGCATGCCAACATTGAATTTTATGTAGGTGAGGAAATGTGCGTACCAATCTCCCCAAAACGGTAAAGTCAAACGACTTCCAGGGCGACATTTTGTAACCGTATGAGCGAATATATTGATGGGATGCTCGGGTAGGGGCGCCCTGCTTATGATCTTCCATTTCTTCAATAAGCAAGTAATTTCAAAAAATATGCCCAGGAAAGCCAATTTATAAATGTATTTAAAGTTAGGGCGTTATGCACGCATTGATATTCCCGAATTGGAATGACACAATGGGCTATAATTGCCATTGATTGGAGTGATTAATTGCAGAATAACGGCACACCATCTAAATAAATTGACAAATATTACTGGTTGCCGATAGTTGGCCGTACGGACACACCTACATGCACCTAATGCATTTATGGTGGTGGTTGTGGATCATATTTTGTCTCAAAGGTATGTAACCACTTATGTCGATCTTAAAACTTGACTGCGTATAACAAATGACAGGAAAATCGGTAGCTGACAAAGTGAACTATTCCTAACTAAAAGCGCTGATGATGGCTCTTGAACGAAGCAAACATAGATTTCCGAAATTGCCCTTCTATATCTCCACGTCGATGTGACATCTCAAGAGATGTATTTTAATCCACTCCTGCACTTATCCTCCCCTATAAGATTCCCAAGCGGTACAAACTCGGGATTTATGCAAAAGACCTCATCATGAAATGGTCCTGAACATGTTTTCCCTGTGTTACTGCGATGTGTTGTTCACATACCAAGAATTATCGGTCTCTCTTCATGTGATATGGTTGAAAATAGTTTCTTCGGCATGGTGTATATGCTCTCTCATGGTCGCTGGTAATAGAGAGGCGACTGCGCCTTCCTTAGGTCAAATTTACAAAAGATTCCCTTCTACTCTTCACACAAACTGCAATCTCATCTTCTTTAAGGTGAATATTCACAAATTTCTACCTACTTTCGAAACATTGCAGTATTTTCCGAAACTCATGAAACCTTAAGTAAAAGTTACCGACGCGACGTTTTACTAAGTTTATTTCTATCCCAATTCGATTCCCATAGGGTTGCGCGGTGACATTCGACCGAGAACGTTTCCAGTCAGTTGGGTGACATGTGCTCAGAAAAATTTTGGAGGCAGTGCGTATTCTCTCCGATAATTCTGAATACCTGAATAAGCTTAATTCCATTTCCCAGGAGGAGTGGGGCAGAAACGCTTTACAGACTTTCTTTTTGGACATAAAGCTTTGTTCAGTGCGGCAGTTCAAGTGTCGTTACCGACGATATTTACCATGGCTCCACAACATGGCGGTCGCAGGGACGGTAACTGGCTCGTGGATTAATTTAGAGTGGTGACGGACTTTCACCGCACCTACCACACTCTCTCCCAGTGCGCGCCCCTGGGCCTGGTGTCAAGAGAGAGTCAAGCAGACCGGAAGCTCTATTAGACGCAGGCAGATGGCGCGACTTGAGTCTGCGCCCAAACGTACCGTCAAGGCCCATTTGTGGCATTCGTTAGGGATGGGCAATCCCAATAACACGTGTCGTACCTTGATCTGACCCCCGTGTTGGTCCAGCGCGACTCCCACGTGGGCCATTTTAGGGTACACGTAGACCAAAGTAAGACATTCACTGTTGACAGAGTGATGGTTTTCGTGTAGGAAACAACATAGGTGGCTGGAAATATTCTCAATCAAAATTTAGAAATGTACATGGGGCTTGCTATAAATATTTTATGTTGATGCACTTTGAAGCCCGGGCACTGGAACTCTTCCATTTGAAAGCGTATTGAAAAGTTTTATGAAATATCGGTGTAGTGGACGTAAAGTTTACATGTGAACAGAGAAATTTTGTTAAAATTTGAAGCAAATTGGAACTGAAGAACTACTGTCCAGCAGACCCAATATCTTTCGTAGATGCTGTGGGCAATTTATTTGTGTTTGTTCTTTCTAAATGAGGTATGCTCATTGTCAAATTATCGAAACTAAATACTAAAACAAATAAATGGTAATTTTTCAATATTTCCTTCAACAAAATTTTGCCTCAAGGGCTAACAATCCTTACTAAGGTTGCCAGTATATCCTTTTTAGTGGTTACCGTGAGAGCATCTACCTACATGTCTCTAAGGAGTTTAAGAGATTTAATTCGAGTCAGGGTTATAGCAATTTAGACAGTTGATTATATTTTCGATAAGAGTGTGGCCAGTAGTCCTTGGTGAATTTCACTATCTCTGTTCAGGCTGAATCAACTCCCTGGAATGAATTAACAATTGCCTACGTATACGCTCTAACTGTCGCAGAGAAAAATATTAGTTTTTGGAAAAAGCAGTATCTAAAGTCATCTTTTTTCTCTCACTCTTTTTAAAATGTCTAATTCCAAGAGGAAATTGGTGTTTATTTTTCTAAGGGGAAATATCCAATAATTTAGTTTTACTTTCCATCCCTTGATACTAATTGTAAATACTAAAGCATGTAATACACATTTGTAATTTCTTCAGATCTGAATAGGCGAGGTTGAAATGTATTTTACCGCACAAACCTTTTCAGGTTCGGTCCGAAATTCGCCTTGAATTTTTGATTTTAGACTCTTAACTAGTACTCTTGCATTTAGAAACATATGTACATGTTCTGATGCAAATAGTTTGTATGATGCCGCTGAATCACGCCCGTCCAACTACTGGGTCAAGGGGAGAGCGAATTCTGTT
>CACRXP010000018.1:2261228-2271878 GCA_902702965.1 Spirometra erinaceieuropaei | reverse complement strand
TAAAATGTCATATCTCTGCATTTACCAATGTTGCTTGTAAACTTAACAATATGGCTCAAATCTTTTGTTAAATTTTATGAACCCCATATGGTCTCGTCTTAATACCGGAAAGAAATGTGTGGTTTCCCGTATGCGAAAAATATACGGTTTGCAGGTTAGAAACCCCGAATGCAATTGTGACGACAAGGCAGGTTCAGAATTATTCGCGAATTAAAAAAGTCGCAATGGAAGTATATCACCGACGACATACAAAGACCATGCAACAATAAGGCATCCGGACAGGACGGTATACCCGCTGAAATCTATAAGTCTTGCGCCGACACTCTGGCACCCAGGCTCCATTAGGTGATTGAACGAGCGTGTAGAAATGGGCTAGCTCCTGATTACTGGGGCTCAAGCATCCTTATACCTATCCTCAAGAAGGGAGATAAAACAAAGTGCGAGAACTAACGCAGCATAAGTCACATCGACGTTGCCGCGAAGATCACCGTTATTGTCTTTCTCTGACGATTCCAAGTTGTGCGTGACTATAGGACAAGGCCCAACTAAGCCGGATTTCATGCTGGATATGGATGTCCGGACTAGATATTCATACTAAGGCGCAGTCTGAAATTTCGCCATGACAACTCGCAATAGACGGCCGTCTGCCTTGTTGACTTTGCCGCCGCGTTAGACTCCGTCCATCGTGAGTCACTCTGGCAGATGGCCTACAGCCAAAACTCATCGCCATGATTAAGGGCCTATTATGGCTCCACCGCTGCGAGAGTTCTGGTTCACAGCAATCTTTCCCAACCTTTTGGTATTCGGTCTGGCGGTTGACAGGGTTGCATCCTGTCGCCCATCCTGCCCAACTATGCTATTGATCGGATTCCCGGGAGGGCGCTATACGAAGGTGACGATGTGCAGTTTGCATCTGGACACCGAATGACTGGTCCCGATCATGCAGATGACATTGTCTTACTTGCTTCATGTTTTGGTTATATGAGGTCTATGGTGTCACGGGTGAATAAGGTAGCTAAATCAGTCGGTTATCTCGCAAATGCTGGGAACGTTAAAGTGTTTTAAGCTGCATCTCTGACTAAGAGATGGCTCCTCTCGCGACGTATGGCAGTAAACTTGAAGAAGTAGACAATTTTAAATAGGTTTGGACGAGGCCGCTACCGCATGGGCAGAGTAAGGAGGACAATGGTTCCCGAATTAAAGCTGTCCGTCGAGTCTTCTCAAGTCCAGGAAAATGTCCATGGATTTGACGCGACCTGTCCATCGCCACTGAGATTCACGTGTACCGTACATCTGTCCGGTCGGTCCTTCTCTATGGTTGTGAATGCTGGGCTGTGCGCGTGAAGGACGAGCAAAAACTGGAGTTATTTGACCAGCACCGCTTGTGAACTATCCCCTGAATGACGTACACCGACTTCGTCTCAACTGAGACAGTCCGCACTTGCTGCGACAACATTGCACGGATAACCCAGGCCATCCAAGAAAGACGACCGAAATGGTTTGGACATGTCCATCATCGTCCACTTCAGGAGCTCAGTGTGACTGCCCTCGATTCGGCATCATTACCCCATTGGAGGCGTTAAAGAGGGGGTCCGTCAAGACATGGAGGTGGTTCTTGGATCTTAGGTATTCAGTCTCCACGGTTGGCGAAGACAATGAATTGAAATGTCCAGATCTGCTGCCGCGGATCGTCATGCGTAGAGAAGTACAACTCAGGACATCATTGAGGCCGGCTGTCTCAGGCACGATCGCTGCCGTACCAAAGTACAAATAATAGATATAGACAAAATCAGTTTACTTTCTTTTCCCTCAGAGAGATAGTTTGACTATCTATACTAATAAATGCAAACAATATTTGGTAGGATCCAGTACTACAGGTGGCTTTTCGCTAAAATCCAGGACAGTTTGTGTTCAGTGTTATTCCCAGGGTAAGAAATTAGGCTAAGGTTGTGAAGGATATTGTTGGCGTCAAGTATGGATTTAGGGTAAAATTTAAGACACAAAAAGAGGTGCCTCACCCAGGAATTTTGCGCAAGACCACCTGCAGTACGAGGTCTATACTCTCGTGCCAAACCGAATAATTTGTTTATGTTCCTATTTACGCATTGTCATTACCTAAATAACTTGGAAGTCTTTTCAGTAGCAGGCACTCGAGGATAAACGGAAATTGTTCCATTATACCGATGAACAACGCGACATCTGACCGAGTCAAGCTACAAGGGGGTTGTATATTAAGTGCTAGGTAGATGATAGAAAACAGGAAGTAGGTATCTCTATAAAATGTAATTTTCATAGTCGCATAAAAACTGTTGCTAGCTAAGGTGTCTCGATTGTACAAAAAATGGCCGTTATCCAAATAACTAATATAAAAGATCGAGCATGCTGTGGCATTTTAATTAGTCAATGACATTCCGTCACAGCCTTTAATTAAACTAAACAAACGATGAAAAAATGTAAGTTTTACTCAGATACCACGTCTCCAGCCTGAGAATTGAATTTGTATTTGGATGACAACATCAAATTTTTAAAGTGTTCCATGTCTTGTATGCCTTGCGAGTTCCTGTTGTTCTCGCGAATGTGAAACGCCCAAAAAATATCCGTTTCGTCAAGCAGAATCCAAATGAGGAAAGTTCCTCAAATCGGAGAAGGAACGGCATAGTGCAGTTGTTTTTTTTATTTTCCAAATTCTCGGATCTTTAAACTTTTAAAGCAGCCCTTTTGGTGTTAAGTGTGAAGGCGGACAAGCGAATGTCCGACATGTCTTTCCAGTTACACTACGACCTATATTCGAATGATGCTAAACGAAGCCAAACCGTCTGACCTAACATGACCTTACAGAAGTGCTATGCAGCACTGTTCTTGTAAAACGTCCCCTAACGCACCACAGTTAATTCCAAGGCGCATCTTGGCCATAACCTCCATGATGATCACTTCCCGCAGAGGAAGGCTTTTTCAGCATACTTCGTCCAATAATTGAAATAAGAAGACAAGTACAAAATCTTATTTCAGTATGGATATAGTATATTGACAACGTTATTTCGGCGAGGTTTGCTCCTGCAGTCCCACATTATTAATGCCATATGCGTAGCTAACTAAAACAACTTTAGTGAACATACCTAACTCAGCCACTTGCTGGATTAGGAAGGGGAAGAGGGCGCAAGCAGAATTCGAAACACGCGCAGAGAGGCGCGTGTTAACCGATGTTTGGCGTAACCGAAGGTGCTTTGTACACACTCCCGGCGACACAGGCGCTCACTGGATTAAGAGGATAAGGCGGACGCAGTTGCAACTGGAAGGACACAAAAGGAATCGCGTACTAATTCGCTGTGCAGGGCTACTACTGTGGAACCGGCGGAGTTCCACACTGTCCGAATAATGACATTAGAAAGCCTACTTAGCAACCTGCTGGATTGAGATTTTAAAGACGGTGCAAGCAGGGCTCGAAGCGCGCACAGGGAAGAGCGTGCAAACTGATACCTGATGTAACCGAGACTGGCCTATGGGCACTCCACCCACGCATAGTCACTCTCTGGATTAAAAAGGCAAGGAAGGCGCAAACACGTGATATATGTAAATTCAGCGTAATCGCCAACCATACGGTATCAATCAAGTGGGGTTGCGGAACCAAACCTCGCCGTTATTTCAATCTAATCTGAAGGTTCAGCGTACTGTGAGTTTGGGTTATCCTTAAAGCGCGAAAAAGTTGTAGGTCACCCAGTCTACCGTTTCATTCTAACTCTCGCAACCATCCTTAATGCCCTATAGAGCTTATATTTGAATTCGGAGAGAGGAACTCTTGGGGTGATGGAACGCCATAACAGGAGTATGAAGTCAGAATCAGTCCTAGTGGGTTGCTCAGTGCAGTCAACCGATAGCAGAAGTGTGCGCCCAAGCGACGACTCCGTAAATCGTCCTCGTTCACATGCAAAGAATTCACTGGAAAGACAAAATAAGGAGGACCGTGACCGCCTACAGTGTCTGGTTGTTCAGGGTTTGTCTTAATCTAATGCAGTCGGACCAGCAGACCGTGTTTCGGAGGATCTTACTTGTTTTCATGATCGACTAAACCAGCTACCGCAGGTAGACATGGAAATAAGGGTCCTGAAAGCATCCCGGACAGGAAGACGGAGTGATGACAGAACAACAGCACTACCACCTCGTCCTCTCAAAATTATGCAGAAGAACAAAGAGAAAATCAAGTTGAACCTCTCCCAAAAAGTCAATCTTAGGAAGACACATAAACAGGTTTCTTTCAGCCGGATGGCTGAAACGCCGGGAACTCGTCTTGGAGTTAAAATCGCGACTTAAGGGTGGCAAACACAGCCTGACTATCTTCAAGGCGTAAGTAGTTTGGGAAAATATGCTATTTCAGTGGAACCAGCCAGTAATACTAAGAACGACGGCAGCTACTCAGCTAACACATTTACCTTCGTGCAACCAGTCGCTAGAGGCGAAAAAACAAGTAAGCCCTTAAGGGCCAGTGCTCTGACCGAAGCAATAGACATTAATGAAACCCATCAGGAAATGGAAGAGCTCAGTGAGAAGGACGTTCGAGATAACGCAGTAATGCCCACAACAGTGACAAATGCAGCCGGAAATTTGGCTGGTACGAGATTGAGGTGCTTGTATACAAACACCCAAATCCTCATATTGAAACTTAACCAGTTAAAACTTTGTCTTGCCGGAGTGTTTTAAGATTTTTTAACATTAACGGAAATCTGGCTGTTCGGAAATATTAACGACAAAAAATGGCCTTGACCGGATACCAAATTTATCGGAGGGACAGGGAACATCGTCAGGGTGGTGGTATAGTTGTGTATGTGAAGAAAGACCTGTCAGTGCTGGAAAATATCAATAAGTTTGCGTGCAGCACGGAAGCTATTTGGTTGACCATCAAGGCTACTTGTTCCCTGTGTCTCGATGACTTCACTGTCGACCGATCACCTAGGACAGGCCAAATCGCCGACATTCACCTTTTGGAGCAATTGAAAATATTTTCCAGTCGACCTAACACCAGGTCGACCTCAAAGCACCAGGAATTAATTGGAACACCCTCCAAACGTCAGGTCTAAAATCGGCATTCCACGACGGTTTGCTGAACGAGACATTAAAGGGCGCACCTCACACAACATGTAATGTTTCCGAAGAGAACACATGAAGGGTAAAAGACTAACTGCCTGGATTTAGCTTTTACAAAAGCATCAGACAGCAATAACGAGGTCATCTCCATACTACCCCTCGGCCGAAGTGACCATGTAATGCTTATAAGGGATTATTTGTTATTCCCCATTTCGTATACTCCAGACCAAAAAAGACGCAATATTTGACGGGGCGACTTCAATCAGATATGGGTAGATTTGTCCGGTCTCGAGTGGAGCTCAACTTTCACGGGTAATGTCAACGATGACTGGGAGTTGTTCAAGAATGTTCTCCTCAGTTCATTAACAACCACTGCCCACTAACGAGCGTAAGGCAGAACAAGCGGCCTAGGTGGCTAAACGGCAACCTAAAAAAAATAAATTAACAGGAAGCACAAATTGTGGAGGAAATACTGCGCCACTTGAAAAGTTGAGTATTTCAACACCTGCAAGACACTGAGGAACAAGCTGAGAAGCAGGTTTTAAAAAAACACGCTGGGATTTCGAGAAGAATTTGCTGCGAAAATCAACACAGAGCCCAAAATTACTCTAAGGCTATCTTAAAAGAAGCACAAGGAACAGACACCAAATGCTTTCCGTGCCTTCGTCGACGATTTTTCAAACGCCATTTGACGCTGGAACACTTTCTATAGATTGGATGCTGGTGCCTATCACTCCGCTAGGCAAAGCAGGTAGCAGGACATCGACGACAAATTACAGGCCCATAAGCTTGACATGCATTTTCAGCGAAGTTATAGAAATGATCACGAAGAGTTAATTGATGCAATTCATGTAAGTTTACGACTTGCTATCGAACTGCTAACATGGGTTCCGGAAATAAAGATTCTGCACGACAAACTTGCTGCAATCACCCCAGAGCTGGGTCCGAACTCTCGACGATGGGCACGCGGTCCACACAGCTTTCATTGACTTCCGGAAGGCGTTCGAGACTGTGACACGCCGGAGACTACTACATAAATTGAAAAAATAGGAATCAGGGACAACTTCCTCAAATGAATCGAAATCATCCTTGTGGGTGGACAGCAGGTTGTGGGCATCGGTCAAGAAGAACCAGATCCTGCTGAGTTCAAGAGTGGTGTCCCCCAGGGTTCAGTACTAGGACACATTTTGTTTCTAACATACGTGGACGATTGTGTAAGAGTTTTGGACTGCGAATCAGCAATGTTTCCAGACGACATGAAAAAATGGAGTGTATATGAGGTCTTGCCGACGAAAACAGACTGCAGGTGAACCTAAATCGGTTGAAAGAATGCCGAAACCATTGGCTCCTGCGGTTCGACTTTTGTAAGTGTAGTATACTTCGCCTAAGCAACACAGCCAGATTGGCCAGCACAAGTGACTACTTTCTGGGTTGTACAGCCTTACAAGACGTCGAAGCCCAGATGGACTTCGGTGTGCTAACGACGAACTCCTTAAAACGATCCGCTCATTGTTTGAGGGTGGCAAAAGCGCAACGTCTGTACTGTACGCCATCAAGCGTGCATTCATGGATTTTGGCGAAGATGTTTTCTCCAAGATTTTCGGAACATTCGTGCAGCCGCACTTAGAATACGGCATACAAGCCCAGAGACCGTGGACGTTTAAAGATCAAAATTACCTCTAAAGAGTTCGGATGGGAGCCAAGAAAATGGTTAGGAGTCAAAGCTCCTTTCTCTATGCAACCCGTCTAGTAAATATGAACCTCTTTCCCTTGAGAGCAACGGCATGGAGAAGGACAGTATCTAACTGTCAGTGCCATACGTGATTTATGGCAAAGGGACTTTTGTAGGTGTAGAAAGTAGAAAGTAGGTTGAAAAAATGAAAAAACACGAAAATTGCCTAAATTCATGTCAAAAGTCTTATCCTACGCTGTTGTTCGACAACGAAAATGAGAGTAGTAATTAAACAATAACCAAAAAGCGAATTGTGCAAAATAACGGATTTTGAGTTAAGGTGCGAGATCGGGCGAAGTAATCGTTGCTGGTTGTGCGAGTTCTGCAATAGCCTGCAAATTTATGCCAAGATAAAACACCATATGACATGATCCACAGTCTACTGACAGGTAAGTGGGTTCCTTCTCCGTGCCGTTACCCCTTTGAGTTATAGGCAACATCGCGGGGATCTCATGCGAGCATAACGCATAGTGAAAGGTTTGAACTGCAGCCTAGCCTTTGAGAACCTTTTTGAATCCGCTTTCACAACCAATCTCCGAGGTCGCCCGTTAAAACTCCGCACTCAGCAGGCACGGCTAGATGTGCGGGAAATCGTTTCTGTCCGAGTGGTCAGACCATGAATTGCCCTCCCTGCAGATGTTGTGATGTCACCATCGATACAAAGCTTCAAGAGGAAACTTGACATATCTATGTTCCTAAATGACCAAGAACGATGACAGATCAAGCTGAACTTATGAGACTCACCCCCATTTTGCCGTAGCATTATGGGCTTGTTTAAATTATTTCAGCCCAGATTATTTCTTTGTACGTCGCACCCACTTATCCGTTGTTATTATGGTATTCAAGGGCTCACGCCTTTTTCCCTCAATAAAGTGAACTTAACCGAAGAAGAGAGTGAAATGGGAAGAACGGTCTTTTTCTGTATAAACAACAAATTGCATTTTCTGCCTTTAAATTAACTCAGGAAACCGCTAATTTATGAAGTTTTGATCACGGATAGGGCAACGAAAATTGTTCAAATAAACAACCAATCTAAGTGCTAAGTATTTATTACTTATGAAAAGAAGTGATTGGTCTTTGTTCGACTGAATACGCAT
This sequence comes from Spirometra erinaceieuropaei, assembly GCA_902702965.1. NCBI lineage: Eukaryota > Metazoa > Platyhelminthes > Cestoda > Diphyllobothriidea > Diphyllobothriidae > Spirometra > Spirometra erinaceieuropaei. Next base: position 2,263,970 of record CACRXP010000018.1, on the reverse strand, counting down.
GTTTCAGTACAATTTCTGCTCACTAGCATGCTGATCCCAGCTTGCAGCTATGGCAAAGGCGTATGTTTATCAGCCTTTTATATGGTATTGGTGTATTTTCGAATCTAATAAACAAAGAAGCATGGTCTGGTAACTCACATTAAATATGCTACTCTAAAACTGGGAGATCGGGACTGGGCCCAGTTCGGTAGTTTTGAGTGTAAATCTCGGGATCAGAGTGAGTTCGCGGGCAACAATGGGAGGGTTCGAAGAATGCTCAATAGCAGATCAATAAGCGTAAACATTACAGTCGCTATGCTGTTGACATCTTTGCACTCGCCACTAAAGAAACCGATAAAGCTGCCCTTTGAAATGCGGTAAATCAGGCAGATCCGTCGATCAGGTTCAGGCCGGAGATGGAAACGACCGGTTCACCCCCTCTCCCAAGTGCCATTCTTAACAGGAGACCTGATGGTAGCGTCCGACAAGCGTCTATCGGACGAAAACCTGGTCTGGACAATACACGAACTTCGGCGGTTTCGTGCCCCTCCAACAAAAAACGAAATCTGGCCGGGCGTTTGGTATAATGGGCTAAAAATTGTTCTGCAGATAGTAAAGAAAAAGCTTAGAAAGATTCAGGACGTGCATCTAGAAAACGGGATTTTGACGGGTTTATTGTAAAGAATTGTGCTGAGCGACCAGAACGACCCATAAGACTGACTGACCAAAAGAAAAAGCTGTTCCTCAAACTCCCTTTTCAAGGGGACGCTGCGAGTGAGGTGCTAAGCAGACGTCTTGGCCAGGCTGTCTCACGAACCTTATCAGCGGTAAGGGTTCGAACACTATTCTCTAATAAACCTATCTTACGCCAAGAGCGTAAGGATAGGTTGCCAATTCAGACCACATCAATGTGCCTTTACTCCTTTACTTGCTCCCGTAGGGCAGGTTACATTGGTCGGATGAGTCGGTGCCTATCCAAGAGAATACGAGAACACTTACCGGTATGGCCGAGAAAGGGTCAAACTAGGGGCATAAACAGCGCCGCTCTCGCACCTGCGGTTGTTTTCGGATATCGTGTGAACGCAGACGAAGTTATCGTGTGATTTATAAGATCCCTTTGGGCTACTCTAAGCTACAGGGCCAGCGAATGCTAGCAACGGCAGAAGCGGACGCCGTCAGGTTACGAAGACCACTCTTATGTGTGCAAAAGGGCCGTACTCAGGTTCCGCCCATGCCGTAGTCAACCCTGTTACTCTCCGCGTTTTTCCGCCCTCAACCCTTCCTTGATATTGACTGCTATCACTCCAAACCTCTCCCCACATTCCCACATCCCGCCTGTGTTTTAAAACAAAACCAAATCGATTTGATTTATCATTGACATGTTTTTCCTTCTACTCCCTTCCTATATAAATGAACTGGCTTGACTGTAATTTATCAAAATCAGCTTTTGCGGGATAGAGTTCCCAACGAAGACCATGCTATCGAGAAATTGATAACAGTTTGTCGAGAGGAAAACGCCTTATATTCTTTAAATTTAAACAAAGTTGGGCCACTTAAATGAATTCACTCACATATGCCTGAAAGATTTCTTATGGAAATCGCAAACAACGATAACGATGACTAAGGTGAGAGAAATAGAAATATAAACTATCCCCAATGTACGCAGTACAAGGTCGCCACTACAAATTAATTATATCCTATTGGAGGCGATTCGAAATGATCAAAATTAGATAGAGGTGCAGTTTAGTCGTTTGTCCGGATTGCAGGATAGAAGATGAACTAAGTTGTTTTACTTTGGAATTCGGGTCGACATCCTTCACAGTCAGTCTCATAGCGACATCCGGACGGACAGTTAATTATTACAGACAATGACAACGATGACTATAGTGGTTTTTTCCTTTTTATTTGTCCTGTGAGAAGTTGTCAAAAAACCAGGCCCTGAGGATCCCAGATTTACACTCGTGTCTGTTGGTCGTCCAACAGCTTAGTCAGACACTCTAACGGTGCAAGCACGAACCCACGTCCTCTCTGCCGCCTTCGGTTGTTCGTTGTTGTGCGACCACCTGACTGAGGACTTCAAGCAAAACTGGTTAGCCCACCTTCTGTCCTCCAATCGGGACACAGCGATGTATGCAACCCATGTGAAAAAGTCATATGCAATTGGGAAGTATCGTCACAGTTAATGCGGTAAAATCCCAAGAGGAGACCAGAGACACGACACCGGACGTTTTAGTCTGTTCGTAAAAGGTTTTTCGTTGAATTCTCTGTACTGTTTAGTAAGTAATCGGCGTATTGTGTCTCGTGGGATGCCCACAAGTTGGCAGTGTTATTAGTGAGTTTTTCCGCTCCAAATATTATAGGTCCCCTGAAAAGTTCATTACCAATTCAGTCACTAAATTTAAAGATATCGCCCAACGCGCTAGGATTCGTTCTCATCAAGGGAGTCTGTCGAATCACAAACTCGTAGTTCTTGAAGTCTTTGGGAACATTTGGATACACCTTTAGTAGTTCTGTGGAAAAATTTGATAAATTGACAGCTCAAGTACTCAGAAAACCAAAAAATTATCCTGTTGATTAATTCATACTCGTCTTTCGTCTTGCAGTATTATTTTCAACCCATATAACACAGCAAGAATATGAAAAAAACGATCAGATTGTGCAACAAGACTTATAAAGTAGAGGAATAATTTGAATATCTAGATTTGAGGGACCGGGTTGTCAATTTTGCTTCAAATTATCACGTATTTTTCTAGAAAATAAGAT
>CACRXP010000018.1:2226423-2248309 GCA_902702965.1 Spirometra erinaceieuropaei | reverse complement strand
CATGCATTTGACAGCGTAGGTGTTGTTGCAGTGGGTGACATGTGAGACTTCGTAAAATAAAAAACGATACGATTTGTTAAATTTTCTATCAAGGAAAACCAAGAGATCTAAGAACCCCAGAATGCTCTTAGCTTTAAACTCTTAGTTTAAATGGCTGAAAAGGAAGAGATGCCAACACGCCAGGATGATAACTTTCTATTACAGACTATTGGAGTTGACACTGCTTCTTTAGGACATGTCGTATAGCAGTATGATACTTTTCTGTAATACCTTTTTAATGTCAACCTCCATTCAGAACAGCCCTCCCTGTAAAAAAGAAAAATTCCCTGAGGTGTAAACGATCGGGAATTTTTACTTAAAGTGTCCGTTAGTTAGCCTCACACCATATCAAGCATTTCTACAAGGCGGAATAGCTTAATACAAATTGTGTTGAAGAGGTCGGAAGAAGGACGCTAACGATTTGCTTTAGCAAATGTTGCTATATAAGATTAACATACATTTAAAGGATTTATTTTCCAGAAGATTTCGAACGACTCTAAAGATTGACAAGACTTTAGTACTTCAAATGCTATTCATATTTTGTTTTTGTGACATGGTCTCTGTAGCCTGTCTTATGGTAGTAGTCCGAACTGTTTAATTCTTAGTCATTAAAGCGATATGTTATCTGTGAACTTAAATAAGACAGTTTTTAACAATGTCGCCGTTTTAAATGAAAATCCTCCATTAAATCGCATTTGTATAAGACGAAAATTGTGCTTGCTTGATATAGTGTTATGACGTTATTTTTTCTATTTCATGTTTTGGTCTTCCGTGGGATTGCCGGAGAATATTATGGTGTCTTTTATACAGATTATGGCAATTATTGCTGCCGTGTCTGAAATTGAAGACATTTCCTTTGTTTATTTTGCACAAGTTTGTGCCTAGTGGGAGTGTTGTTGACGCTTCATAGTCGGTCTGGCAAAATGTTCGGCACTCAGCATTTATCTACTGGGAAGGAAATAGTAAGCTGACTTATCTTCTGCGTTTACCTGTTGCTGGGTCTGCCCTTATTTGTTGGAATTAAAACGCAGGTAAAAATGATAACTATTTTTATTTCAAACTTTCATTTGACGGTCATATAGATATAGGTAGAACTCTTAGCTAATTTAAGTCAAGCAAGCAACAGCTTGAAAATAAATATAGAGCTAAGACGACTGTTAAACATCAGACCAATGAAAAAAACACTCCTTGCAATATGTTAATCGTTCAGAGAAGTAAAAACAGTTCATGAAAGAGTTTGGAGCATCATTTTAGCGTTTGTGCAGGGAAGTGGACTTAACCAATGATAAATTTTCCAAGAATCTTGATAGGATTCCGCATAAATGTATACTTAGCTTTCACATTATTTGGTTTATAAACGACTAACGCAATTCACCACAAAAACTTCTGCCCTTATTTATTCTATCAGACGAAGAGATAATAAAGCCCTTAGAATAATTCGACACCATGGCTTTATATTTTGTATACATTGCAATCACATGCTTGAAGCCAGACTGCTAGACCTTGCAACGGTACGTCTTCAGTTTCTCAGTTAACTCGCAACGCTGCTCCTCACCAAGAATGCATTTGCTGCAGGCTCATGCACATGCTTTTGCAGAAATTTCATCGACATCGAATTATGTCCCAGATTGGTTGCTTACTCGGCGCCCCTTTTTCTCAGGTTGATATCTGAACCTAACAATCTAGGAGCTAAGACGACGGACTGTGCGGTACCGCGCACCGATCATGACATTTATTCATTAAACTATTCCAACGGTTTCGTCCAATGACGAGAACGCAGCCCATTAGTTGCAAATGCCACTAGCTTGGAGGCATCCGCTTACTCTTTTCTGGTTTTGGGAATGGAAAACAGACTCCTGTATAGGCCAGTAACGAATGGATTCTGTTTGCAAGACTGCTATTTATTCTATTGCGACGCAGATCTTTATCAAATATATCGCACTGTACTGTCCATTTCACATAGATTTGATATAAATGCATATTTATACTTCATCGAGAATATTGGACATATATAAGTTACCAGAGAGACTATTGAGATTTAGAGAAAAGCTGTGATACTATGCTCGGAAAAAAATAAATGTCTGCTTGCCTACTAAAATGCCCAGAGGTTAGTTGGTGAAACTAGAAGACCCTGTACACACAAGATCCAGCTGCTGTTTGTGTGTCAGCCTTGATCGATCAAAGCAACCACAGTAGATGTGCTATATCACGAAATGTTGGTCGAAATTCTGAAATGCGTTTTCGATTCACAAGGATTGTTTTAGTTGGGACTTACAAACAAATATCGTGGAGCGTAATCACAAAAAATTTCAATCACGGCAGGGTGCCGGCTTTTAAATGAGTTTCCCCTTGTCTGTCCGTAGAAATTATACTTTGTACAAAGTGAATACTTGGTCAGTGTGCATTTTTCCATTGATTTTCGATGCCCTTGCATATCAAAATGTCATATGAAAAAATTGCGGAAAAATATTTTCTTTTGTACCCTTTTGTTAGCGAATTACGGCCACTTCAAATTTTTTACTTGAAGAAATTAGCTTTGGTTTTTAGAGACCTTTTTAATTCCTGCATGCATTTTTGCTCAACGCGCCGTTTAAATTTCATCCATGATTTCCGAACTACAAGTTGTATACAAATTATCAGAGGAATATCACGCACTCTTCTATGCCATTAGAGGGATTTTATATATAAATCTTAGAATTGTGCAATGGATATGGTCCGAGATGTGTACTACATGAGTAGCACTAGTAAACGGACTGGTGCTATACTCCATTAATGTACATTTTTGGCTTCAAAAAACCTCACGATTAAAAACTTTTTTCTCTACTTTTCTACTTTCTCTTCAGGTAGAAAACATGATTAGGACGTAATTTGCTACCAAACGATTACAAGGAAGAATACTTCTCGCATCTTATTTATATGATACTAATCAAGTAGTCATGTTTAACAGAGTGCAATATTTGCAGACAGTCCAGAAACATCCAAATCCCCGCATCCTGGCATGAGTTAAGTAAATCGAGACTACAACATTATTTAAATAAAATTTTTGAATCGAAAACGCATTCCGGAATTTCGACTAACGTCCTCTTTTGGCAAAGCCTTTTAACAGCCTGAATAACTCTACAGGCGGAAGGGAAATTCTGTCAGTTAGATTTCGTTTTCCATCGCTGAATGATAACACACAGTAATCCATTGTCTGTATGTTAAAATCACTGGCCCGCTCTGATATTTTTAAAAACTTGTAATTAATCCACACTCAGACCGTGCCCCATCCAAAGGACAAAATTACGAAATCTATCCATATAAATAAACCTGCCTCATATGCGAAGATACATAATCCTACTTTAATTAAAAATTTAGTCCTCTATTGCAGTCTGGGTCTACTGTTGTACTTAGTTATCTTCGGTTCACTTCGAAGGAGAAAAGTCCAGCTTTATTTTCAAAATACGCACTATTAACCTAGGTGACGGAAAACACAAAAATATCAGTACTCCAACAAGGCAGAGGCTATAGTTGAAATGCACTCACCGATTGCGTCACAGAACTCACTCATCCGTTGTGCCTTAGGACAATCACACTCGACAGTGTAACGAGCCTACGGCTCAAATGTTGGGACGTTGGACCTCTAATTAACAGCAAGCGGGATCGAGCCACAGGGGAGACACACCTCGCGATTGGATATGACTGGCTGACGACGACTAGCAAGTTAGAAAGGTCCATTTTCCCGTCTCCCTTGTCTGTGACAGTAATGCCACTCTGCCTACATTGAGGCAGGGTCAGTCCGAGAACTTTCAGTGAGTGACCGGTCTCATGAAATGTTGGCCGAAATTCTGCAATGCGTTTTTGATTAGGGAAAATTATTTAGGTGGGGTTGTTATACTAATGGTCGTGCGCCATAACTTTACAATATTTCGAACTTGCCAGGATGTCGGCTTTTGAATGCACTGCTTTTCGATCTTCCGTAGAACCCGTACTTAGTAAACGAGGACCACTTAAAAAGCATACATTTTTCATATCGATTTTGGTGGCCTTATGAATTCAAATATATTTATAGAACACTGCATAAAACATGCTTTCCTTTACTCGTTTAGTAGGGATTTTTGTTGTCTTTGCATTTGTACCGGAAGAAAGGGTGTATTTTCGTTTTGGCAAAGTTTCTAATTAGGGAATTTTTAGGCCGTTCGATGTGTTTTCGTACAGATTCGTATCCGTCCGTTTACCAGTGCTCCTCATGAAATTTACAGCATAGTCTGTACCCACTGTAAGATTTTAGGAACTCTATACGGCCTCATCTTAAACACAAAGGAATATATGATTCTCTGTACGCGGAAAGGATGCATCTTGCAGACTGGAATTGGAAAACGTTAACGCAATGGCTGGTCAGGCTCAAAATTATTCACGAATTGGGAAACTTTTCAAAACTTAAATATACTTTTCTGCCGCTATAAAATATAAAGACAAAGTGCTTCTCTACCAAAGCATTAAAAAACGCATGTTTTATGCATTGTTTTATAAGATATATTTGAATTCATAAGGCCATCAAAAATCAATATGAAAAATGTATGCTTTTTAAGTGGTCCTCGTTTACTAAGTACGGGTTCTACAGAAGATCGAAAAGAAGTGCATTCACAAGCCAACATCCTGACAAGTTCGAAATATTGTAGGGTTATGGCGCACGACCACTAGTATAACAACCCCACCTAAATAATTTTGCCTAATCGAAAACGCGTTGCAGAATTTTGGCCAACATTTCATGAGATCAGTCACTTACTGCTACCTATCCGCCGCGTTTACACTTGACAGGCAGTGGAACAAGGTTTCCGTTGAACAAGCAGATATGGGCTTTACAAAAATAATTTCTGTAGGCGTGATTTGACACAAACATTCTACATCCTTTGCCCATTAAAGTGCACAAGTCATAGTCGTTTAATGAATTGGCGGAATTGTTTCGCCATATAATACGGTCTCCCAAAACCGTTGTCTCAAAGATTAGGAGTCCACCAATAGGCCGGATGCAACCGAGAATCTCTGCTTTATCACATCGCCAGAATAGTCTATAAGCATTCACTACGTACATCATGGGCCCCAGGGCCAGTTAAACTAGCAATAAATTTGGCCCGAACACGTAAAAGTAAGCTGGAAAACTGAGCTTTCTCATCCGAAGAATGTTAGTCGTATCGTTGTCCCGAAGTTTGGTTATTCGCTTGCTGTAGACTGGCTATAATTTTACTCAAAGTCATTTTTGCCTCGACCCAAGAAAACTTACTTAGACGAATGCTGTTTGGCCCGACTCACTTAAAAGGCAGCCGAAGGATTCAGTCAAATGTTCCATTCGCCGTTTCTCCCATCAAACTTTGGAAAAACTAGTACATTTAGGGTAAGCTGATACCAAACTAACAGCACAGGCACTAGCCAAAAGCCCATACACGCTTGTTTCGCCGATGTTTTGCCGCTGCATGACGCAACTGTAAGGGGTTCGGCTCGTCAGTGTGTCCCCAGCATTCCCCGTGTGTTTTCTGGTAGATACTTCAATTTAGAAATTGTCACTATTTAATTTCTTCAGAAATTATCTATGAAGTTGGAGTAGATCAGTTTTTTCAAGGTCTGTAGGCACAGACCAAGAATTTTATACATTAGTATTTGGGCCCAAGTCCATCAGCCACAGCGGGTAACTGCGACAATTTCTAAATTGGAGTATCTACCAGAAAACACACGGGGAAAGCTGGGGAACCCACTAACGACCCGAACCCCCTAGCATCTTCGCCATGCAGCGGCAAAACATCGGCGAAACACGCGTGTATGGGCTTTTGGTTAGTACCTGTGCTGTTAGTATGGTATCACCTTACCCTAAAGTATACTACTAGATGCCTGTCGGCAGGTAATTAATAGTACGCGATTACCCGCTATGGCTGATGGACTTTGGCCCAAATATTCATGTATAAAATTCTCGGTCTGCGCCTATAGGCCTTGAATAAACTGATCTTCTCCAACTTCGTACATAATTTCTGAGGAAATTAAAAAGCGACAAAACTAGTACCATTGAACAGCAGGGTACATAAATTGCACATGTTATTGAATTTTTTCGGCTCCCCGTCGAGATTAAAATCATGAATCTAGTTCTTCTTTACCTAAGATAGAATTTGCATGTTCGAAAAGAAAAAAATCAGTTTTCAGTGCGCCCAACGTTTTGGACAATAGAGCATGTCTGCTGTCAAATGAATAGACTAGGACGGTTGTACTGGTAGAGCAGATGGGCACATGCAAAACGGTGTGAAACTCAGCCTTAGCCCTCTTTGCTCACGGGCGAGAGACAAATTTGTGCGTAATCAAATGTTCACTTGCCCAGGTCTAATGCAATCTGTCATTACTGCCAAATGATGACGGGTTACCTTCTCAGTTGGCAGTACAAAAACTCAGTTACCTATTACCGCTTCTCTGTTATGAAAAAGCTTCCAAGATCGCGCACAGACGTTGATTCAGATCAAGTTCAAATCGTCTTTGCCTCGGTCAGACATTTAGATTATGATATGTTCCAATTATTGTTTGTGAAAGCAAACATCCGTGGGTATTTTAAATGGCAGATGTACTGGCGGGCGATTTAATATATTTGGTGCGATGCAACAAATATGTGTTTTTTCACTGTTCGCAGAACCCTCATATAATGTGTTTTGGCAGATAAGGCAGAGTCACTCCGGCAGGCTGTTGGTGTCCTGAATGTTCTCGTTGTTAATCAGTATATTTTCCGATCAGATGCCTAAAATCTACAAGCTAGGTCTGGCTTCCAGACAAGATGCTTGCCAAAGCGGTTTTAGGACATATTTTTACTCTTCAGAACATTTGCAGTTTATGTTCCTCTAAAATAGGGCCGCAAATAAATTATGAAAAGAAATATACTTGCCGACCAACACCTGATACTTGAAACATACGTCAGACTGTCTTTATGCCAGAAATCAGTTACGACGTTCGTTTACCACCAAATTTTAATGTTCTAGTGACCTTTGGATTTCAAGAAATGGGCTTCACGACACGGTTCGTAACTAGAGTGAATACTATGTAGCATGTATATGGTAATGTCGACAGGTTCGGCATGCGGTAGTCACTTGTAGTTTTATTTTCGTTGCCAGTCAACTGCATTTAGTGAGGTTTCAAACCACTGCCCAAGTATCTAGGACGGATTATGGCAGTTTAATCACTGTTGGAGAACCACGAACTATCCACTTATTAGATCCTTACAGGCATCACAATTCGTGATTACACCAAATTCGAAACCCACGGACGAGTGTGTTTCAATGTGAACTACCTCGGATGCATGCAAGTCGTAATTAAGAAAAAAGTCCCCTTCTTTGCCGATATGACACTTCGTTTAACTTTCATCAAATCAGCCTTCTAGAAACATTAAGCATGTTTTGCTTCATTCTTCTGCCTCTTTGAAGGCAACTCAATAAGTATGTAATTCGAGGAGTATTCGTCAATCCCAACGGCATCCTACAAAATTAGGCAGTTGTTCCAAGCAAAGCACATAAATCACGGTCTTATCTACATTATAACGTCATGTTTTATCAGCCAAATGACCTCGTACAACTTCCTGTGAATAAGGCATCCGCTACTAAAAAGCTGATTAGCATAAAACAAGCTACATCATCTGTGAGGGAAGATAAAATCACGTTATTTGTTTAATTATTTCACTCGTCGGTATATATTTTTTAATTTGCATGCCTGAATATCTACCATTATATTCCTGTACATAAAAAGATAAGCTAAAAATTACGCATGGAAATCGAGCTTGTGAAGATCAGAAGCCAACTTAATTTCCAGCTTATCTTTTGCACAGGCAGCTGTTGCTTTAGGAAAGACGGTAGACTAACCATACAGGAGAACCGATTCATGAAACTGGCCTGCACTGGTAAAGAACGCCCCTCTTCACCTATCAAAACAGCCAGCAGGAATGCATGTACGCTCGACTTCTTCAAAAATAGCAAAATGACAGAGAGTGGGGCTTTTTGGGTGCAAGCACGTGCACGGTGTAGGGAAGCTTGTTACAGGCTATAAAAGCGTGATCAGTTTTTTCTTACATCGGTGCCTCTTCCTCTCGAGACTGTGGGTGACCATTGCAACTTTCACATGTTGGCTGCCCAAACCGCGATTCAGTGCGGACTGATCATTCTTCACGGGCACTGTTAACTAGGCTGACCACCTTCTGCAGAATGTGTGCCTCGTGCTTTTGATTAGTCAATAGGTTGCTCTGAGCAATTGGTATCCAACGGCGAGCCAGTGTACGCGGGAGTCAGCAGCTGCACAGTTATAACGCAGTGACTCGTGAGAATATGCTATAAACCACGAGTCAATGTCCTCTTCGACCCAGCCAGCATACCCAATACAAACACGAGCACTTTAAGTTTTTAATCTGTGTGCAAAAGCGAGTCAATGCATCATTTAAAACTCCGCCCTAACTCAGGAAGCCTTGTATATGAAGCCGAGTTTCCTGCGTTCCGTAACGAATTAAACTTGAAATTCTCTCAAATGCAATGAACAGAAGGGATTAGAAAGGCATAGAAACAGCGAGAAGGGAGACAGTTGAAAGTAACATCTAACAAACAGATAAACGTACTTACAGCAAGTTCCTACTCTGTACTCTTTCTTAACTTCTTCTGTCATTTCTCGAAAAGGCCTGTTTACAGTTCAGGCAGAATGCCATGATATTAGAGGTAATTTAAAGTTACGTCGGTCATTCTTAAAATGACATAGTTTTGCTTCTTTGGGGACATTGCCAGCTACTTATGGGTGATTTGAGCCCACTGTGCGGACGCTTTTTCAAAGGAATATGCATATGAAAAGAATGAAACATTTCTGGGGCATATACGAATTTTCACTTCCACCATGAATACAGCAAATCGTGTTATTTGTTCGCATCAACGTAAAATATGTCCGACTGGTTTGTCGGAACTAGTAAACGCCCTTATCCAGCTGTATATTTGGTTAATCATGATGCTTCCACACCTGGGTACCATTTCTCTCCATTCGAAGTTTTTTGATATAAGGGAGACCACATTAATTATTGTGTTGTGCTGTCTTGCATGCGTGTGACCATCGAAGGTCATAGGCAGCCCCTGTTTGTCCTAATTTAGCATGTTGATACAAGCTCAAATGTTCGGCTGAGGCAAAATTCCGCAGGCATTGTCTGACAGCCCATTTTCATGGTGTTATCTCATTGACAAAACAGAGAAGGCTCTTCAGATTTTGTGGATTTGGAGCACGCTTTGCATGCAAAGGAATGCTAAGACGAACCTGTTAGCTTGTGGCTTTGGATTCACAGATGTCAGACAAGATTATTTTAGGAACTGGTTGAGACTCAGAAGTTTCCAAACTAGTAATTACGAAGACATCAAAAGCGTTTGTATTTCACCTTTGAATAGGCAAATTCACATGGGCCTAAACTCCAGTTTTATCACATGTTATGAAAAAGTGTTTCGTCTAGTATTAGGCTGTGTACACAGTGTTAATACTCGTCTTTATCAAGATTTCACGGGGTAATTTAGTAGCATGGGATATTAAACCAGCGACTAGCATGCCCAGTTTAGTAAAGTCAAGTCAAGGGAACTTCTGTCGTTTCAATTTCTTGCACATTACACTGTGCCCTACCTTTTTCGTTAAACGGCCACGCAGGCAAACAAGTAATATGAATGATACTGCCTTTTTCTTCTTCAAGGACACTTTTTTGTGGTCGGGGGCCAAGAGGCAAAGGAGACTGACTATTATTCCTTGGTAGTTCTTCCATGCACAACCACCATCAAAAACTAACAGATTGTACACATTTTGGCATTTAAGAAGAACGAAGATTTTTGAACTAGAAATCCAGCAAACGGTAAGTGCGTAACGAAGTCACATGGGATAATTTTAGCTGACAAAACGTGGTATAAGGAACGCTGGTATAATTCTCGTAATAACAATGCCGCTTTTTAGTTAGGGATCAACTATGTCACGAGGATGGACGTTTGTCGATCTGTCATGATGTTAGAATGACGCTCGGCATTGCCAGCCGTCTTAGAGCTCCGAGTTTGCATCCCACACAGGCGGTTCTGAAGCAACTAGGGATTAATGATAGAAAAGCATTGCCGATAAGGAAAAAGCACACTAGAGAAGCCACTTCAGGTTTGTTAGGCTGGACTACTGGCCCCGTGCGTGTGAGCACCAGGGGTGGGACTATCACCGACTAATAACGCTAAATACAATAAAAGTATCTGTTCTAGCATTCTTTCGTATTTTTCTCTAATAATTTGCAACGAAGGGTGCCGTGAAACGCCAAGAACTGCATCATGAGTGTAGATTCATACAGCAAAGACAAAGTAATTGGATGCTTGCGTCTGTTACGGTTTCTGAGTATTACTTACATCCATACTCAACACCGGAGCGGTATTCCATCGAAATTATTGCAAAACAACTATACTGGATTCTTTATTCGAGAGGTCTCTAATCTGCAATAATTGCCCTTTTTGGCCCACGCATCCTTTACAAAGGCCTCATTTTACGCTTCCTATAACCAGCGAGTCGGTAAACTAACGACTAACTTCCATGATACCGTGGACTACTGCAAACAACCAAACCCAGGACTACGCCCATCAGAGTGTGAGCATTTTTCGCTTTTATGCGATTTTCTGCTCTAGTCCTCAGTAGATTTATAAACAGTGTACAACGCTATGACTCCTTTGGTTCGTTTTTCATACTCTGCTAATGAGTCTGACAGTGGAACTCTGACCTTTTGCCCGCGACGCGCGTACAGGACTTGGAGCAGCCACGTCAGGCGGGTATTTTCTCCCGCCACCTCCTCCTCCTCCCTTAGTATTTTTGCACATAAATCAGTGCAACTGCCCGGCTGACTGGACCTCTTCGGCGGTACTTTTGAAAGAAGATGAGCTGAATCACCCTCCAAAGTACCGGCCACTGAGAAGGCAGAAACAAAAGAGCTGCAGAGTTAACTATGAAGGAATTTTTCTATTGCATTGCACCGGATCAGGTACAGGCCAAAACAAGGTAGTGACTTGGTTTTCCTGCCATTAACGGTACCAAAGGCATCAGGACATGCAGATTTTATATTCTTGTTCCAACTAGATCACAAAGCTCAAGCTGAGAGCCCATTAAAAATAAAATGTAGATAATTTATTTTGCTTGGGTAAGAGATACGGAAATAGGTTTTCCCGAATTGCAGGTGGGCTTGCGCAAATTTCTAGCCTCGCTAGGGTTAGGATTAGGGTAAGGACATGGGAATGGGTGCCCCAGTAATTTAGTGCAAAGTCATCCTTTATATGCGGAATGCCTATTTTCGTGTTTTACTTTCTTGGGAATTATGTCATTTGGACCACATATTTGCAAAGGACGAAGAGAATATCCATAGTGAAAAGAAGTTTGGGCAGGTTTTGAAGGGAGTGAGATTTGTGGGTGGTATTCAAAATACGTTTGCAATTGCCGAGGAATATTATGAAGGCTTGTTTAACCGTTGTGTATATTTTAATATGTCGCCAGAATCAAACGGAAACATGATGCGACTGCTGCACAATCTATGCATGAGCGATGGACTGAGAAGGACACTCTGGCTGAACGTACTGATTTATGTGTAATTAGGTCAGACAAATGTCTAATTTCCACAAAAGACCTAAATCGTCCCTTAAGGAGTTACCCATGCCCGTATTTCTGTTTTACTGCATTTAACCCTAACTATTTGATCAGTGAGGAGAGGATGGTGTGTATTTCCGCAGGCTACTTTTGATTCTTTTCCTAGTGAATTCAAATCCACCCATCAAAGTTGAATTCGGTAGCCATCTGGATGTCTAGCGAGTCCCAATTAGGGGAGAGCTGTTTACTCCTTACGAGCAAAGACTTAAAGGGGTCAATAAAATGTATTGTTATCACAAGGCGTCAGGCCCTTTGATGCCGGCATACGTTGGTAACCTGATGAAAAGGTTCACCAAACGCCAAGGATATACTATATGCGCGGGGCAAGGAAAAAACAGTGGAGGACCACCTGCCATATTTTTCGAAGTAGGTATTATTCAGTGAAGTATTTAACCGGCCCCTCGTCGGCAAGACGATATCCGCTGGCCCGTACCGTCCAGAGGAATCGGTGCTGCTGAAATGTCCACAATGGCTCATTGGTCTGTATCCCCCACGCGTAAGTCTTCAGCAAGAGGAAGAGGAAAGTGTCTTCGGTCGGATTTCAGTCACATCCTCAGTCGTCTCTGGCCAAGGAAGGATGACTTTCGCTAACCTCTACTACCTCGAGGACTCGATTCTTCAAAAATGCCTAAATGGGCTCTTTGTTCTACAAGTTCTACACGTATTTCTTGGTCAAAGGCAACATAAAATGTTTTCGATCGGAATCCAGTCAGGTACATTGACGGCTGTAACCTAGGGAGGACGACATTCTCTGGGCTAAATCGTTGCGAGGGTATAATGCTGCAGCAATGTTTACATGGACTTATCGCCATACCCTTACCATACGTATTTCTTATCCGCAGTCGGCACACTGTAAGAGACGCACTTATCGCCTTCATATATGGGTACCCAACGGAAAACATTACGACGTGCCCTCCTCCGTGTCCTCCGCCATCTACAATGTCGTTCCTCCACCCTAACCTCATCACAGACAAAGCAGTGAGACTTACCTTATGTAGAAAAGATTATTTACTCGGTGTGTAATGCGGTCTAAATAATGTCGCTGCACGAAATATACTTCCGCAATATGGAGCAGAAAGGTTTCCCGTGCATTTTCTGAGTTGTACTGTCCAAACCAGAGACTGTATTGCACTCCGTCCACGTGCGCCCATACCGCTCGGCTGAATACGGGACCTACTTCACTACAAAGCAATCTTTCACTCCTCTATACCTTACAAATGCAATACAGATCCTCAGAATTGGTCTTATTGTTAATTGGAGTTTTCAAACGCTAGACCTATGCGCAGAGTTTTCTTTGAGCCACAACGTTTACATCTGGAGGGAAAACAATCCGCATGCCGAGTAGGGGTTTGTTGCCTCCTACGCCATCCGCATTCGCACGTTAGAATAAGTGGCAATAGTCCTACTTTAGCAATACTGCACCCCTTTTTTGGAATCGATTTCTTGCACAACTTCATCTGCTCCATTTGCTATATCACGACACGACTGACCGGCTTTCGAATTGATCTGTACCGCTTGCCCACAAGATATAATAATTAAATTAACTATAGGGCACTCCAGTACTTTTTGTCCCTTTCATAAAAATATTTGCCACGTGCACGTAGGTAGATCTTTACATGTATAGTTTAACCACTATTACCACTCTATTATATATACATTCTTCATTTTGTTCCATTCCAAAACAAAAAAATCTATGCCTTACTCGTAAGTGGCAAACAGCTTTGAAAACTCAACTTCAATAAAGAAAATTCGGAATAAAATACATTTAGATAATTTTAAAAATGCCCAAAATATTGATAGACCGAACACACACACCCGCTTGTACAACAGGAGTGTTAAAAAGCTGGTGGATTTGCCAAACAACAGTACTTATATTTCTTATACTACTCTTGCATTGGCTGCCTTGCACTTACCTATTTTCTCGTGCGCTGCTGAGACTGTCGTTACTTTTCAGGTCCAGCGCGAGTCGGCACCACCTGTCACTGAAAACTCATTATTCTTATGGGCTACGAACTACCTTGGACCCGGACTCCATGTAAATTAGCCAGTGGCAGTTTATTCAGATTTATGAATTTTTCTGACTGGCATTTTTTATGTTTCCTTGAATTTCGCGGCTAATTTCAGTTTGCTATTTTAGTGCACACAAAGCTTCGGGCTGTGTTTACTGTTTGTGTTTTTAAATTTCACTCTCCCCGGCCCCCTTTGTCCGTTGTAAAGCCCCACCTGTATTAACCCTATTATCACCATTCCCGTAAGACACGGTCCACCGATCACCATTTTCCTGCCCCGATCATATACTTAATCCATGCCCACCAAACCGCAACACCCGTCCTGAATCTCAATCTCTCACGGTGAGTTTGCGCATGATGATAGGATGAAATGTCATATTTCATCTAGATAATCGAGTCGCTGACTGACCGGAAGTATAAAGAAGTTAGTGCTGGTCGTGAATGGGCTCGATACAAAGTGTCATCAATGAGCTCAGCAAGGGTGACCTTTCAGAGGAAAAAATGCGATTCTGGATCCATCTTCGCCCTCCCAAAAGACATAATCTCGAAATGGTCCTTTTTCGCATGAGTTCTGCAGCCGACCTAGCAAAATGAGGTATTCAGTTCGCGGGAAAAAATGGCAACACCCATCGGTACCCCTACTTTTTGACGATTCTAGGCCATCAAGATAGGATGAAAATTTTTACAATGAGTCACATTCCTCCTCATGTCGTATAAACGTCGGGTAAGCTGACTATGCCCATCGTTTTAATGTCTAATTTGGCAATGATAACGCCGTGTGAATAAGAATACCTGGTAGGCAGCGAGTAGGCTATTTAAACAACAGCCGACCCCTCCCGGAGCATGCTAAGAAAATAAACGGCTCATTTTAAACGCTGTCCTTATATCTTAATCCCAAGAAGATAGCCTTGCTGCACCCTAAATCTCATCACTTACAGTGTTTGAACAAAGTGCCGGTCAGGCGAGGCAAACATCGGGTGTGCGGCGCCAAATATTGTACCTACCTTGGTCGACCCACTTCGAAGGTGAAGCTGCGATACATCGACGAAACAGACTCTTGAGGGAGAAAGCGTCCGGGATGCAGCGCACTGAACTACTACATACGGCAGAACGCAAACTAAATCTAAGTAGCAGGACGAACACCCATACGCAGCAGATGATGATGTTTAAGATAAATGGAGCACGCAATGGGATGCTATCTAAAATACCGACACCGATGACTCTAGATACTCAAACTGATAACCCCTGGACTGGTTCAATGACAACAGGCAAGAATTACGGTGTTTGCCCTCGGAGGACAAGCACCTTCGAAAATTTACTCGAACAATAAGGCAGCTGCGAACAAAGTCGCATTCTCCCGATGTTCTCAAGCAATTGCAATAGAAGATTCGAGTGAGTGAAAATAAATGGATGGCTAGAGGGATAAGCAAAGTTCAGGGCTGTATTCAGTGAGGTGAAACTAGTTGCTCTTTCGGGCCATCACGTTAGTCTACCGCGATTTTGCGGCCGTCCTGTTAGGACGGAAGAACACTTTCGTCGAACGGGTGCCTTAATGACGTCATCAAAAGCTTCAAGCAGAATAAGTATATTGTGATCAGAATAGAAGTCAGTCCGGCCTTATCCCGCGGTTTCTTTCAGTTTATTCACGTTGGCCTGAGGGTCCACTTTTCCGTTCGCTTCCGCTCGAGACTCCAACACGGTTACTAATTAAGGACACGTCGAAGAAACAAGGGTTGATTCGATGACAGTAGCTAAGAACTGCAACGTTTACCCTTGAAGACCGACAGCATGTAATTTACCTGAATAATAGACTAGCTATAAACAAAATCGTATTCCCTCAATTACTACACAAATTGCGATAGACTTTGTGAAAAAGGCAGAATAAATGGCTGACTCGAGGACAAAAGAATTTCAGGGAGAGACGTACCCTACTGAAACCGATTACGCTTTCAGATCATCACATCAACCTACGACTTCAAACCAAAAGGACTTCGCGGCTGTCTTGCTCGGAGGGAAAAGTATTGTCGTTAAAAAATCGCAGATTACAGAGAGCTGCATCGAGTGTTTGACGATGACATCAACCGTCTATTCTTATGGTGCCAAAAATCAATCAACAGACCTAATCAACTCAAACGTAACAGAGGCCATGATTGACCACTCTCGCTGCAAGCGATATCCATTCGGAAATCGGACACCACCCAGATTTTATTAGCAGATCGCAAACCTGACAGCCCTCATGGTCTGTACAAAGTGACCTCATTTTTCCAGAAGACATAGGCGATGTGCGTATTCTTTAGGGTAAGGTTATACCATACTAACAGCACAGGTACTACCCAAAAGCCCATACACGCGTGTTTTGCCGATGTTTTGCCGCCGCATGGCGCAGCTGCGAGGGATTCGGCTCGTCAGTGGGTCCCGCAACATTTTCCGTGTGTGTTCGTAGTCGCAAATGGAAAGGGAGCTTCCGAATCTACGCATCGCCCACCCTCTTCAAATTATTAAACCAACAGCGAAGCAGAAATATCCTCTGGATAATTAAAAGCCCATTTGGCGCGTACCACAGAAGCACCGACATCATCTGAGCAAGTCGGCAACCGCGAGGCAGAAATCAAAACATAGAAACCAGCCTCTGCGCTACCTTCTATCATCCAACAGAAGTCATTGACCGCGAGAAGTTCCACCGAAATAACGATAAAATTAGATTTTATAGAAAGATGCGTGATGATAATCCGACGCTGTCATGACGTTTTGCGGACTGGGGCCAAGAACAACCTGCTAAACTAAAAATCGTCCGTTGTGAGAAAGAGGAGGAGGAGGAGGTATGGTTGTGTATCCATTCCCAAGACCCTTCAACTTCATATTCTCCTCGAAGCTAATTGACATATGCTGTGATAGAAGATATGCAAATGACACCAGTTATCGAAGCATTGGAAAGTTATTTAGCGTCGGATTAATGCAGGTCGTAATGAATATCTCCTAGCTGTACAACAGTCTCTTGTACTCGTTGACAAGTGCGCATTAAACACTACCACGACGCACCCAATTCAGCAGAGTCTGGTGTTCTTAGCTTCCGAATGTACAAACATTTGACTGAACATCGTTTCGAAAAAACAGTAATCATGCTTTAATTAACGCTTACTGTAGTATACCCAGCCCATAACCACTGTCAACAGCAACTGTCTGAGCGTCATGGTCTGGCTTTCCTTCATGACCAGCACGCCCAAAAGGATCTACAATTTCATAACTAACACCCGCCGACCTTTTCATGCTGGCGGCGTGGGGATGATGAGTGTTAGCGACTTAATAGCCCTTGAGACATCTATGAACACTGTTGATTTTGTACATTTTCATTCCTTCATGTAATTGTATTGGCCTGACGAAGAATTACCGAAAACGCGTGTTCGCCAACTTGACTTTTCAATTTCATAACTGACTCAAATGCAGACCAGGCAGCTGACAGGCTGGAATCGTCAGCCTAGAATTGGCGACACCGTCCTAAGCACCAAACTGGAAGCATGCATTGCGGGTCCTCTGACAACATGCGAAAATCAAGCCAGAAAACCAAGCAGCCTTTAGTTAAAATGGATTACAAAAACTCAGATTCCGGAACCAGCTGGTTTGTTCAGCAGTTTCACAATGTTGAGGCAGCTTCATTTTCGGCAAAGGTGTTAGCTTATGCGTATTTCAGTGCAGTGCCTTTCAAAAGAGATTGCCCCGTGTCGACGTTGCTACATGTTCTCATCGAGTAGGAGGACAGAAAAAAGGTACATGGAAGCTTTGACGACCTCAACCAAAGACATACACATTAACTAAAATATCTGAAAAGTCTTTTTACGTGAATGAAAGGCACCATCAAATATAAAGACTTGAGATGACAGTTACTGAACCAATGGAATACATCAGGTTACTAACTATGTGCAAGAACGCACCATTAGAATACCGATGCTCGGTGCTGTTAGCGCTCATCTCCAATTCGTGTCCTCACTGCCGGCGTACAATCGGGGTTCACATTAGCCTTGTGTGACACTTAAAAATCCATCACGGCACTCTCAATGCTACCAAAACCTACCCTTTGCCATACAAAATCGCAAATACTGATCAACACCTCCACATCCGTCAAGACTGCGAACGATCGCTGCACGCCCGAATTCTCCTTGCGGGGTACACTATGTTTCTCTCCAAACAATCAATCAGCCTCTTAAATGACATTAACCACCTACTGAACAAGGTTCCAACCCCAGAAGTTCCGAAATATCAACCAACAGAACTCGACTCAGCAACAAGCAGATCACTATGGCACATGAATACACCCCTGCGGACCTCATGAAGGGAACGTCCCGTGGAGCGGCTGTAAAACGCGAATTCAAGTACACCACGCTCAGTTACCACTTCTAAAGCAGTTCGGGACCTATCTGATGAAGGGTCACAAACTGTGAGCTGAACACAATGTGGCGCACGCTCGGACCACTCTGCATCCACGAAAGTTATAATGCCGTAAAGGAACGACCGAGTTTCAAAATAAGGCATAGTTTGGCTGGTGTAATATTATTTAATATTTAAGCAATAATTTATTTTACAAAAAGCCTCAAAAACGACTTTACGACTTATGGCTCTATTTAAGGCCTAGTTTACTGTCAGCAATGAAGGAAAATATTCGACAAAGACAAAATTATGAAGAAAATGACATACATAGTGTATCAGGACTTTGTGGATTATCATTTTAGCTTTTAAAGTTGAGGTAGGCCGGGAGGCATAGAGACTACCAAGTTGTTCAGGATAGTTTGGCTTAGACAATTATTCAGTGTAAAATCCAATTTTCGCTACATTGAAACTACCGTCAACCAATCTTTTTATTGAATTTTATAGCAAAAACGTCACAAGTTTGCAAAATTTATTTTATCAGATTATTTTGCTCCTTGTCTTAGAAATATTGTGATTTGGCATATCTGGATCCAATCTGATTTTCAAGAAAGTAAAATCCAATGTTGCGTTCTTTTACGCGATTCACTCACAAATTTTCTTGCACATATTAATGTTCTTCCAGAGTGCAGCTCATACGAATAAAGAACAGTAAGATGTGACCTAAATATCGCTGGAAATCAGTTGGATGTCAGGAAACGACCTGTTGTGCCTAGTCTTGGCCTGTTTGCTTCCATAAAAGAGATCTGAAATAAATTCTTCCTTCTAAAATGTCTTTCTTTGCCACAAATAAATTCAATAAGCAAACAATAACCACACAAAATGGATGCGGTACTACCCTCAAAAATGT
The DNA here is from genome assembly GCA_902702965.1 of Spirometra erinaceieuropaei. Taxonomy (NCBI): domain Eukaryota; kingdom Metazoa; phylum Platyhelminthes; class Cestoda; order Diphyllobothriidea; family Diphyllobothriidae; genus Spirometra; species Spirometra erinaceieuropaei. The sequence goes on along the minus strand of CACRXP010000018.1, from coordinate 2,229,328 downwards.
CGACTATGACATTTCCTGAATTGGGTCAGCTACTGTACTGAAACATGGGACTTTAGTTAGGCTCAAATGTACAGATGTGCAATCTACCGCCAATGGCATCATCAATCTGAACAAGTTCCCTCTTCACCGAAACTCTAAGACCTAGAAAAGACTAAACACCAACCTTTAAATACAGGTCGACTTCGACCAAAAAGACCTTCTTCATCACCGAATCCAGTTTCGCAATCTTTTATAGACGATAGTCGTTGATTACAATTGATAAACACCGCCGCATTAACCTGACCGAGCCTGCTTGGAAAAGACCACGGGACACCAGGAGATCATTTGGTCAGAATACAGGCGTTTCTGGACGGTAACGGACCATCGACCTCCTAATTTCTGATTAAGTACTTCGTTAACTGGACTGCAGGAGACGCACCCTCCAGTTGTCTAGTTAAATTGACATTCTCATGCTTGGCTGTTAAGACAAGTCTATTTTGAGCCCAAACAATTCTATCCAAAAACGAATTGGACGCTTAAGGTGGTGTGTGCTTTCTAATAATTATAATGATTTTAGTTCGGATTCTCTGAGAGAAATAAGTAGCCAAAATTTTGGGAACCCAGTTTTAGGACATTTTGATTAATGGGTTGGCGGATTTTTAACCGTAAAGGAGGAAATATGGACTACATCGCACGGTTGGAAGTTGTTCCCGAAAGGATCCATTCAACAAAGAAGCCAGAGCAAAATAAAAAAGCCAGCCGTCTGTTCCCCTCGGACGACACGTATTTTGGCTTAGTCAGTTAACCTTAAAGAATATCTCGTGTCAGGCGCGTTTCAGCAGATTAACGCATTAGCTGATTTCATTCTACTAGTGCATTATGTAAATAATTGATAATTAGTCAAATTTTTTTAAGAAATACGCGTTGTGAGCGCCCCTGCACCAAATTTTACGTATATATTATTCAAGTTCCTTTGTTTGACACCGATCTTGTCATTCCTTCAACCATAGTAAAGAAATATTGGTATGGGCCGTTATATCTTTTCGGAAAAACTTGTTTGATCCGAAAACGTAGGGAGTTTGTTGCTACATAACTGTCCTTGTAGCCAGTGAAAATTTTCACATGACTCGTCCTTCTACTTCGTAAAAGATACTGGTAGTGATAAATGAACCGAATTATTGAACCATGTAGTAACTACTGAGAGACATTTGCGAATCCACCCAACCGGAGGCAACAGTTGTTTGAAAACACAATGGTAGCCGTCGCAGTAAATTTAATAGGACATATATTCAAATATTAAAAAGCTCCCCTGCACTTTTGACGACTATGCAAATTTTGTCTTGTGGTGTTAAGAGTGAGCCGTCGAAGTCTCTTCCGAAATATGCCGGGACAAAGATATTCCTGATCAGGCGTTCTATTTCCAGCGATCAAGAGGAGTTTTAATACTACGTCCATCTCGAGGTACAAAGGTTAAGTTAAAAACACAGATCTTTTATGTTCTATTGGTAATTAATTATTTATTATTCTGGCGAAGCTTTCTGTTCTTTGGCAGCCCTTTGCCTTGGTAGGTTCTTCAGCAATCAAGAGTTGGCCATTTTTCCAAGTTCCATTAAAGTGCAGGGAGCTTTTTGTGCATTTTATGGTCTTTTTGACTATTGTCCTCGTTGAGACAAAAATGGAAAACTTGGTGAAATCTTAACGCATTATCGATTTCTGAGAATAGCGTGAAAAAGAAATTTTACAGAAACAATTTGCACGCTAAATTTAATATAACTTTTAAAATCCCGACACAGGAGCCGACATAGGAGTTTGGGGATCATTAATTTTACCGAAGTCAGCTGTTTAATGTTGGCCATTACGTCTTTTAAAAACAAGAAGTGTATGCAACTATTTAGAAATCGGCATTGAACCTTGCAAAAGTGTGAGTGCCTAAATACTAACAGTCTGACCGTCAAAAATTTTAGGTAATTTTTCTGTTTCACAATTAATTCTTCCGTAATTTTAAGCAGACTTTTTCAAGTGCATTTCATTTAGTCCTCATAAAATGAATCTAGATAATATTGTACGCCGTAATTCGAATGTTTAAAGGAAAAATAGCAGACATGACTCCCAGGGTAAGTAGGCTCGTCCTGACAAAAAGGTGTTATTACTGAAATGGTAATTTTGTCTTTCTAACGTTTCGCTTCCTCGCTTAGACTCCTCATCAGCGATAACTACAGACGAGGTTAATGGATGTACAAGGTTGGCAGTTGCCATGCAACCGCATATGTGTCATAATTAGTAGTTGGGTCAGTCACCGCTGCGATGATTGCTTGTTCGTTCGAGTCGTTAATTGCGGCCACTCCATCCTCTTTGTTGATTATTAACTTTAGATTTACCCGAAAATTTTGCTTTCTGACACCGTCAGTTGTACGGGTGTTCGTCCTTGCACCCGCCCCCCCCCCCGCGCAACGAGTTAGTCTGCACTGGCGTTCTTTGATCTCCTGGTGTGCCATAAAAATTTCGTCGACTTTATGATCAAAATGTTCAGGCAGTTGACAAATCCAATGCAAGTATTGATCTTTAACAGCAATCATCCAAACAGCCACAAACGCAGTTGAGTAAGGGTGATACATCGGCGTGTTGAGACGCACTACAACGAAGAGGGAGACAAGGTTGCTAATCTGTTGTACATTCGACGGATGCTTGGGGCAAATGACTACCCACGCAACTTCATCAACCGGGATCATGAAGAAGCGAAATGATAGAGCAAATCCAACCAGCCCCATATTTCAGTGGACGCGCGCTTTCGTCAAGGAAAACTCGAAAACCGTCAGTGGCCCTCTTACACACAGATGGGACAAACATCGGGCGCAAAGTCACGTGGCTGAAAGACACCCTGTCGATGCAGAGGGTGTCTAAAGCTTTTTTCGGATCTGGTGTAATT
>CACRXP010000018.1:2212882-2226305 GCA_902702965.1 Spirometra erinaceieuropaei | reverse complement strand
TTACTACGTATACACAATTTATCTCAATATATGTACGTCGACCCAGTGGGATCTTTAGCTGCTTTCTCGGAAACAACCATTTGGAGATAACGTCTGACGATGGTAGAAGGTCACTCACCGATCGCACTACGGAACTCGGTCCTCCCGTCGTGCCTTGAGACTCTCTCTCTCTCGAGCCCGCCAGCCGCCGCACAGCGGCGCATGATGTCGACAAAATAGCATTTTCGACAAAGACATAGGAGACTAACATGGTCATTTCTGGCTTACCATTGTGTATGTCCGATCGCAACCTACAGGACAACGAGCCCGTAACTCAGTGGTTGGGGATGTTGGACATCTAACCAACAGGTCGCGGGATCGAGCCCTATGTATTTCATACCTCGGGCCTGGGTATGACTGGTTGACGACGTTTAATGAACCAGAATGGACATTCCAGTCTCTCTTGTCTTTGCCAGTAACGCTATTCTACATAATGTCTAACGCATTTTCGAAAGAATATCCTTGGTTTTTTGTCGATGTACCGTAAGAACTTTGGCCTATTATTTACACGTAGTTCTCGTCATTAGTCTGATATGAGCGTGTTTGTCAGTACAGTGAAAACAGATAAATTTGCAAAGGCAAGCACCGTAGACGTGTCCTTCCGTTTACTTTCCCCTATTGTTATTCTGGGTTAATTTACATCCTTTATTGCAAATTTGTGTTTAGGCATGTTTTTAATAATTGTTTGCGGTTCCAACGCATAATTGAGTACCCTTCAGTTTTCCCTCTCGAGTTCCGCTTCAAAGTCAAATTGCCCCACAAGTAAAATCCACCGTACTGGGCCTGAAAAAAGGTCGGTTCAATTATTGGCGTGTCTAACTGTGTTATTTTTTGAGTTCATGGAACAAAAAGGCTTCATTTATTTTTTCCCTTGGTTGCCGGAATGCAAGACCTCGAATGATTGAAGTATACGTGATTTAGGGAAGCGAAAGAAGTGCGTTGAAGAATTTCTGTCGGACAATGTGGAGGACCTCGTAAAAATGTGTTTGGCTTGATCTTCTTAGGCGCAGCAGAGTTGCTTGGAGCAACAAATAAGCCCACCGCGGAGGAAGCCCTGTACTACACTGACTTCAATAACCACGTATGGGCAATTCTATGGAAGGCTAGGGCAAATGTCCAAAAGTATTTGGCAGCCAGCATTTTACTCCATTTCGGAAATGACAATTAGTCGCGTCTTAAACTGCCGCATCATCTGCTAATGATTCTACAATGGACGCTCGGCGGCAACAGATCTCAAACGGGGCCTGCACTTTGTGACGGGCACAAGTCCCGGCCAAGTGTAGGCGATTTAAATGAAAACACTCGAGTGACTTGGAGGACTTTCTACTGATTTAAAGGCAGTAGACACTTTATGTGGGCACGTTCGTCGCCGCATTTCACACAAAATCTCACCTCCGTAGGCGATAATCCGCACAAATCTAGTTTGCAAGCCCTCCGCACTACAGGTGCTAAAAGCTGTCTCCTCCTTGGACTGGTTTTCATTGGCAACAACGCAACCAGCGATGCAACCAGCCTTTAAAGTTTTCGAGCAGATTGGGGTAGCTACATGCCTATGTGACCTCCTTAAACCATAGCTGATCCTTGTCTTATCTTCCCTTATTCTAAAATATAAGCTTATTAACACAAATTCATACCGAACCCTCACAAAGTAATCTTGCATGAATGGCAACGCAGATTCACTCTCACAAATATGACATGCATTAGACAGCAGCCCCGGAAGTCTCGTTTACCCACAACCGATGTATGTTTAAGCGTTCCTCCTCACTTGAAATACCACAGGCGTTATTTTAGACTTGGCTGCCCGGGACTACGAGTAGCTTTCTTAAAATTTCCTGACTCCACAAATGGCGCGATAGGTGTGACCTCTGATGGTCATCATACAGCAGCTCGTGGGTCTGTTTACTCTTTCGTTTCATTCCTGCCTGTCCATCCCTTTATTAATTTATCTTATCAATTCATGACAATTTTAAACAGCAGTAACAACTAGTAGACCTAGGGATCCTCGTTATAACAGATATGCTAATCGTTTCTGCTTGACTAGTGCATCAACTGTTAGAGTGGCAAACTAACATCATTCTGTTCTTCACGTTAAGGCAGTAAAGGGCTTCTGCCCACAGCCCAAACTGGCATACTCCTGTCTATCCTCCGATTGTTAATCAACTAGAATATCTTGCCGTCTTCTTTTTCTAGTGCTCTTTGCCGCTCTTGGAGTTTAAAACGGTTTCTTTATCAGATTACGGACAGCAGGGAAAGAAATATCCCTCAATGTTTTATGTTTAAGTATTCATTACTAAGTTTGATCCAGAATTACTTCATTGGATAATCGTGCTTTCCTTAGTCGGTTCAGCTCATTCCTCTCTCTGACCTCTTGACAACAAACCGAATCACCACGATTTTGAAAAGAAACGAGTAATTCTTCGAGCTCTATCTCGAAATAACTGGTCAACCGTGACCTCATTTGTACACCAATTGGGCTCATCATGGGATCTCTTGCGCGATAAATCGTTATTACATATTTTGCCGCAACGCATAATGCTAGTGTTTGACATGGCGTTAAGTTGACTGGAGAAGCTTCATCTCTACGCGCTCAAGACCCTCATATCGGCGACGATCTTTGCATTATTGAACAATCGAACTCCATACATGCCTCCATTGTATGATAACAAGGCGTTACTGTGTCGTCTTCCGCGCAGAAAAAGTCGGGAACCGGTGTCCGTGGGGATTATTCGAAGATCCGGAGTTTGGCAGCATTCCTCGTAAGTCTATGCAGATGCTGTCACTAACTTTTACCTTATTCATAAACGCCAAAAACACCACGAATAAATGAAATCTCAGGAAATATACGCTGATCCAAAGTGATCAACGCAAAAGTATTTAGTTTCATGGAGGACATCTTTGTAGCCACAGTGTGTGGACTTGGTAGCGGACTATTTTTGTGCAGGAATTCAAGACTAAATTAATCTGATGCTTCCCTATGGCACGGACATTGTTGTCTTTGCCCGATTTACGATAAACCAAACAGTAGATAGGTCCAACGATTTGAGTAGCAAATGCATAAATGTCTAAACTATTAGTAATGTCACGACCCTTCGAAAATTCATTTTTTCATAGATCTATGCTTTACACTATTTATTTCTCAAACATTGAGCTCAAATACTTAGAATAATGCGAAGTAAGGTTTTTTTAATAAAGACACGGAAAATAGTATCGTTTTAAAATAACAGAACACATTTTGTGAGTCTTATCTTGACTATGTAAGCAATAAACCGGTCTATCGCAAGTTGAATTAGAAAGAACAAAGTAGCCGCAAGAATGCAGCTTGACGATAACTTGTTCTTGAAAGTTGTAAGTTTCACAGTGCATTAAAAGAAAAGGCTTTTTCGTGTACTACAACTACAGCAAGCAGCAACACACAGAATTACTTCTGTTTTTAAGAGAAAACGTGTTTCGAACACGCTTCTAGGCCACTGTGATCTACGTCAGGACTGCTTAAGACCTTAGTCAAGTAAACAATAATAAAATTATCATATATTAATGGTGATCTCAGCTTAATTTATGGGAAAACCACGAAGCCATTGTCATCATTCGTTTCTCTAGCATAATGTACTACTTTCTGTTAACATGTCCCTAAATATACATCCTGTATGCTCCTGGTGAAGTTATCCATCCGAATGGACCTTAATGAACGAAGAAAATGTGTTAATTAACCTAGTGTCTCCAATATTTTTTTTAAATCAAACCGATTTTGTCAGTTGGTCAATTATAGGATCTGCCACCGGAGCAGCTGTTGATCTATTTAAAGGCCCACTGCTTTCGTAGTATTCCATAAAATAGGATGCTTTATGTTCGATCGATTTCGCCCTTTCGTGCCGCGAATTTTTGGTTTCAGGCATGAAAATGAGTTCATAGACATCTAAGAAGGTGCCAAGTAATACCTTTATTGTTCACCAGTTGCTGGTCAATGATTCTAACTTTCTCATACTACAGCTGTAGACCGATTGTTGCCTTAAAATGAATATGCATTTATTTACAGTTTTTCTCTCTATGGACAGTGCTAATATACCTTTTGGTACCAATTCAGTAAAGCCATTCCCTTTTCTCTGCACTTCTCTAGTGTCGTGTTGCATTCTTCTTCATATTAACAGTGATATGCTCAATTGCACCACTGGCCTCAGAAATTAGTGGCCATGCTCCCCGCAGAGTCATTTTCGTCTTCAATTTAGGTATCGCTAGCTCACAGAGAAGCCTTCGATGCGAACAAGGCTGGAATTTCAGTTCCAGAAATAATAGCAGCAACCATTACGAAGAGCGGGGAAATACGAAAAGGCGACTTTTACGAAGTTGCTGAGAGGAAGTTGACTTGATCGCTAGAACAGTGGATCAACAGACGAATTCGTTTTAATAACCTCCCTTAAATCGCACATTTTCCTCGCGTCCGACGTCTCCATCCGCCCTTTTAGCTAAGGTCAGGTTTAAAAATGGGTTCGGAACCTCAATTAATTAAAACTATCGATCAAACTATCGAGTATGCTACATTAAGCTGTTAAGAAATAAGACAACGGTTGACCCCCTACTGGGCTTTTAATCTGTGTCTTCACTGAAAGAAGTGAAATTACGCGATATTTGGTTATTTAGTCTTCTAAAACGCTTTTGTCGAAAATAAATGCCCTCTAACGCCTGTTATCCGAAAAGTAAAAACGGACAATTACATCAGAATGCGTTAGGCAAACAATGGGATATATATTGATCTTGAAGATTATGTATTGTTGGGTTGGTGCCAAGCAATGTTGATTTTAAGCCGAAAACTTTAGCCTTACTCGAATTACTTTCTGCCAATCCCAATAAAAACGTTTGGTATTGCGTATCTTGCATAAATTTGTAATTTTTTAATTTACTCGCGGTACAATTATAAAGTTTAGAAGGCGCCTCTGGCAGCTAGTCAATGGAGGAGGAGTTGCTCACGAAATAATTTCTGAGATGATTGAAAGGGCAAAGCTAGTTTACGAAAGGTACGCTGGATGATGCACATTCGTCGTCCATCTAGCTAAACTTCTGGTGTGTGGCAACCGTGGATTATAGGAAAGCATCCGACTTCCGCATGTGTTCAGTCTTCTTTCAGTCTTGCCGCTGGACGTGACAGAAATAAGTAGAGAAAGAGTGGGCGAGACTGTAGCGCGTCGGTCTGGTTACCAATAATCCAAGTCACGAAGTTCCACCATTCTCTCAGAGACGACCGTCAAATTACATCCTAATTTGTCATTTAATAACTCCAGTCACGAATGCCACGTCGTAACCATGATCGCACTTCTTAGCTGGCGACTCATTTATTCTGAACTGAGTACAGTGGCATTTCTGCCCGCAGTTATCCTGAATTTACTGCCAGCTTAATTTTTGTCACATTACACCCAAAACATATTTGACGTAGTTCAGCAGTTTTCTTGTATAAATGTTCCATACTTTGTTGTGAATTGAGAGCGGACGTCCTGTCGTTACGAACGACCTAAAAGACAACAAGATTTGTAAAGATTTGAACTTTTTCTCATGAAAAGTGTTTATAAATAGATTGAAGTTCTGTGGTTTTGGAAGGGAAAAGTAGAATTCACGGGCAAAATTCGTTTATTCAACCCACCATGGCACTCTAAACACTCAAAGATGATCAACCAAAACGTTTGTGGTACAAGTGAGGAAACGCTTTGCAAACAGATGTTCCTGCCACAATCGTTAGGGTTCAGGTCTGTGCATATTGCGTCCATTGTGTGCTAGCGCGATAAAAAAACAGTCTTTAAAAAAAAACCGCGACAGTTTCTGGAACCTATTTACTCGTTAACAGTTTGAGAGTATATGCACAGAAATTCAAATAATGGGAGACACAATAAGACTCTATAGGAATACTACTCGTTCAACGCGTCTATTCTTCCCAGTACTAGTGAGACAACATCATAACTTTCAGTCGCAGGGCTTTCAATCATGTCTTACTTGGTCGATTCTTGGAAAAACTTCAATGAGCTTTGAGCGAATTAACATACAAGGGGATTACGGTCAGAATTAATAAGCACAGCCCCCTCTCTTTACTAGCTAAAAGTTCCAGTCCATGAAGTTTAGATTGAATGCTTTCCTCAAAATCAAGGGCAAATCCGCCTAACGGCTTTCGAATTTGCTTCCCTATGAGGTGTCGATCTCTAAACCTGACAAATAAATTTTTCTGTGAATATTTGCTTCTCATTAAATCAAGACATTTGACTGATTTGCAACCAGATGAAACTCAAGGCAATCTAAACGAACACTTGACGTTATAAACTGAGCGTTTGTAAAGACGACTGAAGGAATACCTGTTAACACAAAATACTCAGAGACTTTATCACTCAACGGCCGCTACCAGCCGCAACGTAGACCCAGTTATTTTCCCTGTCGGACCCTTCTCTTACTGCACTCAGGCAACCACAGGCTAGAATGATCTTCAATGCATTTGACCATTTAGTGAATCTCGCACTTAAAAATAAATGCGATATGTTTCTCAACTATAATGAGATAGAAACGCCGGATTTTGCTGTCAAATTACTAATGCCTCTCGAGAAGGTCAATAGAGACGCCAGAAGCCACGGCAAATGGGGTGGGAAGACATTTTAACCATTAATTCAGGGTGAATTTGTGGGCAAAATCTTCCGGAACTTGACTCGAAAATTGCTTGATCGTTGTGAAAGATCGCCGTCTTAAGCTACTAACTAAAAAGTCATAAGACATGCCGGCAAGAGAATAGAGCAACCGGAGGACGCGTTGTTAGATGAGCATATCGTTTTAAGAAAAGACAAAAAATAACTGAAGAGCCACAAAGAATGAGAGGGAGGATCCATCCGTTCATAAATCTCAAGATTAGGGGATTTAAGCAGTGCGATAGGAACGTAAATGATGAATGTAATAAACAGATTTACGAATTTTTGTGAGGAGGATGCCAATGGGAAGGGTAAATAAGAAATTTGGGGCCAAAGTAACACCAAAGTACCGGAAAGATGACACTTCATTGGGGATAATGTCAAAGGGTTTGGAAATGGAAGAGTGTCGTAGCCGAAAACACAATGAGCATACTTTTGATCGTTAAGCAGAAGGCCGTCTTATGTCGACCATGCAAAAACACGATCCACGCCATACCTCAGAAGCTGTAAATGAGTCTGCTTTTTAGTAGGGGGGTCAACGACTATATCACCAGCATACTTAACATATGGACAGTGATTGGGTGATCTTAGGTCATCAGTGTGAAGTGAAAAAAGGTGAGAGGATAAAATGAAATTTTGACGGGTGCCAAATACGCGGCCACTGGACTTCTATCACGGCTACCTTACGTACTAATGTTTGTTCAGTAGGTGTGCTTGTGGTATTTTTTGCCACCGCGGCAAAAAAATACCACAAGAACACCTACTGAACAAACATTAGTACGTAAGGTAGCCGTGATGGAAGTCCTGTGGTCGCGTATTTGGCACCCGTCAAAATTTCATAATAGAGGTGGTTTTACTCAGTGTCAGAGTGATTGACACGGCACTTGGATTCGCCTTTGACTTAGGCACGTGCTTAGGCTTCCTAGGGGTTGCTGGGGAGTCGGTAGGGGCGTTTGTATACCAGGCTTGTTGTTGTGTTTAAAGATCTCAGCATCAAGAGTAGTCGAAATCCCTTCGTATTTGACTATGCCGTGACGTTGAGAGGCCGCAGATGAGGAAGAAGAAGACTTATTCAAACTGACAATAGGTGCCATTACGTCGGTGTTAAGTTTCCGTATTTTCAACTTCTTCATTCTTTGCTGCATTGGTGTGAGGTCCGACGAAACTGAGCAGCGTCATTAACGACAGAAATCTTCAGTTATGTTCCTCGCCGACAAGAAAAAAATCAACCTCTATCAAGGAGAAAAGTGTAACAAATATCGGCGCATTACGACCGAGCGAGCTCAGTCGTTTGACCTGTGCAATACTGAAACCCAAGTCACAACTATACAGCAGCCAATGCGCCACTTCTATAGGAGAAAAATGCTTGGAATGTTTCGCAGTATAAATTATGCTTGCGTTTTATTCGCTCCTCGGTTTCAGAGCTTATTACTCCAATAAATTTAAACGCTTGTTCAATCACTTTTTTAGAAGTACAACTTATGTCGCCATATATCAGTTGATCGAGTATTTCGTCTGCTGATGTTCTGTTACGACTGGCAGAGGCGTAGTTCCGGAAGATTAAGGGTCAGGATGTTGTACTTGGATTAAAGTAATTTTTGAGTTAACCATATCCAAAGAAGGCAGCGAAAACCTGCAGGCACCTACTGCGCCTCCGGTCACGATTCTAGCACCCAGAGACGGCGGGGAGGCCGCAAGCTTTCATCTTATAGCACGTGTTCTTCAGGGCATTACAGGGTACTAGATATGTTTTCCGTTGCAGTACAAGAATCGAAACGTTGCCGGCATACAACAAAACGCACAGAATAGCAAATACTGCTGTCAATTTGCAACAAAATCTAGGAGGAGACGGTTTGACACGGAGGCACGCAATAGACTCTTCGCAAAATACGGCTACTTTACCAAACTGTCTAACAAGACTGGGAAAAATAATATCCGGCAGTGAAAAACGACTTTTAAAAAGGACTCAAGTAAAAAATAGGCATTAAGAATATCAAGTTATAGGCAAAGCATCACTTATCTTTGAAATTGAGCTGTGTGCCTCGACCTTGACTTTAACTTTTTCCCTTCTTCCACACCTTCATTCTCTCTTTCGTCTGCCAAAAATTAGAAGGATCCTAACCGTCCTTCTGGCCAACAAAAAATAACAGCATGCGTTGACGCCAATTTAGGCCTACTACACAAAATTTTCACCTTTATTCCCAGCGACTTCCATCTTCCTTCGAACGACCTCTCACTTTCACCGTGTGCCTTCTGTTTCGCGTCTATGGCTACGGTGGGAATTATCTTCAAAATAAACAAATATATGATTTTATTCAAGACCCTTCGAGTCCCATCAGAGCAGGTAAAAATAAATGTGCAAGTGCTTTTAGAACCAGTAGACAGACCCTATACATTATCCAGCTCAAGGTTGTAAAATAAACAGTCACATATACAAACGGCCAGCGATTAGTGAAAAACCGCCTTATGAAAACGACAAAACAAGTTTGAATTGGCTAATTTTAAGGAGAAGAAACTAGGCCGGACGATATGTCATGGTTTCTTCTTAGGTCTTTTTGTTACTAGATAGCACCTGTTTTAACACATCTCATTAACACGTCTGTCATCAGGCCAAAGATTCCTTACGCGTGGTGCATATATGCTGTGGCCGCCTGTTGGGCCTCTGCCGAAATTCTTTCCTCCTCAGTCGCCCCATACGGCCTCAAACACGGCGGCCCAAAACATAGCGTGTTTTCAACTACCCCCCAGCCCTCATATCGAGGCGGTTAGGCCGAATATGCCGACATTCAAGTTTTTTAATAGAATTCTTGCTCCAATGGAAGAAGTGAATCCCCCACTCCACCCCCATCATTTTTCCTCCACGGCCGTTTTACCGATGCAGAAGTTTTTTACTGCTGGCCGGATTTTTGTTTAGGCTTTTCCTGAAAATGCCTGTAAACTGTCACTAAACACTATTGTTATTATTACTACTATTAATAAGAATCGAATGCGGATTCTGTGGTTATTGGTTTCTATTAAGCCTAATGCTCTTACCATTGAATCAAGGATTCGTCGTCCTCTCCGCTGCGATGGACGATAGTAACTTGTGATGGAATTGTTTTCGCCGTTTGGCTTATGGGACTTGCACGGCCTACTGTGAACTGGGGCTCAATATGTTTCTGTCATTAGCAGTGAATATGTTTTAGAGTCTGGAATGTCGGGCGGTGGGAAATATTTTTCCGATCTTCTAAATCGAAAATGCAAATAAAATCATAGGCATAAAACACCGAGTTTCGCTATCCCGGCATCGATTCGGAACTACGAAAACTAATAAAATGGACGATCCTGGCATCCTGTTACACAAGGACAGTCGCTTTTCCAGGGTCCTGAAGGACGAGCGGAGAGTTGGATGTCTAGTCATCTACAAACATTTAGACAAGTCGGTTGGTTATCTTCCAAAATTATCGATGGAGTGAAGTCCAGAATTGCACTGAAAATGTTGTAGTCAGTCTTCGATCAAAAATAAAGCAATATCATTAACTAGAATTTCCCGAGGAAATCTAGTTTTTGTCAAATTTCACATGTTTTGGCAAGCACCAGTGAACATATAACCGGCTTCAGAAACCATGACCTAAGAGGATGTGAAGTTGCAGTAATGCGGGTCGGCGCATAGAAGCAAAGTTCAGCAATGCATAACGGCAGTGGCGTCGGTTAGCTTCACCAACCGTCCAGTCTGCCGGAACTGTATTTGTCTTCATAAATGTCTTCAAATGTTGTTTGAAATTCTGAAATGTGTTTTCGACTAGGAAGGATTACTTAAAAGAGGGTTGTAATATCGATTATCATACGACACAATCCTATAGAATTTCGGACTCGCCAGTATGTCGGCTTTTGAACCAACTACTTTCGACCACCCACAGAAACCACAATCGGTGAAAATGGCTACCGTGACGTAAAGGTCAAGCCGTTGGTTTTAAATTTGAAGATAAGTAGAGAATATTATTGTAAGTGGTTTTTCTGTGAGACCTAACGATTTTAGCCCCTGTATTTTTAGCCGAATTTCCTTAAATGCAGGCCTATTCTTTCAGAACAGCCTGTTGCCATCTCCTTTTTGAGTTCTGCTAGTCTATGCCTGTTGAGCACCAGTCGCACTCTGCAATTCGTATTTTATGCCTTCAATTTCTCTCTAACTGTGTAATTTATTTTTAAATCGTTAGTCCCTAGCTGAAATTCAGTCAGCTTGTCTGCCAGAAGTTTTCTTAATCACAACTTGCCTCGAGACAAGATGAGAGCAAAAGTCACAGGTCGGCGTAAGCTCTCGGCCTCTGCACGTAGGCATGGCTTAACTAAACCTAGGTCAGAAGGCTTACCTAAATCTAAGTCAGATGGTATTACTTGTCAGTCGTCACCCGTTGTAATTGGTCGGCAGCTTAATCTGTCTGCACTTGACAGCTGCAATGATTTTATGCTAAAATTTGGCACTTTGCTGTCAATTCTTCGAAATTTATTCGACGGGAACATCTCCGATATTCCCTCTGAAGAATGTAGGCGTCTTGACTCACTTGTTCACCTGATCGCCAGTGAAGCTGATGATGGATAAAAGCGTTCTTACAACTCCTATGGGCTCCCCTATATCAGGCCTAATTGCTGAAGTAGTCCTTCAACGGGTAGAACACTTGGTGTTCACCAAATATCAACCAAAGTTCTGGGCCCGCTATGTCGACGACACCTTCGTCGTTGTCAAAACAAGTGACATAGAACACCTAAAGGGACTACTGAACTCGGTTGACCCGGATATACAATTTACGATGGAAGCGGACACAAACAACCAACTGCCCTTCCTTGACGTACTTGTGCGCCGGTGTACCACTGGACAGCTGCAAACTACAGTATTCCGAAAATCCACCGACACGAGACAGATCCTACACTTCAACAGCATCCATCCACTGTCTCACAAACGTAGTTGTGTCCGCACTCTATTCCAAAGAGTCGAAACACACTGAAGCACACCAGAAGATAAAAGGGCCGAACGATTGTACCTTGTGGACCTATTTGCAGCCAATGGTTATCCCAGGCATTTCGTCGAGAGAAGCAGACGTTGGGCGCCCAGACAACGGCCAAATGAGCAGCAACCCGAAGTCTGGAGGGCCATTCCTTACGTTAAAGGGGTCTCTGAAGCGGTCTCGCGACTGTTACAACCCACCAGAGTAGGCATAGCCCATCGACCACAAGCAACAATCCGACGTCGCCTGATGCAACCTAAAGACCCATTGCCACCCGCTGAAACCTCGGCAGTCATCTACAAAATAAATTGCAATGAGGGTGACTGCAACTTTGTGGGCGAAACTGGGCGGAAATTGCAAACTCGCCTACAAGAACACAAATCGGCCACTCGGAGGTTAGACCCTAACTCACAACTAGCAACACACGTTGGGGAAACGGGGCATACTTTTGACCTCCAGAGGGCTACCATCTTAGGCCGAGGCAACACAAAAACAGAACGGCTAACTCTCGAGGCGTGGTTCTCCGATGCCCACTCTATCAACAGGCATCTGGACCTTCCTGCAGCTTACAAAGTCCTACGTCATCACAACCGTAGAGCTCAGGACCAAACAACCACACCGGACTTAAGAAGACAGCACGGAGATAGCCCGACGCTGAGCTTACTCGGTGAGGAAGAACAAGAACCGCCAGACCGACCGCCCGACTAAAGTCCAATCAGCTCCCCTCGACGGAGTGGTGACTCATAAAGCGCACAGGCAAAAACGCCCGTCAACCATTTCCTGAGAGGCCAACGCAGCGTGAGGAGAGAGAAAAATCGATCAGCATGAGGCCGGCCAACACAGCTTGCCACTTTAAGTTAACTTTCTGATCGATTAGGTGCAGTTTACGCTTTGACAATGAAGAGCCGACCCAGCTCTTTGAAACGTCAGCAGTTAAATAAACCTGTTCCGGAGGGCCAATTTTCTTCTTCTTACAACTTTCTGTTAAAAAATGTTCCTCGATCTGTTCGGCCAATTGATGTTGCAATCGATTTCCTGTATTCATGTGGTTTCAAATACAAAATAGCCGATGCTAAAATCTTGTCCTCCCTTAGCAAAAATTCACCCATCTTGGTCAAATTATTTTCATCAGTCGAGGTTGACACAATCTTTGCCCATCGAGAGCGTGTCACTGCGTACCCAGAAAATGCAAAAATTTTCCCTTATCATGATCTTCCTCCTATGGAGCGTAAAATCGGGTCTCTCTTCTCCGTAAACCCACTGCTTCTTAGTCTAATGCTTACCAGCTCGGTCATAATACAAGCCACCGTGAGGATTCAGCTTGTCCTACTCCTGCAACATCTGACTCCCTCCTTCCCCTTACTCCTACATCTTCATCTTACTCGGGCCACTTGACGCATTTGCCTGCCCCTAAACTAGCGGCAGCAGCCCCATTAGTCGTTCCTTATCCTCCGAAAAGCCCCGCTGGGAAACATGAAAACCCGTCTACATCAGCTAGGCCGATAACTTCCCCTGTCCACCTGGGTGCAGCAAGCTCTACAGTGAAGTCACCCGTGGCTTGGCGTCAGAACGGTGAGACTCGAAAGCTGAATCAGACCCCGACCCAAAATAAAGGTAGTACAGTTCCATTTAGGGGTACGCCGCCTTCTCTTACATCTACCAAGTCTTTTCAGCCCAGCACGTCTATAAACCCCGCAGCTCCAATTATATCCCCGAATAATTTTCTGTCCTGTGTCCTGGTTACTTATCAAA
>CACRXP010000018.1:2177657-2211517 GCA_902702965.1 Spirometra erinaceieuropaei | reverse complement strand
GTAGTCCACTTCTTTCGTGTGTCTCCGATTTCTCAATAATCTTCGTTTCCATTTGGTTTGGCATTAGCCCTCGGTTGTTGGGTAAGTCCGTGAAGACTTCCGCAGACATTACGCTCATAGGTCCTCCGCATATCATTCTAACAGGAGACACTGATGGAGGTTGGCCGTGTTCTGATTCGTTCCAGTCAGCTGTTTCTGCGTGTAGGTGTTTCGTCTTCCAATTCACTTTGCGACTCAGGTTTACGTCCTCTGTTTGCCTCCTTCACATCCATTCCCCAACTATTAGGGTTTGCTAATGTTTCCGCTAGTTTTTCTATCGCACAACTACGCGTGTCCACGTGTCCCAAGGTAGAGTGACATGATCAACTGAAAATTCTGCATTCCCATCTGCGCATTATTAGTGCCGCTCTTGACAGGACTGCGGTGGCATCACAAATAATAACGTCGTACGGGTCCGTTTGTTTCTATTACAGCTCCTTCACTAACGAGCGAACACAGCCTTGTAACTATTTCAACGCTTCTTTGGGGAAAATGTTTCCAGCGCCTAACAACGGAACGCCTACTATTAACCCACACCACGTTTCCCTATCCGTAGTTTACAGTGCGTTAGTAAACTGCTATGGCCTTCAAGTTCATATACGACACTACTTACGCTACAATGAACAGAGAGATGCAGAGCTGGGTGTTTTACTGATTATTAACGTCAAATTGAATGCAGACGGTTTCATAGGAAAAGATTTACATAAAAAATACCAGCAGTCCTCAGTCATTGCTTGGGAGAGGGTTTGTGCATACCGCAGACTGAAGGAAAGGGCGACATATGTTGCATACTGGCCTACCGAGTAACCGAAAGGGGATGTCCGGTCGGATCACTGCCGACGACGCTAACTTCGTAATAGTCTGTCGGTGGAGGTAGAGTTAACTGTCGATATCCGGCGGTTGTCAATGGCTTTCTGACACAGCGATACTGAAGTGCGTGAGGGAATGTTCTATTACTGACATCTTACGGTCTACCTACGAACTATTTTCTACAATCTGCGGCTTTCCTCAAGTCCATCGCCACAACCATCGTTTACCAGATAGAAGGCTGCCATGCGCTGCAAGAAAGTCTCCCATGCCTGTAGAATTCCGACGCGGGTTTGTTTGTACCACAGGCGATACTGTACTTGCTCGCGATGTGCCCATTGACTCCCTCCATTCAGGGAGCTGCTCCTTCGTATATATCGTTTTAACCGACTCCAATATGCGTCTGTGGCACTGGTATGTTTGCCCGCAGTCGGATCAACGAAGGTTTTCGAGTGATTTGCTGTGAAGACCTTGTAGTCCATTGCCGCCAGGGGAGAGTAGCCATTCTACTCATCGATTACTATGACACTTCCGGGAACAACCCATTTCCTGATGAGTTCTGTAAGAGAGGCCGCACTTCGCTTATTCATTTGCTCTAAAAACGGCCCTTTTACCGTCATATTATATACAGCGATCACCTAGCCCTGCCATTTTCGGCGTCAGACGTTTTATTTTCTCTGCCTCATCTGGACCTCTACGCCTTCATTACCTACTTAGGTAATTTCTCGTCGAAGGCCATTGGAGCAAACATGTCTGCACACGGCGTATCATAAGACTCCTGCTGTGCACGATATGCCAATCCTGTCTGCACATTCTGCCGCCGGTGTGCCCCAAACGAAGCCTAGTACAATTTTCAGTATTGTCGATATTGGAAGTCGACTATTTTAAAAGATAGATGTATTGCCAAGGGATTTCGATTTTCGGAATTTGGGGCAGCGAAATGCCACATTATCAGTGGATTTACGAAAGGTGTTGACATGCGCTGGTTTTCCACAGATGCAATCCATTTGACGCGCGAGGATACGCTTTTTCTGACAGTACTCAATAACTGCCGGCGACCGTATATGCCTTTTGATGCGCTTGTGTTCTGAACTATGTTCCACATGCTGGTGTTTGCCGGTCTGGTTTCCTGATCCATTCATCGACCTTAAAACATGCCGAAAAAAGTACAACTTTGCGCTAGTGTTTGCCTGACTGTTCTGACACGCTGATCTGTTAAAAGAAAACATCAATCGCTTGTCAGTTTTATACATATGGACATATGCTGCATGGTAATGAATTCTGCAACGTTACATAAGTAAACCTTTTGAGACGAAAATACATTTCAGAAATTCAGTTAAAATTTCATGCGTTAGCCCGCCTACTGCATGAAGTCTACTGGGATCGAAAGCTAGTTTCAAAATGTCTGTAAACATTCAATGAGCTATCACATTTGCTGTACACTGCAGCTATTACGAGCACAGGAATACGAAGTTCGTCCGCCTGACGTCCCGCATCCTCACTCGAACCCATCAGCAGAGACGATCACGGACGAGTTGGAGTGGGAATCCGTGACGACAAGTTAATAAAACTTCTGGCTCCCCTGACTGCTGCTAATGCATTCCATAGTTGATAGCTGGCACGCGTACCTTTATACAAACAAAACGAATTTCCTCAAGATAACTAAACGAGGTCTATGATAGTGGAACGGATAATCATGCAGGCAGAGGGTGGTACGCGACATGCTAGTAAGAAATGTCCAAAATTTACCAACTTTAACCACCCCATTTGATTTGATGCACTGTAGAATTTACTTTAAGAATTTACGCATATCAGACTTAGAGAGATCAAATTGTGAAACTTTAGATAAGTAATTTACCACGTCAGTTAATTGCGTAGGTAGCTTAATTAGTATGCCATACCGGCCCAATATATTCGTAAATTGTCGTTCAATTATTGTTATTCAAGTAAATCGTATAGCGGTCATGTCGTCTGCCAGTTATTTTCGACTGACCTACCTTACCGTTATTACTTGCGCTCCACCAAATACGTCCTTAATCATTTTCCTACTACATCAGCTGGTTACTTCATTAACCAGTGTGTAGACAGATAGGTGTGAGCGTGATCAGCTTTTTAAAAACCCACATTATACAGTCTCCGCTAATCCTTACCTAGGGTTGGATAAGCCTCCCAAAACAGCATACGAACAAGTACAATCCCGTCCTACCTGTTCATAGACACATCATAGTTAGCGAACTTGCTTTACCAAATCTACCACTTCCCACCTTCCTCAGCTTTCCGCCACGGAGGTCGTATGCGTACGGTGGAAGGCACTGTGGCGTCCTTTGACCATAACTACCATTGTGCACCCGATACCTCCCTTCTCTTGCCCCTCCCCAAGAAAACGACAAAACCTCCGTCGTTGACGCCCCCACATTAGCACAGCGCTAACAACAAGCGCACTCACAATTGCCGATTCGTCAGCCCTCAGACCAAAACGTTTTAAGTTCTAACTCGGCCAATTGCGTTAGAGCATGACCATCTAGGCATCCTCCTCTCTCCTCATATGCAGCTTTCTCAGTCCCAATGTCCTTTATGAGGTTCATTTGATGCATCCCAACAAATTTTGGCGTAAATGTAATTTTCAATTATGACGCATTATATTCCTTGCTTTTTGGCGCGCTTTAGTGGTCGCACCCCTATAACCCCTCCTATCATCTTTCCCGTAAGACAAGTAGACGGAGAAACGTTTTCTTAAGTGTTGCGAAACTGTGTTCGCGCCGACACGTACTCGATTCATAAGACCGAGATTGAATATTCCTCTACTAATTGAGGATACGTCAGGACTCTGAAAGGCCGGAAATTTACAAATAAAGAAGAATCGGGCACATTTGCGTATTAAGGAGGTATATTCGTATAGACAAAACACATTCACCAATTTTGATTTAACAAATCTGTTTGTCAAAAAACTGATCACATGTGAATAAGAGTGGGGGTGCTAGGCGGTATGGTTCAACATGGGAATTTAAACAGATAAAAAAAAATAAATTTTTTTATTTACTGCCAGTTTACAGGCATTGTCAAGGGAACCGATTAAACACAAATCCGACCAGCAGTGAAAAAAACTCCTGAGCTTAAGGGATAAAAATATAGTTGATGGTGGATTTTGTGGTTTGGAGGGCTCAGGAGAAAAAACTGCCGGCGGTGGTAGAATATCGACCGTCAAGAAGGGGGGAGGTTGCACGGTATCGGAGATTATCGGACGTAAATTCCTTTCATGAAGTTGTGGATAGTCAAAGTAGAGGCGTTGAGGAACAGCTGGTGAGACCGGCCATAGTGCTCAGAGACCACAAACGCCATCGCTACGGTACAGTCGATCAGTAGATTCAGCACCAAAATTTGTGGGAGCTTTTCTGAATGCAAAAATTGAGTAATAGTTCTCTTAAATAAAGGATAATTTTGCAGAGTTTTCACACTCATGGGTAGTTTATTCCAAATATAAATTGCATTTACAGAAAAGAACCGACGATATTTAACAGTACGTGCCAGAGGCAGAAATAAAAAGACCTCACGGTGACTGTTACGTCGTGGGTGGATATGATGTCTTAAAGAGGTGAGTGGGTTAAATGTGTGATTATATAAGAGTTTAAATAGCAAAAATAGTCCCCTTTGTAATCTACGGGACCATAAGGGATCGAGGCCTGTAAGCCGGCAACGTTCTTGGTAAGACAAATGGCGGTGTTCCGCGGTTATGATTCTCTTGGTAAAAAAGTGTTGAACGGATTCTATTTTCTTCCGCTCAGTAGCACGCATGAGGCTAAATAAAAGCGAACAGTATTCCAGACCGGGTCTAACGTACATGTTGAAAAGGCGCATTCTAATGTCCCTAGTTTTAAAATTTCGGAGGATAAACCCGGTCGTTCTACGTGCTTTGGAGACTATCAAGGCACAGTGCTCCGAGAGATTGAGACTCTTGGAGTATGATACGCCCAAATCCTTTATAACCCCTGGCACATTTATTGCGTGACCTTCAATACTTAGTTGAGGTTGGCGGTCGTCGCCAACCACCATGACTGAGCACTTATGCCAAGAAAGAGAAAGGCGCCATGTGCGACACCACTGGGCGAAAGCCTGTAGATCGCTCTTTAGGAGCTCAAGCACGATGGCATGATCTGCCGGCTTATATCGATATGCAACTTTAAGATAATCGGCATACATGACAGGCTTACCATTCTGAAATAAATCGGGTACATCATTAACGAAAAGGGAAAATAAAAGCGGGCCGAGTACACTACCCTGAATGACTCCACTCCTCACACGTGTGGGGTTGGAGATGGTATTGGAAATCTTAACTCGTTGTGTGCGAGTGCCCAAATAAGAGGATATAAAATTCAAAAGTTTGCCACCTATTCCGAAAGAGGACAATTTCAAGAGGAGAAGAGCATGGTCAACACGGTCAAAAGCCTTAGTGAAATCGAAATATACTGTGTAAAGAGCAAAACCATGGTCCCTAGATTGGAGAATATAGTCAAAGAAAGAGAGTTGACAGGTGTCACAAGATCGAGCTTTGAGGAATCCATGCTGAGCAGCACTCAGTAAGTTAATCGCTGTTAAGTGACACATCATCTTATCCTTGATCGATGTCTCTAAGATCTTCGAAACTTCAGGGAGGGTGTTTATTGGCCGAAAGTCATCAAATGATGTAGATTTGCCGTGCTTAGGAATGGGCAAAATGTGTGATTCCTTCCACAAGGTAGGATAAGTTTCACTTTCAAGAGCAAGATTAAATATCTTGCATAAGAGGGATGGGAAGATCGTGTTTGCATCGGCTTTTAAAATGCTTACAGGGACACCATCAGGGCCTGGACTATAAGATTGACGAAAACGCCGAATCGCAACAGTCACATCCCACAGAGCGAAACTTATAGTTTCTGGAACTGCCCCGGTCAATGACTGGATGGTCGGAAGCGGAGTGGTCGAGTCTTCAATAAACGTTTTGGACAGGAAATCATTGAAGCTATCCGCGGTTAACTGTGCATCAACTATGGGATTTCCGAGATCGTCTCGGAGGATGGGATACTGCGTCTTTCTCTGAGTTCGTATTTTTCTAGAGAAAAGTTTCGAGACACTGAGCGAATGGTTTACTGTAAAGTGGACCTCTTCGGCTAGCTGTTTTTCTTCAGATAATCTCTTAGCTCGATCAAAAATATCACAAATCAAGGGCAGAACAGAAACATCGTTCTGCAGATGGAAACGACGAAAGAGTCTGCGCAATCTGCGACGAAAGGGTAATGGTAGGAAAATCTCATCCCCAACATTAATAATTTTCTTACGGGGGACAAAACGAGAAATAAGCGGATCCAAAATTTCGCACAGTTTTGCAGTGCAAACATTTACATCCGAACAAAGGAAGAACTCAGTCCAGTCGTAGGAATTAAGGTGTGTTAATAATTCGGTTGAGCGAGTTGATCGGAAATCGCGGAAAAAGTTATACTTTTGGGACGACATTTCGTCAGCCTCGAATTCCAACGTTGAAACAACCATGTCATGGTCTGAGCCCCCCATTGGGCCTAGGGATGACACCGACGATGGCAAGCAGCCTCTACAGAAAATTAAGTCAAGTATACTTGAGCCTCGGGTGGGAAAATCAACAACCTGAGTCCACATCCCGACATCCACAGCCTCAAGAAAGTCATCGAACCTTCTTGGGCCTGAGGGCGGAGACCAGCGGACTTCAGGGAGATTAAAGTCACCCGCAACCAGCTGATACTTAAAGCTTAAGTCGGCCGCAGCATGAAATGCCTGTGAGAGTAAACGATCAAAATTGTCATTGGCGTTGGGAGGGCGATAGACGCAGCCAATGAGTAAGGAGAACTTATTTTTTAGTGCAACCTGGACCCATCAGCTGCCTTCTGCTGCGGAAAAGTGCGGGAGGTCCAACGGCAAACATGTAAGTGTTTGCTTAACGTAGACGCAGCTGCCCCCACCACGGCTATCTTGGCGATCATTTCGGATGCAATTATAGCCTAGAAGAGAGAGTTCGGAGTCAGCTACTGAGGCTGATGCCCACGTCTCAGTTACTAAAACAATATCAGGACAATGGACGAACACCAGAGTATGAAGCAAAGGCATCTTATTAAGCAAGGATCTGGCATTTAAAACAAAAAGTTTGAAGGGAAAGGCTGTTAGTTTTTGAGGGAGGTGGGCTACATCGTCCAGTTCTGGGTCGCCCACGGAGCAAACGGTCCGGATGCAACCATCCGGTTCTGCAAAAAATTTTGTGGCATCGAAATCTTCTGACGTGGATGAAAAGCGGTACGACTTGGGGGAGGGAATGACGGGCAGGTAAACTGGTAACTATTGTTGGCTAACTTATTTTCAGCTGGAAATCCGCGGGGCAGATACTGCAACGTATTCCCGCCGGGACGAAACTGAGGATCGGATGAATTAACTGATTCAGTATGGACATTATCATGAGGAATAAATTGGTAAAACGGCCGTGGAGGAAACAATTTAGGGGGTGGGGGGCGCATTGTTTCCATTGGAACAGGAGGTCTATTAAACGGTGGGAAAATCGGCATATTCGGCCTAACTGCCTTGATATGAGGGCTGGGGGGCAGTAGCGAACCCGCTACGTTTTGAGTCGGGGTATTTGAGGCACTGTTAGCCGATTGTGGAGGAAAAGATTTTATAATGGTGCTGGATTTATTGGGTGTCCGAGTGGCTGAGACAGCAATTGGATTTGCCTTTGACTTAGACACATGCTTCGGCTGACGAGGGGTTGCTGGGGGAGTCGATAGTGGCGTGTTTATACCAGGCGTGATGGTGTGTTTAAAGAGCTCAGCATTAAAAGTAGTCGAATTCCCTACGGGATTGACTATGCCGTGATGTGCAGATGCCGCAGATGGTGTTGTAGAGGACTTATTCAGACTGACAGTAGGTGCCATTATCTTGGTGCTGGTTTTTGCCGAATTTAATTTATTCAGTCTTCGCTGCAGGGGTGTGAGGTCTGGCGAAACGGAGCAGCGCCATTTACGGCAGAAGTCTCTAGTCATCTCCCTACTCGACAATATAAAATCGACTTCTATCATGGAGAAAAGGGTAACTAGTATCGGCGCATTACGACTAAGCGAGCGAAGTCGCTTAGCTTTTGCGACACTGAAACTCAAGCCACAACTTTGTAGGAACAAATGCGCTTCCTTCATAGCAGATAAGTGGCTCGGAATGTTTCGCAGTACGAAATTATGCTTGCGTTTAATTCGTTCCTCAGTTTCCGAACTTATTACCCCAATAAGTTTAAAAGCTTGTTCAAGCACTTTTTCAGAAGTGCTGTTTATGTCTCCATAAATCAGCTGATCGAGTATTTCGCCGGCTGATGGCCTGCTACGACTAGCAGAGGCGTATTTTTGGACGACTGAAGGGTCGAGAGGTTCTACACGTACTAAAGGGATTTGTGAGTTAATCAGATCTGCGGACGGCGAAGAACATACGCTGGCGTCTGCCATGTCTTCAATCACGATTTTAGCACCCAGATGTCAAAGCCCACCTGCACCAGCGAAAAAGAAATTAGAGGAAAATTTTATTTGTACGATGTTTTCTACAGGATGCTCCGCACAAGGGGCGTACAGAAGATAAATACAGAATAGGTTTATAGAATAGAATAGGTTTATTGTAGCGCCCTTGGGCAATTTACTGCAAAAAGCCCGCAGTATTAGCAAGCAGTTGTACTAAAGACAAAAGTCGAACAACTTCTTGGATCAAGCCTTGTCTGTTCACCTCCTTTAGTGCGATTGTTAGGATGGGGGCGCTTGTTAGCAGGGCATGCAGGATAATTGTTTCCACCAACGAAGGCGTTGTCTTGACTATAAAGCCACGGCAGATGCGTTTGTGGAATCACAACAACCTTTGGCAAGCATTTTAAAACTGCAGTCCCCCTTCTTTTGCGTATCCTGCGTTGATATTCAGCCCTGCCAGTTGAATTTTGCAACTTGTCCGTATATATTTCCAGTAGATCCATGCATGTAAATGCTCAGTGCTTTGACTGGATCGGCACACCTAAGTGGATAAATGCTGAAATGACCATTTTTGTGCTTTGATCAAAATGTGTGCCTCTATAATCCATGCAACATGCACATACATTTGGAATGTGCAGTTTGAATGCCCACCTTGCTGCGCTCCACTTTAAAAATGGCAGAGCCGAGTGATGCGCAACTTCGGAGTGCTATAAGAGGTAGTCTCAAAAGCCCGTTCATCTTATTTCGGACCCTGTAGAGATCCTGCAGAATGCCGACCTTTCTAAAGTTACGTCCAAAAATGTTCGAAAAAACTTAGAAGATATGTTCAACATAGACTTGAGTGACAAGAAAGCAGCAATTGAGAAAATGATCATGAAAACTCTTGAAGACCTCCACAGTAGCCCAAAAAAGTCGCCTGCAAAGCGTTTGCCCTCGCCTGAAGCTTCAGGTCTGGTTCACATAGTCTGACTCTCCTACAGATGATTCTAATTCTGAATCGAGCTCAGACGAGAGGT
Source organism: Spirometra erinaceieuropaei (assembly GCA_902702965.1). Classification (NCBI taxonomy): domain Eukaryota; kingdom Metazoa; phylum Platyhelminthes; class Cestoda; order Diphyllobothriidea; family Diphyllobothriidae; genus Spirometra; species Spirometra erinaceieuropaei. The sequence goes on along the minus strand of CACRXP010000018.1, from coordinate 2,202,162 downwards.
CGTGTGATATTCCTAGAACGAAGGGACGAAAGCTTTCAAGCGACGAGAATTATGCTAGAAGTCTTCATGCAAGGGAAAACGGGATGCGAAATCGAAAGTCCAAGGGTAGCTTTTGTTTTGCTCTATGCTGTAGTAGCTAAATCAACACCGCGTGCACCAAGAGCCGAAGGATCCAAAAGTGGTTTTACTAAGCCTCTGACCCTCTCGGACGAACTGGCTGAGTATCTTGGAACGCCGAAACTCTCTCGAGCAGAACTAGTTAAACGATTTTGGGATGAAGCTAAGGCCAAAGATCTATTCGTAAGCAGTCACTCTTCAGCTTTAACATTTTAGGACCCCAAAAATCGGCGGTACGTCGTCTGTGACGAACAGTGGCAACGGCTGTTTGGACAAAAGCGCTTTTTGATGTTCGGAATATCAAAGTATCTAAGCCGTCATATCGTTGATTAAATTTTTTATCCATTTCCTCGTCACTTGTTTCTCCTTTCCCTCCGTAATATTTCCTTGCCACAGCGACCCTCGAGAATCCTCGATAACGGCAACGTTACTGAGTTGATTGAGATTTACGTCCCTCAGATAAAACCTGGTGCCCATATCCGTATGACCTACCGGGAATTGAGGAAGTCTTGTTGTTGAAGAAGGAAATTTATAGCGGACTTTCGCCAAAGTCCCACAGTCGTACACGCAAGCGCCGTCTCTTGTCGAAACGCTCGACTATAGTGTGCGGCAATTTGATCTGATGATCTTCGTGCGTCGGAGGTTGCCAGGGCTATGCCAGCTGCACGGAGGCCACTACATTCGACGGTTATAAACGATGACATTGTTCCTGCACCCTCTGCGGCCGTTGTGTTCCTCGACGGAATTATTATGCAGGCGGTTTGTTTTGATTTCTCTGAATTCGCCATTGAAGACCTATTTAAAGACGTCTGGGTAGGGTGGTAATAAATGACTTCTCCTCAGTAAGGGTTCCGACCACACGGCTATTTTTGACGCTTTCGAAATGAGGCAAGGACGACACTTTACGTCATTTTTGCCAAATACCTTTCACTGCGTTTTTTGTGAGGTCCTGTTTTTTTTTGACTGATGCTATTTTGGGAACTACTAGACACGTATCGTGAGTCGGACTTGCAAGCGTGGGGTCTTTGGTGCGAGCGCTTGCTGTCCAATGGTAAGCTGACTGATCCAGGGCCTCCTCGGACATTTCCTAATACTTTCTTGGATCGATCTGTGTTCGTCGCTGGACAGTCAATTGTTGGACCAAATCATGGTCAAAATGGTGAATCACTTACATTATCATTAGCTCCTGTTTCTGACGTGCTCGAATTTTTGAACTATGTCTACGGCGCCCAGATAGTCTTGTGCTGTGGATTCTCGTTAAATGCTGGCACTCGCTATCATTGACCTTCCGGACGCATTAGAAATGATCAGGGCTACGCAGGTATTCAGTCGTTGTTACAATCCATGAATTCTGCTTGCCTGTACTCCATTAAATTTCGTCGGTTCGTCGCGTACTTTTCACAACTCAAACTTTTGACCAAAGGTTGATGAACAAGTCCGGATTTGGAGGTCGAAGGGAGAACGGTTCCTTGACAGAATGAGTATCTCGACTGCTAAAGTTGCGAAGGTTCCAGTCCTGCTGAGAAAGCTTTCCAGAGCGCAAGAGAGACCAACTTGGTTCTTGTCAACGAGAACGCTAACCGTCTGCGCTATATGAAAGTACTGCGAGTGCATCTATCCCGGTATTTTAAGCATACTAGGGCCAGCCTTTAAAGATCCTAATTCAACGACTAGTCGGTACCGCATTGTTCAGACATCAGATACCTCTCATGCCCAACTGAGTCTCATCATCTCAGTCCATTCGGGCACCTTTGGGACTATTTCTAACGGATAGTTCCAATATTGGCGAAATCACTGAGCACTTCCCATCTCAGTGTTAATTGTGTAAATGTTTGGGATTTGGTAAAGCGAGGGGCCATGACCTTTCCTTTAGTATGTGGAGACTAGTTGCTGCCGGGTATTATTAGTTGAGTTGGTTCGTTATCTTTGTATGTAAATAAATTAAAGTCAACAGTTGAACGGGCAGACGGATTTAAAAAGGCGCGACGCTTACTCCATTTTCATTGAATTTGCACTATTCACCGGGGAGGGAAGGTGTGGTGACCCATTTTTCGCCCGACAAAGTAGCCAACACAATTTTATAATATTATGGTTACATAATAGTCTTTAGAACCTTGCCAGTGTCTACCGGACTCCATGAGCGGGCGTTTCCGATTATGTCCTTGTACCACATAACTATACCTTACAACTCTGTTTTGAGTTATATTACTTACGTCTGTCTAGCGTGCGCTTTTTATGTTCAAGTAGGCTGACGGCAGCTAACCAGTCATTGAGGGTGGTGAATGGGTATACACAACTAACCTCTGTCCGCTTTCTGAAAAAGTCCTTTGGATTGCATTGAAGACACACTGTACGCATTGTTCTAGCTAGTAACCATCAGGAGTGAAGACAGCTTTTGTCGCTCGCGATCGCTCCAGACACAGTGGGGCTTTGCCATTCTCACCAGGAAACACTTGCTCGTGAGCGAGTGCCTGAATAAACCTCCTGTCATAACTTATTTACATTCCCATGCAGTTGCCACTCTAGGGAAAATCAACTTAAAGCAAATGTCTTTCACCCTGTCCCTAAGGATAACGGCGGGAAGCGGACCGATGGTTAGTTGATCGTGTTGATGTCGATAACGAATACGTAACTGCTCTCAGCAAAGAGAGGCAACGTGTATAGACACTGATTCTATCCCTCATATTGGAGTGGGTAATTTGCGCCGAACGGTTCACCCATTACGAACATTTTGCGTAAAGAGACAGCATACACAGCTTATCATTCCTGTCCGATGCAACCACTGTTCTACCTAACGACGAGAAACAACAGCTCCGATGTAGGTAATGAGGACAGTGATTTGAAGTCTGGCTCGAAAACCATCTGCTCGCTTTAGACGCAAGACGAGTTGTATGAGAAGAGTGCGAGGATGTTCAATTTGCCATCGGCTTGCAGCATCAAATCGTGACAGCAATCTGGCTTTGGGCCAGACAACATCTTAGGGAAACTGGGCTTTTGGGAGAATTGACGAGCGTCGGGCGAGGCAGCCTAAGCCGATGTGACGGACGTCCTTGGTCGACATGACAATGACATCAAGGCTCGTTAACCAAGGGAAACTTGGGGAACCAGAAGCCAATTGTCCAATAGAACCGACCAAGTTAGTCGTAGTAGAGCGGCTCCGGCCTGTTAGATGGTTAGAACGGATTTAATGAAGAAACTGGGCACTTAGAAAGTCCTAGGCCAAAACGCCGCCACGTGATTCAGCTGCGAAGGGTATGACTCATTAGTCAGAATCCCAGCGTTCCTTTGTGCTTTCTGGTAGATACTCCACTTTGTTAAGTAGATTAGGAAACGAACATTTCGGAACTAAAGCATCTATTGGAAAGCATACGGGTAACACTGAGGGACTCGCTGATAAGCCAAACCCCTAGCACCTGTAATATAACGGGAGACTATCGGCGGGACACGCATCTGGACTTTTTGCTAGTACCTATGCTTTAAGTGCGGCAAATTTATTCATATGTGCAGTACTGGCTGCCTGTTGGCAGTCTATGGATATTACACGGTTATCCTCCTGCATCTGTCGGGTCGCGTCTCACCTACTCATATTAACTGCCAGACTGAGGTTATCAGAGTTAATTCCCACTGAATTACTCCAAGTCACCGATTACTTTCTGAGGATATTAAGAAGCTGGTAATCACGTCATATTTTTTGAATTCTCCTGTTTACATGGTTTGCAAGTAAATTAAGTTATTCTAATACCTGTCGTTTTGTCTCACCTTCTTCTCGTCGAAAAGGTAAGGATCAGTGGACTCGGAAACGAAAAATCCCATAGAACTTCAAGAAGCCAAGTAACTTTCAAAAATGCTCGGATAATCTAATGAAATGACAAAGAAATCTTATTGCTGATCATAGCTGGGAAGAGCTTGGCGAACATTTTTTGAATCAGGTGACGCTTTGCATGCTACAAGAACTCCGATTGCAAACAGAGTGGTTTCAACAGAGAGCATGGAATGGCTCTCATGGCTTTTCTCAACAACTCCAATTGGGGTTCGAGGAAATACGTAGCTACCTCTACGGACTTGAGCAAAGACTGACGTAGTGATTTAGAGTGAATCCTAGGAAATATAGATATAGTTGTCTATCGTGTAAAATGGCGTACAAAAGAAAGCCAGAGCGGAATGGTATTAGTGCTTGAGCTTTAAGGAGCCAGTACCCTTTGAATGTCCCTTCTTGTTTCAATCTACTTCAGCATCAAGTTCCGAAGGTTGTGTGGATGGGCGGCCGCGTTGGCAAGAGGAGGCTGCCATTGTACCCCCGGCTATACCAAAGGCAACGTTGCAACGTCGAAGGAATTGTTCTGATCCTAAGTACATGAGTAATCAATCGGTCAAAACGTGAGCATGTCGTCCACTGTGTGTGATAAAGGAGAGACGGAAAGAGATACCCGGTCGCGCACTGTGGTGGGAGGGTTGTAGGAGTATGAAGAAGCTCCATTTGGAATTAACCGACATAGAGAGAGAGAAAGCAAACGAGAGGGAGAGAGAGGTAGGGAGGTGGAGAAACAGGGAGTAGGCGTTGGTCCACTTTTGTTCCTCCAGAACAGCTGCCTTGGCCCGGTAGATGTTGACCACGCAATATTCACCGCGAAGGATTCGTTAGTTTTGGCATTTCGTGAGAGTACCGGGGACGGTCCTTCATGCGTTGGTTTCAGCTCCTCACACACATAGTCACACTGAAAAAAACACGTGAGTACAGTCGGCCAAGCCCTTTTCGACATAAAACCCGGTCGGTGGAGTTCGTGGCGAGACCGGGGACAGTGAACGCATGAATTATCAAAGACAACGGGCAAAGTTGTCAGAACTCGTCGGCACCGCGAGAGATTGGGCTGACCATTTTGCCTGGTAGTCGGAGTGTAGTATTGAGCATCGATTCGGCTGCGCTACAATTCAAATCCAACTTCAGTACAGCAGGAGTGTCCAGGGCGTCAGAAGCTGGTGGTCCAACCGGTTCTGTGTGGCACACAGGACAGCACTTAGTTGGCGGTGGAGACGCTAGACCATGCCGTTAGCTGGTGGATGGTACGCTGTCGTCGGGATACGCATGAAGTTAAGAAGGGTGAGGACTTGGAAGGAGGCAGCCTCGAAATGTGCATCCCGGTCAGTCTTCATCGTGGGATGGGATGCCGAAGATGTTGACCTAGCGACTGATAAAATGTCTGGCGATGATACCTGCCTCTACACTCAGCACTCTACACTTACTGGTCGACGCAGGTGAGGAAGTGCATGTAGCCATGGGGTAGAGACAAGGGGTCTATTACATTCTGGTGAGCGCAAATGAACTTTGCATCGGGCTGGGGAAGGTGCCTGGTGGAGATTTGTTATGGCGCCGCACCTTGTTCCGTTGGCTGCCCAGACACGATCGTAGCCCAGCTTTGGCGTCCTTGTTCATGCCAAGCCACAGAAAACTTTCATCAAGGAGCTCATGGGAGGCTCAGATATCGAGATGAAAGGGTCCATGAAGAGATTGAAAAACAGCTGAACGCATCGGGATGGGCACAAACGGACGATAAAAAGAAGTTGAGACGTCGCAACGGTGGTCATAGGAACGTCCACAAGCGGGAGTAGGCGCAAACCGATTCATTAGCTTTCCGAAGCAGATAGGTCCCGAATCGCGTTCAGGGTCGTGACTGACTAAGTGAAGGCAAAGTTAGTCCGAAACAGTACTGTAACGGTCTCTCCGCATCTCCATCGACGCGTCCACCTAATTTCTTCTCTCTCCTCACACTGTGAGTCATCACAGTCTACTGAAGGTGATTTTGATCAATGAACGCAGCAGCTCCTAGAGGTCCTGGATCAGTTACCTCCGAGGCATTCTCTGAAGTGCATCTTATGAGCCGCGAATCTAGACAAATGCAACCAGGGCGTATTTGGGGGGGGAGGTCCTTCAACTCCTCTTCAAAATAAAATCGCCTGTTTGATATAATGACGAGGAAGTATGTTAGTGGCCCTCCATGAATGGTTGTCATGGTAATCTCGGCGAGTGACGAGTTGGAATTTTATTGACTCACCGGGAGAAACCCATTCAGTTTTTTAACACACCACATCATCACAATCATCATCATCATTTGGTTTGATTTGGTGGCCAGCAATTTCATAAAGGACGAATTCAACAAATTTGCCTTATTAAATTTTTCTAACAGGATGGAATAGCAGAAATGATACCCATTTAAACGAGTAAACGTACCCTCTGCGCATTGACCATCTAGGTGTCCTGTTTCCTGCAGAAATCACATTTTACAATGAGCTATAAAAGACTAACATAAAATTCTGAGCGTAGTCGCAAATGTATTTGAACAAGGGCAAGTAGTACTCTATAAACACCTCAGCGGATCAGTTATAACCTCATTTCAGCATCGTCATGCGGACCAAGCAGTACTCCGCCCTTTCACGCGCTAACATTCTTCCCAGTCGATCTTGTTGGTTTTAAAAGGCGGCAACTTCGCCAGCCTTGGTGTCCATGCAGCTGCACTTTCTTGACAGCATGCATACTTTAGCGTTGGTAAGCTGTCTCAGAGGCCATAAACATGAGGCGCTGTCCCTTAGCGTGTAAAGGGTTCACCAGCTTTTGCCATGCCTGAAGTTATCACACCTGACACCTGCACTTAATACGGCTAAGGTCATGACTGATCTATCCGACCTCAATAGTGCTACCAACTATAGCTATCCTCACACGCAGATCTGCGGCAACGGGAAGACGAACTGCACGTTATCCTAACTGCTGTCCCCCAGGCGCGTACACAGGTGTCCCATAGTAGAACGACCTTCAGCGAAGTTTATCCACGAAATAAGCGGGCTCTCGGTTTGGACGAATAAACGGTCACGGACCAGCAAAGACAGTGCTGCCAGGGCGCGAAAGCCCAGGGTTCTGCACGCCGACTGCCCTATGAAATGCCGCAAAACCCGATGCGGCAATGTGACATGGCGGTTATGCAATTTCAGTAAATAAGTTTGCGTACCACTGCTCCATGGTGGTTGGGTTTCTGCGCCAAAACGCTGGAGGTGTTAGCCTTAAATAATCCATACGGTAATTAAGGGCTCGCCTGGGTAACCGCTGGATATTAGATCATATGCTTTTGCTGCTACGACGCGCCTACTCAATAGATTTTGGTAGGTATGTTAGACTAGGTCTACGTCGCCGGTCGAGCTCGGAAGCATAATTAAATTTGGAGTTAAGGTTACGGATATGTTTGAAGTAGGGCTTGGGCCAAATATTAGAGTTAGGACTAGGCTTACCTGCCGCATACTGTCTTACAAAGTCCGTCCTCCATTTCTGCCAATCGTGCACCACCTGTGCATTATTCAAGTCACCGATTCCCTTCCCTCGCGCACCCATGCAAGGGGTTTTACAGGTGAGCGCATCGGTTTAAGCAGTATTGGTCCCCTACCGATATCAGTCCGTGGATACGAATATTTCCTGGTTATGATCGACTATTTGACGAGAGGAGTCGAAGCAGTACCCGTACTTCGCCAAGGCGTCGCTTCCGTCGCAAACGCCATCAACCACACGGGGGTTTGTCGCCGGGGGGACCTATATCCTTCCATTCCGACTGCGGTATTAATTTCAATTCCTATATCTTCCGCGAAGTGTGTAGTTTACTAGCCATTCACAAAACGCGCACCACACCGTACCATTCTGAGGGCAATAGTCTTGTCGAACGTGCTGACCGCACCATTTCCATTTACTAAAGACAGCCATGAACCGGGCTGGGACGTCCAACTCCCATTCTGCCTCTTGACCTATATGGGTTCATTCCACGCGTCTACTGGTTTCACACCCAACTACCTTTGGACAGGTCGCGAGCTGCGTCTCCCAGCAGCTCTTCAGTACCCGCTACATACACCGGACCCCACGACCATGACTGCCTACGCCTCCCAAATTTGCAAGACGATACGTAGCACATACTACCCAGAACGTGAGACAATTGTTGCGGCATCTTCACGCCAAAAGACCCAATGTGACCGCCACTCGATCGGAACTACACATCAAGTTGGCGATTTAGTTGTGCACTACAACCCCATACCACTACGCCGATTCTCAGCTAAACTCCAATGCTCCTTACAAGGTCCATTCGTCGGCCTCGATGTTCCGTCACCTTCAGTCTACTTTTTCGCGATGTCTTACAACCCCACTTTCCCACACTTACAGCAAAATTTAAGGAGCACAAACCCTACCGTGGTCGCTTACCCCTTTGCACATCAGACTCCCTCTCTAGCCTTTCCAACGACCAAGTTCCCTCTGTGACCGTCGGGCCACTATCCCTTCACCCGTCGACCATAGCAGCACTGAGGACGGTGCTGCAACCTAAGAGGGAGGTCATGCAACAGCCAAAAAAGAGCATAGGGTTCCGACCCTGTTTTAGTAAACAAGTGACTACTCATCTTGTAGAGAATTCCGGACCAAGCTCGACACATGGACCCGATCAAAACCGTTAGCCTGCATACCTGATAAGTCCCATTTACGTTTGTTTCATGTTCGTTCTCTCGCTTATCGTTGTAACATTTTGTTTTCCTCCTTCCGTGTTTTCCGGGGTTAACCCTGTAATCTTATGTATGTACGTACTCTTTCATCAATACTTCTTCTTGTTAGTTCCTGAGATCGACTCATTATTTGTTTGTTTCGGTCGTTTATACGCGTTAATATACTTTGTTATAATAAACTTCCCCATCGGAATCTGCCTGTACCATTTACACTTAACGTTCTGTCCTGATGCGATTGAGACGGTCTGCAAAGAATGTTGGATGTTCCGAGTTCAAAACCTCACTTTAAATCTCAGGTTGTGAAGAAGGGGAAGCTGTGCACAACTGATAACAATTCTCCGCCCTCTGCTGGTCCTTTCAAAACGGACATTACAACATAACCCAATTCGCATCTTCCAAATTGCGCGGTCTGTTTGGGCACTTCATTGGAATAATAAAGCCAACCTATGGGAGGAATGCGAGTCTTCTCAATGTTTTCTGCAAGTTCTGTTAATTGCCACGTCCATCTGTCCTACTGTGTTCCACTTTCACAGTGGGCTTGCATATCCTATCTTCGCCCTTTTTTAAACAAGGAATGTGTAACTCTGCCGGACTATGCCAGGGCATAGGGGCACGTTGTTTGTTGGTATTTTCACATACTCCGAAATAGCCAACTAGTCGGCAGTTGCTGTTTCAGTTAAGTTTACCAGCGGGCAAGTGTCACGGACAAGGCACTCGTCAGTCGTCATCATGCCAGTGAGAATGACTCAAAAAGCTATGTCAATAAGACGACGAAATATAGTACCCTATTCGAAATTTATAAGCGTTCATCCCCTGCCGGCCAAGGGGTTGTGAAAAGCTGTGCGAACTCCGCGACAGTGTTGAAACTATGACGGAAGAGCGCAAGGAGGTGCAATGACTGTTGTAAGTCCTGAAGTTGCCTAGTGAAATGCGTACGCCTTGCTCCAAGCAATATTTGTGTTCGTGTCAGTGTTCGGCCTGTAAAATGAGTGGCGCTGTTGCAGCGGACTCAAAACGCACTGCAGACGTGCGGTCTTCCTAGTCATATCATATTCGACCTATATAAAAGAAACCATCACAGACTAGAATTAGTGGTCTTCGTGACAGTTGTTTTGCGCAGTGTAACTTTAGTCGCTCTGTCATCGAAACACGGTGAAAATAGGACTGTCGTTCTGACAACAGTCATCTACAAATCGAAAATATCCGTTCTAAAAACCAGGCGAGAAAGATTAACCGCATCCATTTAACTTTTATTTGAGGGGTAAGGAAGGACCCCTGGCCGCCGCGTCCTGGAAACAACTACTGTCCGTAGCATCTTCGCTACGCCAACGCAGATTTATCTTCAGTAGAACACTCTCCTAATGAAGATGACTGATTAATGCCTGCCTAACTGACTCTTCCAGGTCGTCCCCCCAGGCACTCCATAGTTGAGGTTGACAAATTGGGATAAAATTAACAAAACACACGATGGATCCATTGCAAAACTTGGGTCCATGCGCGATGGCCCCTACATCACTGTGCCGTCCACTGAAAGATTACTGCCAAGTCTCTCCCTTTCTACCCGAAGTCCAACCAAATTGTCGCTATGTACAGAGGTGACTGTCCACTTAACTGTGACAGCATCAGTGGTCTGATCGGACATCTGCGTATCCACCGCGTCAAGATATCCGCATAAGTACCCTAGACCGCATCCTTATTCGCACACACCGGAAGGCTCATCTACCATCCGCATCCAAACGCAGTGGTGTCCCAAAATCACAACAACCGAGCATAGCCAATGGTCCCAGTTCTCAAATTCTGCCTCGCCTTGCAACCTGAGTTGAGGAAGAAGGTAGTGATAACCGGCCATCATTAAAGTCCCTAGTCCACGAGGCTGTTGATACAATTCTTGATATCTCCCAACAGCACCGCGTTGACTGGGTCAGAGGAACTTTGCAGTTATCTGTCTGGACAACTCGAACTAGGTCCCACAAGGGTGAGACAGCTGGAGATGACTGCAAATTTTGCCATACTCAGATGACGATTTGTGTGGAGCAGAGGTCCGACGTCGATGACGTTACAAAGAAATTCGTCATTTCAGTGATAGACCCCACGCACTGAATGACCCTTTTTGCGATGTGGGTGGCGGCTTTGCGGCTGACAGTCCTGCCAAGGTCAAGCGCATGCGTTAGCACTTCGTGCACCCTCTCAACCTCTACAACCGGCCCGCTCTCTCTATCCTCTGCCTGTAACGGAGTTTGACTCCTCTCCAGTCCATGCAATATCGTGATCCCCCATCGGAGGAAATCACCAATGCAGTACAGAGGCTGCGTAAAAAGACACTTGAAGGGCCGTCATCATTTCCACTGATGTTTACGAGTCTTGTATTGGTACTGGGCTTTGGTAACGTGAAGGTGACTGAGCGTGCCTGTGTAAATGAGCTCGTTTCCGACGATTGACGTTCGGTCATCTTTGTGCCAGCCTGCAGCGGATGCCCTCGCAATTGTCATTGTCAGGCAATTCTAGAGCGCGCGCGTGGCTCTTGGAGCAGATCAAACCAAGTCCGCCTCCTGGCTGAACGTAGTTGCATGGACCAGATATTCGCACTGTCGTGCCTTCTTTCATTCCGCCATGTCTATCAGCTACTTCGTCGGTGCGTCCCTTCCCGTTTATCTTGACCACTGTGGCGGATAATCAAGCTAGACGGTATGCTGATAACAATAATGGCCATGACCATGGCCCACGAGCGTCCTACCACTGTGTGAGTTCTGATTTATGAAAAACTCTCACAACTATTTGGTATTCGATGTGATGTTTGGCAAGGCTTTATTCTGTCGCCGAACTACGCAATTGGCCGGATTCTCGCATTAACTCTGCTCTGTTCTGACGGTGGCGAATTTGCACCAGGGCTTCAGCTGGCTGACTTCGACTAGACGCCAGCGTCAGGCTATGATGGTCTAAGTAATGTACTTTGCGGTGGACGGGATGCCATAGGCAGGGGCGGAGGCCCGCGTTGTAGTCCTACGGTCACACCAGGTTCGTTGATGAGTTTGTATGAGCGTTGTAAAACCTCACACCAGCGAGTATACCCTGCCGCACATACAATGTCGGCTGAACTCTGATTGAATTTTGACAGCTGTGGGATGTTATCCGGACCACTGCAATGAAGCGCTCGGTCGCGCACGCCGTCTGCACCATGACTGACTTGACAACGACGACGAAGAAGTCTGCAGTGCGCTCCCCGAGAACAGGCTACAGACAAACTACGCCAGCGTCGCCAGCATAGCCGGATACTTCCAATGTCGACGACTGGTACTGCATAGGCTGGAGGCGATTCAGAACGACTAGTTAACTCGCGGAGGTAATAAGATCTAGGGATATGCCGACTGTACTCAAATGAAGAATTTCTTCGCAGTCATCAATGCAGTTTACGGCTAACAAGCCACTGAACTGCACTATTGCTGGGCCAGATTAGAGCAGCCTCTGTCGCCAGAAAACATTTCTAAGGGTATCCAGGGCCGGCATTCACTACCTTTTGTTGGCGGGGAACTGCGCGCTAAACACCACAGCGGTGGACCTCGTCAATTCCGGCGGCACCGGCTTTGGCCCGAGAAGAGAGTGGCCTCTTATCACCTGGCGCCAAATGCTGACTATACCGAACCCCTTATCCACGGCAAACCCCCTCGTTTCGTCGTCCTTCTGCTCGAATCGTTTTCGTAGAATATTGCACGGCAAGCCCTGTGGAATAGATGCGGATGGTGAGACCACGTCGAATGATACCATAATATGGTTAGTTCGGGTACCTTTTCCACGGGTGTCGGCGAGCAATTCATAGAGGTCCCAGAGCCATCTTGAAGAAAGTTTAGCCTCCGGACCTTCCATATAACCAAATTGTGAGCAGGACTGCCTTGCAGGGCACAGGAGAACGTTGGACTTGTGGGCTTTAGGCTACCCGTATAACCTGGTCAGTAGCGTATGGGCTAGTTTTGTCTGCCTCTATTCGTCGAGAGAGCTTACCTTACGCCTGAGTCGGTTTATGAACCCCACCAGCTGGCCGACCATTGATTTGGCCTATAAGGAAGGCGTGGGGTTGTAGGATTGGTCGTCAAGGTGGACTTGTGACTTCTTCTTATACTCGCCACGGTTCATCGCGACTGTTGCTCCTTCCTTGTCAGCCGGCAGCACTATATTATCCTTGACCAGTCCTCATCCCCTTTATTTACGTGAGCGACATATTACTCGCGTGCTTATTCGCCATTGGTCAGGAAGTGGCCTTTTGAGGCCCAGTGTGCTTACTTAGCCTTGTCGATTGCATTGGTTTCACTAGCACGGCCTCTATTGCAGTGACGAAGCCGGCTGGTTCTGCACCCGCCATGTTTAAATTGGCTCCATGTCTCAACACTCTTAGTTCCTCTCCGCTTAACTGCTTTGACAGTGGGCTGTGCATCACATTGTCGTTTGTTTTTACTCCGAGTTTAAATTCAGTAATCTTCTGGTCTAGTTTCCTGCGCTCCAGTTCCTGTCTCGTCCTTGCCAGAGCGGATATTGTTCAGTCGAGGCAATCAGCAACAGATTCGCCAAGCAATACGGTGCACTGCCCTTCTTCCTCAATGACAGTTCTGTACTTGGGTAAGCGCATGCGGGAGCCGTTGCTTGCGAAAACGATGTCTAACGTTCCTTCCTAATTCCACATTTACTAAAACTTTGTAACACAGGCTCTTCGGTGTCAGTCCGTCCCGAACACACTTATGTAGAAAGCGTAGCTCCTCATGTTTCTGCCTTTCGCGTGCGCAATGTCTCTCAGCCACGAGCTGTTTGACGCGCATCACGCCCGAAATTCTCACAAATATCGACGAACACTCCAGTCTCAGGTTCTTGTTACAAAGAGGATAAAGGCACGACGACTGAGACAGTAGTTTTACTAGTCTGAGCTTTCAAATTGGCGCAGGAGCCCACCGCCCGAAACTATGTGCAAGAACAGGTAAACACTTTGTAGTCGGAATGATAAGGCGCTTGGGCCCAAAATAGGATCGCTCTGCAAATCAGGAAAACCGCTTAATTCGCACAACGGTAGGCGTAGATCGCAGCACAAAGTCGAGGGGTCGGTGACTCGATCCTCTCTCACACCAAGTGGGTTAGCAGCGTGTGGTTCGCGCATACCAGGTTCAACCCTAATAAACAAGTCTTATCTGGCCTGAACAGCAGCGCAAGTCGAAGACGTGTCCTGGCTAGCAAGTACTACCCGGAACGGCTTGGAAACCTGTTGCAAGTGAGCCGACGTGAATAGACTGGCATGTATGCGCCAGACAACTGCTTAGCGAGCAGTAAGGAATGGCAATAGACCTCCGGGCGCTGGACAGGGCCAGACCATATTCGTTCAGGACAGACATAAATGGAATAACGAACCTGCCTCGTGTGAATGGCATAAGAAGGGCACGAGTGAAGCCTCCTAACAGCTACTATGATTTAACCTAGGCTTGTGAGACGTGGGATCTGCAGGCAGGGGCTTAGTAGTTCTTCAGAAGCGTCTGAAGTTTGTGCAGAAATCCTGACGAGGCGACCCAGAACTCGGTATTTGTAGGCGTTATTAGTATTGACACCCGTAGACTAAAGGTTGAGCACAGGAAAATCCGAAAATAGATGCTATCCAAATTGTAGAACAGGATGCTCTCACCTTATCCTTTTTCTGCCTTCTGCGCAAAACATTTGTCATTAGGCCATGTGAGAAGAAACAAGACTTCCCTCCGGGCCCACATAATTAACCCATCAATCCCAATGAGTCACCTGTTCTTAGGCGCTCGTGCCAGTGATTGCAGCTGATTGGGCTATGGCAAGCGCAAGGCATGCCTGGCGTCGGATTCACGTCCTCCCTATGCAGCGTTGAGCGCAATGGCAGACGGCAGGTGAAAGGGACAAAATTGGCTGCTCTGCTGCCCGAACTGTGTCAGGTTTAGATTGTAGAGGTCGCGAAGCCGCGAACTTACACCCCCCCCCCTCCCCAAATATAACTTAGGTCGTGCTGGAAATATAGGTACCACGTGGGCATGCAGCCTTTCGTTCTGCAGCTGAAAAGACCCGACCTCAAACACCTGAATACCATATTCCTGAATGTGACCGTATTAAGGACCCCCCTTCCCTGGCTTTTGGAGTTGGGGACCACGTCACCCCGCTAACCAACGATCTTTCAAACCATCGAAGCTTAACTGTTTCACGCAGATTCAGCCACGTTCAGCAGATACGATCAATCACGCGATAAGTGAACAACAGTCTAAGTTGTTGGCTGGTACGAGGTGAACCACCATCGGATTTGACACAGGTCAATCTTGCCGCCCGAATTAAGTTACTGCAGTCTGGCTCTTGAAAAAATGGCAGATACTGCGCACATAAGAAAACCATCCAAGACAAAACCTCCAAGAGTTTATAGTCACTGGCTGCCAGGGCAGAAACTATAAATACAAGGCACTCGCCACTCTTGTACGGAGACAAGGAGTCGCCTAGGTCAATCCGACCGTAGCCCAACTGTTGTTCCCAAGCGGCATTTTCTACCTCGCTTCTCAAGGTTCTCCTATTCCCACTAACGCTATAAAGGAGGTTGCTGACGGCAGTCCGGTTGGCAGACAAGACAATAGATGTCGGAAGATAAAGTTATTGTAATTCGGCTGTGCCCATATCCATAAGAAAAATTGGCGGTACTCGTGGATATCAAAAAGGGTTGATGCTGTACATAAGCTGGAGGCCTGATTGGGAGTGGGGGTTAGGGCCCAGGAGGTGTTTTATGGAGATGACGAGGGAGAGACATCTACCTCTGGTGAAAACCGCTTCTGTATCACGCGAATGAGTTGGAGCCGGTTAAAAGCGATTTTTTCAGCGTCACTCAGACCGGAAAGCATGCCACCACCATCTCGGTCAAACGCCGCCGTCTGCCGGAGACTAGACACGGCCAGGTCCAGAATCTTCCGAAATTGGGTGACAAACTGATGCTCGAGGCACCGACCAGAGAAGTATTTCAACGATTCCATGTACTCAATCACAAACCAGAAACGTTCACTAAAACGGGAAGATTTACAAACTTATATAAATAGGCAGCAGAAAAGTTATTACTCAGAGGAAAGGGCTTGAAAAAAGCATTATAAAAGAAACTACATGCGGAGAAATCAGACTCTGTGATGTCATCGAGACCCGACTTTGGCCTTCTCCGCTGCGACCGTATCAGTGAATGTGTGAAAACGCGGACGAAAGCAAATAGACAAAAGAAGGAACACACAGGGGTAAGCGCCAGAAGCATAAAGACGCGATGGTCGAGAAAACACCACTCCATAGGTGTATGTCTAGGGGGCTCAAAGAAACCTAACCTGCCGTCAGTTAACCAGCTAATAGGCACTTCCGGTCGAACGAACGTAGTACTGACCAACGGTTTAGTACCAAGGCGTAGAAATAACTGCCTGACGTAACACGGAGAGACAATGACCAGGAGGCCTTATCAGAGAAAAGATTAAGCTCGCCTGTCTACGATTCAAACTCCCGAAGGCAGAATTACAGACTCAGACTCCAAACCACTGAGTTAGTCAGAGCCGTCTAGCATCCCATGCGGTGGAGCAGATATTGAAGGCACGGGAGTGCACACTGAGTCCGCTTGAGTTGTTAGAACATCACCCGACCTCAATTCTCCTAAAGGTCGCGACAGCATGCTTGGACAGCCGAAAATGTACTAGGAGGCGGTAATGACTCCTGAGGTCAACAGTGATTGGCTGGGATTCTTAAAAGTTCACTGGTTCTATTATAATTTATTACGTTACGCTAGAATCCAAAATCTGATTTCTCCATAGAGACGCAGTGATGTGGGAAAAAGGTTAAAAGGAGCTCCCACACGATTCGTAATACAAGAGGCCACGAATATGGGGGGATGATCTGGTGACGATGAGAGAAGACCCTAAATTGTATAGTTGAAAAAGTAGGTGGGAGAAAGCGGTCCCGCCGGACACCGGAGATAATACCAACGAACTCACTCACAAACCCTTGAGGCCGGGAAAGTGACTCATTCAACGGAGTTTTGCTTATCAGGGACGTCGGCATCCCGCCCTGTCTTTACCTGATTGTTGACGCAGATAGATCATGAGACTGATTCGTCCCCAAAATTTGGTAAGCCTCCTCGTACCACTGTTAGCCGAGGCACGCTCGGTATTTCGAGCAGTCTATTGCGTTCATAGCGTGCAGGGCGCGTGCCTACATTGTAGAAATGCATCTTGATAGAATCGCCAAGGCCGGCCCAGTCCGGGTTCAATGCGCACTCATGACAAGAGCATTCCATGTGCAAGGGTCTTTGCTCTAATGCCCGACCATCGAGGCCGCCTAGATCACAACTGTACCAAGCCCAAGTAAAATGTCCGAAATCCTGTAGGCATTACTGGCAATGAGGCCTACTCACTTTTGTCAGTGACGGGCATCACGTTGGTAACTTAACATGCGGCTAAGAAGCACTCCTGCGACCTTTCAGAACGATTTCTTCCACCAGCCTATCAGAAGAGGAACAAGTGGACAAGGCAGACGCAGCCGCCGGGATCAAAATAGCCGAGATACTGACTACATTTCTAAAGTAATCAGGAACAGACCCATCTCAGGGACGAAATTCGTCCCAAGCTCTAACGCTTACGTGCAAACAGTGACCGACTGTGCCCATGTAAAAGACAACTTATGCGAGAAACTATATTAAGATACTATAAGTGCCAAACGCGGATGAGCAGATCACTCCTGAAAAATTCGATGGGAGGGTTTGAACACATCGGGCCACTAGAGAGTTGCTTGGTCGTTAAGGGGTCGGTGACTGCAGTTGCGTTCCATTGAAGTCATGAGTGAAAAACCTCCTCATCACGAAAGTTTTTCGCCTTGCCAACCGCTAGACGGCATTGATGCTCATCAATGGCGACTACTGAGCTCCGTACTCGTGATAAGAAAAGATTGCTGAGATCCGCAAGTTCGAAAAACAAAGCACGGCGCCGATCGCTGGACTGAATGTTGCCTACTTATCTCTCAGGCGAAACTGTTGATCTGACCAAGGGGCGTCCTCAGAGAATAAAGGTTCCAGGGAGACTGAACCAAACTCTTCATGTGATGATAGTTTTCTCAGGTGGGAAAACAAACAGTAACGACTGCACTTCGAGAAGAATGAAAGTGTTGAGAGCGCCTACAGCGAACTGAGCGATAGGATATACACCAACACCATCAGCAGCCGCTTCCGCGGGTGTACTGACGGCGACAACACGATCCTCTTCAAACAAACGAAGCCATGTTGCAGCCAGCAAAGTAGAGGAACTGCAGGGCTACGCTGTCCACAGCAAAGGAAAGCAGTCTACCAGGCCACCAAGACAGTCGATGGCAATGAACAAATCGAGTTTTCGGCGCGGCTCGGGGAAATGGAGCGGGGCCGCTGTTGGGGGAATAACGGATCTTAAGGTGCTGAAATCAACTTCCAAAATTGACCATCTACAGTCTGCGTGGATGTGATCGACAAAATGTCACATGGTTACGTTAGGTTTGAACCCAATTTCCCCAAATATGCAAGAGACGGATCACGATGAATTGAAAAAGCTCCGGATAAATGTGCAATTCTCATTGCGATCTGCAAACCTGACCAAAATTGAATACTGGGACGCTTTGCACGTGGATTCAACGTAGAACGACACTTTCCCACCTAATTTTATAGAAGGTTTGGCTGATTACCTTATATATAGAGTGATTAGGATTTGATTTCATACCCATTAGCATAGTAGGACATTGCAAGAGGTGTCAAGCATGGTGTGGTCATTCCATCCTTTTTTTAGTAGAGAATAGACAAACTAAAAACCTATGCCTTCTTTTTGGCATTTACTAAATTTTAAATTATTCTTCTATCTTGCTAAGGGGGTGAGAATAATAAAGAGAGGAATTTTGTTTTTCCTTTTGAATAGGTTTCTTTGTCCCAAGTTTACTGTGATTTACCTTGAAACGTCTTCCCTGTTACTGGCATTTAGCAATTCACCGCAGTTTCGGCCTAAGATCGAACCTAAGGAACCTTAAAATGGGTTATGGTGCGGGAAATTGCGCAGCATCGACATCTCTTTTCCCCTCCGCACACACACAATAGCCGGTCGCCACAAGAGACGAGATCCACTACTGCTAAACTGGGTGGACTCAATCGTGGTTTGCGTGTGAATTTGATTGTAGTGGAGACCTCGCTCCCTCCTCTCACATCCACTTTGCTCCGATGGAAAGCAAATCGAGCCGAGTGGAGGTGGGCGGCAGTGCAGTGACTGGGAAAGATAAACAAGTTATCTACGAGTGTCGCACACGGGCTAGTCTGCACTGCACATGTACCTGGCCACAGTCAGGGGACCCAGGATAGAACATCAGTGAGAGGTGCCATGAACGCCACATAAAGGAGTCATTACAACCTGACTCCCAGTTCTACGAAGGGCCGACCTATCCCGTCAGTTGATAACCTTCCAAACCACGACGCTTGGCGCGTCAGATTTATCATAGTGTGAAATGCGCCGATCTTCCGCGGGGATGAAGTCTCCAGCGAAGGTCTCACTCAATCTCCCCTCTCTTATACACCTATTGACTGTTTAAGCCTGCCAACCAACGGTGTGATGGGAGTGGGCGCAATGGCTAACTCGGCGTCTACGTCTAAGGTATTCCACACCCACACACGTACGACAGTAGTTATGGGCTCTCGCGCAG
This sequence comes from Spirometra erinaceieuropaei, assembly GCA_902702965.1. Taxonomy (NCBI): domain Eukaryota; kingdom Metazoa; phylum Platyhelminthes; class Cestoda; order Diphyllobothriidea; family Diphyllobothriidae; genus Spirometra; species Spirometra erinaceieuropaei. The sequence goes on along the minus strand of CACRXP010000018.1, from coordinate 2,182,830 downwards.
ACTGTGCAGCCTGATTAACACGTGCTGTGGGCCAGTCAAGTCCCATTTGGTCCAGCGAATCTGCAGCGCAGCTCGTTTTGGAGAGACCGCTAGCTTCGCTTGACACAAACGCACACACATCAATGTTGCTGTTGGCCCATTCCGCACGAAACAACCAACAACCCTACCGATTATAGAGGCACCAGGAGACAAATCAAATAAGCAGACTCACGAAAGCTCGCCGTCACTGGCGTGCCATATAGTCCTTGCCAGCTCGAGAGCGCCCACGTCAGAGACAACGGAGTGCTTTTTGGCCACTTCGAGGAGCTTCCTAGCGGTGTCCAGAGCACGCTCGTTAGCCTCGCGGTAGGATACAGTCTGTTCAGAGAAGGGAACGGCCCCTGAACTGACAGGCAGGAGAGCCATCCGGATAATGCCGGTCAGTTCGGCTGAGGAGAGGGGGAAACGTTTGGGTTGGAGTCGCGACTCGTGGACTCGGATCACCTCGAGTAGTGCAGCTGCGGCGTTGGCTGCGCTTGCGGTGGCCTCATGAGACATGAGACTGAACAGTGAACCCTCAGACGAACGCACATAGGCCAGGTTTTCTAAGCACAGGTGGCAAGATGGAATGGCATGAATTTGCGTTCGGGAAGGCGGGACGGTAGCCGTCCGGCTTTTATTAGGAAATTCAACGACTCGAATCTGGCGCAAGAATCTAAGGGACATACCAATAGTCATTCAGAGTGGCTGGTTATATTAGGAGGAGACACAAATGACTCGGACACTCCATGTTAGTGGTAAACAGTATTTAAAATGGTGATGCTGCCTTTAACTAGCCCGTATACTGCAAACCAGAAAGAAAGTTAACCGAGTTTGTACAAAGGTCACCTGTTGGAAGTTTAGACACGGCATGCTACGCTAATAGTTGCCGACCGTATTATTTCTGGAAATTTATCTCATTCGATCGGGAAAATGTTCGGAGATACCAAGACCAAAGTTTCATTAGTCGATACACGTCGTGGAATTAGAAAGTATCGCCAATGGTTTCACCAAAGTTATACGGCTATGGACAAAAAGACAGAGCCGCTTTTAACAGGTCGCGGATTTTCAAGTACTCTAGAATTTGGACTATAATGCAGAATATTACACGAGAGCACTCATCAGAAAGATGGATCATTTTCTACCAGAAAGAGTCCGGATCTATGGGGAATTTCCTGCATCATGATCGAAACCAAACCCAGAGGGATCATATCACACTATGTAAACATAAATGTCTCGTTTTTGTAAGCTGCCAACACATTCAAAGAGTTTTTTGCAAATTTTTGAAGAGGTCGCAACCTCGAGGAATCTAAGCCATTAGAAGTGATCCCTGTTCTTTCGAAAATACGACGCTCGAAGTAGGTACCGAAGGGTCTGCAGGACAGCACACCCACTGAGGCGTTCGCATGTACGGCTGTCCACGGTAGTCCCCCAAGCATACTACCACCGTTACAGTCGCGGCCTTCGTTCACGCGATGACCAGCTAGCTATCGTTCTGATTCGGTCAGTTCGACAGAAGCCCTCATCTTCAAAATTGGGCTCCCTTGCCACGCAATACCCCCAGAAAAACACAAAGCCAGAAACTGCTAGGCGCGGCGGACATTGTCGGGTTTGGAAAGATGCTGAGATCCACAAGTGCTTCAACAACAAGCATACACTTAGAGGAGCAATCAGTACACACTGCAAGGCGTGGTAGAGTGGGATAAAAGTACACGCAGCACATTACAGAAAAGGTTTAGCTCGCCAAGAGAGGTCTGCTTCCTCGATTGATGTAGAGAATATGATCACCCAGTCGCAACACAACCGAGGAAACACCCAGTATTAATCGGGGCAGATTGGGTACTTATTCACAACGAGAATGGTGCAAACGGAGCCTTTTGGCCTCACAGAGCACACATCAAAAGCAATTATTAGTAAGTAGACGGGAAAGTGTGGCCCAAATGGCCATGCATAGAATGGTCCGCAGTTCGTAAAGGCAGGCGGCGTGGCATTTGCCTGGTGACTCCAATAATTTGTTCACTGATCTCCTAACCAGTTATCAGGTGCAACGCGAATAAAACAATAGTGCAACTGAGATTCTTCTAGGCGGAGGTGAATTTAATATGCATTAAGCAGTATATTTCCTTTATCCTTTACGGAACTGTGCGAGAATTCTAAACGTCGAGTGGATAGGTAACTGGTTTCCAAAATGGCATTTTCGTCTTTTTCTTATATATTGGTAGCTTGATTGTTGCACTTAAGGAGATCGACTTCCGTCCCAAACAGTGCAGAGTGGTGTCCCGCGCAGCATCTGTAGCGCTCACCGTTTCCACAATCACCGCATTCCCATGGCAAGACCAAGTCAAGAAGGTCGAAATAGTCAAACGACCTGTCCATGTGTGCCGCAAGCGATCTGGCTCCTGACTCCACATGTGCAAGGCTTGCATGAGGGAGTTTGAAGCCCCAAGGAAGTGGGGGTGCCACATGTGTTACATTAACAAGAATCCAGCGCGGCCTGACCCCTCTTGCTGGGGCAAACTGAGGCGCCCCGTCAGTTGGCAACCTTCCAAGCCACGACTCGTTGGGCATAGCGCGTTCGACAGACCATGGTAAAGAACTGAGAGTTGATCCAGGTAGAGTCCAGCACACCCTCTCATTCTTGTCCCAACAGCCTGTGAAAGGACTTAGAGGGCGGTGTGAAGATGAATTTGTGCCCATGACAGTGACCGTACAACTGGTTTGCCTGTCATGCTACTAGGTACAGCAAGGGACGTAACCCATGAAACATAAACTAAAATTAAGTATGATTCCGGTCAGAATGGAATACTTAGGTGAGGTTGTAACACTGGGCGTCATGCAGCATTATTTCAAGATATTCCAATCGCATCTGGATGCCGGCTTTTGAATGCACTTGCTAAAAATGACTGTCTAAGTAGTATGCAGCTTCTTTCATTTATTCTCAGTGCCCTTACAAATTCAAGAGTAACTCATGAGAATCATGCACAAAAATATCCTTTTTGTACCCATTTTGTAGCAAATTAAGTCTTCTTTAAATTCTATACACATAGAAAAGGTATCTTCGAGTTTTTTTTTTAAAAAAAAAGCTTTTTTTCAATTTCAAAAGCGTTTAAGGTCACTAAACTACAAGCCGTAGACTACATTGGAGAAAAATCATGCATTTCTATAAGCTATCAGAGTGTCATACACACCTCGAAAAATTATGCGATGAATCTGGATAATGAGCATTAGTGAACAAACAGGTACTATGCTATTCGAACAGACATTTCACGGTCTTAAAAACTCGATACTCACATACTTCTTTTAAACCAAAAATACCGTTTCTTCCGAAGAAGAAAATTTGAAGACATAATGCATTACGAAGTGAGTGCAAGAAAGGATACGTAAGTGTACGTTTGCCATAAAATACGTTTGGATTTATAAGGAAATCGAATATTGATGGGGAAAAACGCATACTACTTAAGCAATCATCCTTAGCGAGTATTATTTTTGCAGGCGACTGGAAAGGCGTGCATATGAAAGCCGACCTCCTGGCGTGGCTGGAGTATCTTGGGATTGTCTCATGATAACCAATATTACAATCCCATCTATGTAATCCCCTGTAATCGAAAACACTTCTGAATTCCGAGTAACGCCACATACCGTATCTCTGAAGGCTTTTAAAATCATAAGGGCAGGCTTTACGAGGTCGAATTATAGCACCGGCGACTTGCTGGACACTCGGACATTATGCGAATGAGACAGAAAACTGGAAGAAAGCATGTTTGTCAAGCTGGAATTGACAAGGGCATCGAAAGCTTCGCCCTTAGTTGTGGCCCGCGCGCACGGTTCGCGATGAATCCCGAAAAATCCCACCAACGTTACGGTCAGACGCCACAAAACCCTGCAGCAGAATCACGTCGAGTACGTTGGCCCCTTTCACAAAAATAGGTTCTTCGCAGCATCAAATGCATGGTCCAAACGGTTAAGGGTCCTCGATGTTGCTACAACTATGGCAGGAAGCACGGTGAGGAAGACTGAGTTGACCTCGTGGTACGGAATCCCAACACAGATTCTGACATGCAATGAAACCCAGTCCAAATCAGTTATATTACAGCAAACGTGCCACAAGTGGAAAATTAAGTAGTCAGTACGTTATTACGGACAAGAACGAGGGAGACTGGTATGGCCATTTCTGGTTTATTAGCCGTCGTCAGCCAGTCATACCCAACCCCGAAGTGTAGAACACCCGAAGTTCGAACTCGCAACCTGTTAGTTAGAGGTCCACGCCTATACTGCCTATATCATGCGCCGCTGTGCGGCTGCTGGTTGGGCTCGAGAGAGAGCCCGTAAGGCACAACGGAACGAGTGAGTTCCGTAAGAACGATCGGTGAGCGCCCCCTACCACTGGAAAATCAAATATATGCTGTCACCACCTTTTCACTCGCAATCTCATTGCCCAGCCCAGAGCTCTGTTGATCATTTCAAACGGGCGATGAGGAAGACGTGGAACACAGGCGACAAGATCGGACACCTGAACGCCTTACTGCCGGTCGATCGAACGACGCTAGGGACCGAATTGGGCAGATCAACCCATACAGAAAGGCTTTTTGACAAACAACCAGAATGGGTCTCCGATACCTGAGACCCGTGGCCCGTAGTCCCGCCGAGGAAATCCTGTTTCAGGGAGGAAAATAGGTATATGGGCGAAAGTATGCTTTAGGAAAACCCTGGATAGAGGGTACCATCACATCAGCACATAGCGTGATCTTCAAAATCGAGACGAACAGAGGAAATGTGAGAAGATATGAAAAGCGGCTGAGACATCGAAAAGGTTCAGACTACCAGTTGGCCCTGGACCTACTGGGTGACACCTTCGACATTCGGACTCCTAAAGTTGAGGTCTAGATGATGCCTAGGTCGTCAGGATGTCTTCTGAGACCATGCGTCCATGCGTCACCAAAGACTTAAATTGACGTGATTGTTTTCGCCCAAAAAATGGCCACTTCACCCTCAACATTTGTGCTACCGAACTGACAAACGGTTGTTGTGTGACTTGAGTTTTCTGCAACTCGTGAGTATTTGAAGAAGACACGTGCATCTGACCTGATTAATTAACATCTTCGAGAGATGTCCAGAAAAACAGGACACACGGCGCATCGCGGTAACTTCATGAGTG